>JADLZK010009494.1:0-13854 GCA_015847255.1 Hyparrhenia diplandra
GAAGTGGACTGAATTCTTGTAAGAAAAGCTAGGCCACGTTTAAATGGCAAAAATTTGCAAAAAGTAGCTGTTCCAACTCCCGTCAGCACTTCGTCAGGCATGTCTCGTTTGTCTGTGCGTATATTATCCTTCCTATAGCGTAGACTAGGCTCAGCGATTCGCCTCGCAGATTTATAGCGTGAGTAGTAGTTCGTTACCTACATTCTTTCGCTTCCCGAGCATGTGCTTGGTGCATTTAATGTATCGCTGACTGGAGAGATAGTTGAAAGTAGCAAATTTTTGGCAAAAAAATTTGCCATCTAAACGAGCGCCGCCGATCGATCGTCCCAGCTGTGCACGTGCAGCAACAGCGGTGTCTCTTTGCGAGCGAGACTGCAGGCTTACGCAGGCCTGTTGTGGTCAGCCCATCGACGCCTACACTCGTGCAGGCCCTAGCCTGGCTACAGCTTTATAAACCTTTTCCTCCCACTCTCTCTCATCACATCAGCATTAAATACACCAAAAAGACATACACTGCTCGTGAGTATTAAATGTACGTACTAATTACGAGTTTAGATGTACTATTACGAGACCCGATTCTTTTGAGCCTAGTTACTCCATGATAGGATGATATTTACCACTAACAAACGAAACGTGCTTCAGTTACACTGATCGTGACATCTTGTTCCAAATTTTAGCCATCTCAAACCAGGCCAGGTAGCCAGCCAGCCAGTAGGGTTCCAGCTCCGGCGGCTGCTACGCCGAATCGCTACGCAGCTAGCGGCTACTATCAAACAAAGCACGGCATCAGCAGCAGGGCGGGAGTAGTGGCCCGATCCCGATCGATCGATCGATCGATCCGGACCGTCGCGAGCGATGGCCGGCGGCAGCGCCTGGTCAGAGACGGCATGTGGCCTGAAACCTGGCCGGCGCAGCGGCAGCACCGGTACGTTTGCCTCGGGCCGGCGCGCGACCTCAGCTAGCTCCTGTGCGCACCCATCGCCTCGCCTCGCATTCAATCATGCGCGTCTGCCCCGGCCGTCCGGCGCTGCGCCACCGTTCCCGTCCCGGCGTCCCCGCCGGCGGCTGCTGCCTTGCTCGGCCGGCCCAGCTGCAGCATGCGCAGGAGGCCATGTGCATGGATCCCTTGCCGTTGATCGATCCTTGCCGTTTTCACCCACCGTACCGGACCCGACGCTGGCTGCCTGCGAAAAAGGTGGCACGGGTAGCCAAGTACTTGTACCCCCTACCGCATGCATGCATGCTCCCCCAACAGATCCCACATCTTTTTGGCTCCTTGCCATTCATGGTGATCGTTCTCCCCATTGCTTGGAAGCCATCCCCATTTGGTTCAGAGCAGCTCAGCTGTGGAGGGTAGTAGCTGATACACCGTCGATGATCTTTCTTTATTGGTATATACAATAGTTTCTGTTTGCGAGCGAGGATCTGGCCGGTATATGGGAGTATGTGATTATTCAATGTGGGTGGGATAGATATTAAATTGGTTAACGAGGTGTAATCTTAACCAAAGATAATTTGGCAAGGAGAAACTGGCATGGGGATATTAGCTGTTCCTTCCGTCATTCCTTAGAATCGATTCAACACCTCTTTTTCAATGTTATCATGCTAAATTTCTTTTGGCGCTCCATTCATGTACTTTTTGAATTGCCCCACCTTTGAATACATTTGATCCGTTTCAAAATTGGTCCAAAGTGGGTAACAAGAAGTATAATACATTGTTGTTAACTGCAGAAACTGCAGCTCTTTTTGGACAATTTGGTTAACAAGGAATGAGGTGGTTTTTGACAAAGTGTAGACCAAAAATCTCTTTTGCGGGTTCTATTCCGAGGAACGCACTTTGGATTCGACAATGGGCAAAACTACAAAGGCATGAAGATCTTCAGAACCAAATGACCTTTGTGGCTTCACATTTTGAAACGGCGGCTCTTGATTTCTTCGGATCCAATGGATGGCTAACGTGAGACATATTGGCTATGTTTAGTCAAAAATCTTTACCTTTTTATTTCCATTTATGTATGGCTGTTTTAACAGTCCAAACTAAATTTGTGTGTGTTACTTTTGTAATAATTGGTCCGATTCTATCCTCGGATAGATGAAGCCGGATTTATTTAAATCCTTTATCTAAAAATATTAAATTGGAAACTTCATTGAATACAATCTGTCTCGTCTATCTGAAGATTCAGCAGGCTGGGGGCTGCTCTCGGTCGTGCCGACCGATCGACCACCGGCCGCCCTGCTGAATCTGCTGACAAGTGCATGTTGCATTTACGACCGCTAGACGCTGGCTGGTCCAAACTGCACGCACTACTGTGCATCGTCTTGTTTCGGTTCCTTCCACGCCGGCCGCCGGCCGCCTGGTTCTGGTTTCCACCAACCAAAAATAATTGCGATCGATCCATCCACCATCAGTGTACGTACTACGTGCTGTGGCATCTGCATACGCGTGCCCACCTACACCACACACAAGAGCGTACTACCATACATGGTGATGGTGGTGGTATTTATCAATGCAAATACGTTGGATGAATGCATGGAGGTAGGAGAATGAAGCTAGACGACAATGCACACACATGTGTAGAGGGAAATAAAGCTAGGTTATTTGCTCTATCATCCCAATACGTTCTCCGGTACCAGCGGCTAATTACAAGACCTTGCCGGCCGGAAGGATGCAGAGACCCCTTCCAAGACAAGAAGGCCGATCGATCGAGCAGCTAGGTTGTTTCTCCAATCGCACGCACTGCACGGCCATGTAGTAAGCGACCATGCGTGCAGCAGCAGCAGAAGCAGGTTGATTGTTCTAGGTAGAGACGACTACGTACGTACTATGCATAGAGGAGCAAAAGGGAAACAACAAAAAGGCCTGGTGTATTTAGCGCCTCTCTTGTTGTTGCTCGCCATCCACATCCTCCTACACCACATTCACTTGGTCATCTTCTTCATTGTTGGTGTCCCCTTGGACTTGGCCAGCTTGCGGAGGAACTCCTTGACCTATACACACACCACAATAAAAGCACATATATAAACGATCAGAAAATCTCAGTTACACTAATCAAAAATCATCAATTGTATATCAACAATTGTCGAGTACGTAGTAGCCATAGCATGACTAATGAAAAAGATTTAGATGGGATATATTCACTGGTGCTCTTCCTTTTTTCCCGAAAGTGAAGACAATGGCCTATCTAACACTTTTTAATCTTGAGCAAGTTGATGATTGAAGAGAAGGAACTAGTTGGCAGTCACCGTCACAGAAGTGGCTAGCTACATGCATGAGGTTCTGATCCTCCTCTAGGATTTATGCGTTGCCCGATCGCTTTCGGATCGATCGGCCGTGAAAGCAGCGAGCAAGCGTAGGTTGTTCTCACCTCGGCAGGGTCACTCAGCGAGTAGGATGCCGCCGTCTCCCTTTGGGAGCTCGGACACCAGGATTCCGATGCCCTGCCCCATGTTGCGAAGCACCTACATGACGCATGTCGACAAGATAGCTCAAACCGTCACTACCACACAAATATATAGTGCTGGTACTAGAAATAGAACAAGGCATCAGAACAGAACGAAGCTTCTTTCCTCAAAAAAATCAGAACGAAGCTTCTCTCTCTGTCTTTTAATTTCTAACACGAAGCGACCTACTATATATATATAGCTAGCCATAGTAGCTTTTTCTTTGTTTTTCATCAACATTGCAACTTAATCATGTTTAATGTAAAAACAACATGGAGTAGATTATGTATGCATACCTTGAAAGCGTCCTCGTCAGTGCGATCATCTCCGATGTAAATAGGGAACACGTCGTTGCGCCCAACATAGCCTGAAAAAAAGAAATTAAAGTGTTACAAATAGTTAGTTAGTTTGCACCCGTGTAATTAAGTAGACTGATGGTGTACACGATGGAGTAATCATGTGCACAGTGATTTGTTTTGCAGGCAATTAACTGACCAAGAGACATGAGCAAGAACTCAAGGGCCTTGCCCTTGTCCCACTTGATGGACGGACGAATCTCCAGACCTGCATGCATGAGTAGCCGCAGTGCGTGAGCATGCATTACCATCACTGCCCCCTGTAATACTGCAATGCCAATGCATGCACGTCGTAACGCATCTAGACTCTAGAGAACAGCTACCACAAGAATAGGACAAGGCGTCGCCACCACTCATCAATGACCAGCCACTTGTCTAGTAGCTAGCCCACTAAATAATAGGCAACCTAATTTTACTATATGAACCCTTTTTCCATCCAAAACACATAAATGAATCAATTAAATACGTGCTGAGACTGCTGAGGAATTTTCCCTCTACCAACAACAATTAGTATCTGAAATATGACAAATGTATGCATAGCCAAATTACTGAAGCTTGGAAAATATTACCAAAAAGTAACCATCAGACATGAACCAACCTCGCTTGTGTTGTGCCACCATGTTTTTGACTGAAAGATGTGTTTTCAGATAGTGTGCATGATGGCACAGCATATTTGAATTGTGAAGATGTGAGTCATGCTTATACTGCTAGTACTATTACTATACTGATTATTACCCAATGATATATATTCTGCCCGGGGAGGAGAATTAGAACTCAATAATAAATATTCCATTCCATATCTGATTTGGATATGATGCTCGATCTCTCACCTTTCTGCCATGGGTGAGCTTGAGGTTGGGGGTACCCTTGAGCACCGACCTGACCTCCCGTTCACTGCATTCCATTCCCTGCCGAGAGGCGAATATAATCCACCAAATCAACGAAAAGCAATCAGATCAGCAGTAAAATTATTCTAGAAACCGTAAATCACCGTGCAATAAAGCGTGAAATATTTTCGTTTATTTATCATCAGGTGGCATGCGCCAGATTTGATGCATGCTACGGCTGATTCGCAAGCTGCCAAACTCCCTCCTGTAGCTTCCCTACCGGTGCTGAGACCGGTGAGAGGTTGTGTGACGTGGTATACCTCCCGGACGCAGCGGAAGGCGGACGGCTGGAGAGGCAGTACTTTTTGCTGTTCTCCCACCTTGGCGCCGGCGATCGCCGCCATCTTCGCCGTCAGCGTGCCGGAACACCTGCAGGCGCCACACAACACACACACAGTGTGCGACATCAAGGCCAAGCTGGCTGGCGGCGATCGATGGTGAAAGACGACGAGCGTGAGAGGAAGACGACGACGGAGCGGTCGTCTCGTTGTCTTATTAGTTACCCCTGGATGATGGGCAGGAACTCACTCCCAGCTTGGTAATGGACAACTTGAGCCTGCAAGAGAGTCAGTCAAGGTCAAGGGAATGCTCGGTGATTTAGGGACACCAGCCAGTAGTCAAGGCTCATAGATAACTAACATTTGCCTGGAGGTGGTTGGCGGGGCCCTGATGTCCATGCCATGGCTCCGGCGTAGTAGAGCCCGTCAGTTTCATACGAAGTTGAACACCTAGATACCGCACCCAACACAACAGAAGCATGTGGACCGCAAAAATCAAAATCACATTTGGCCAAAGTTTGCGAGGGCCCAGTAAAGACCGAGGCAAAACTGAGAGAAAGAGAGATGCAGAAGGTGATCGATCGATTGGCGAATCGAATGTACCTTTGTCTACACCTCCCGCTCACGATCGCCGTCGGAAGGGAAGCTTGCCACGCCTCTCTCACCGCGTCTCGCATCTGCGGCGTGGCACAGGAAAAAAAAAAAGCGTCAGGTTGTAACTAGCTATGCCTGCGCGCGTAAGGTTCGCCGAGCAGAGCATGCCCCGCTGCCCGGCGCCAGTCCACCGGAAAACTACTACCAGTCGAAATGATGGTGCCCGACGGACCTCCTCGGACATGACGGCGCTGGAAATGGGGTCCTTGGACGATCGGAGACAGGGTGCCGTCGTAGCGTCGAGGAACATCACGATCTGCTTCCCCTGGCGGCGGCCAGCACAGACTCGAACCGCCAATGCCGACGGGTGCTTCCCTCCCGCGTACAGTACGCGCGGTCAGGTCAGGTCGGGCCGGGCGACGACGAGCACGGCACAAACAACACACACACAACGTAGGCATATGGTCGAGTGGCACTACACGTACCATCCAGTCGTCGAGGTCCGCGTGGCGCGGCACGGAGTTCCGGCCAGACGCGGCGGCGACGGGGTCCGTGGCCTGACACGCCGCCGCGGGCTACTCTGTGCATCCGCCGCGCGCCATCGGCGGCGGCGGGAACGTCAGCGAACCGCCGGCCGGGCTGCGCGGTCGCCGGCGCGGACGTGAAGGCGGCGGCGGCGGCGGCGGCGATCGCGTCGTCCGCGGCGAAAGCGGCGTGCTTTCGTCAGCGAGCGTGCGCGGTCGAGAGAAGAGTAAACTCACGCGCACCGAACAATCACGCACGCGGACAAATCAAGCGGCAGGGAAAGAAAGCAGCGAGACGCACGCTGGAGGCGGATCGATCGGGGAAGGAAAAAGAGGAAGCACGGATGGGGCTGGAGCTGGATCGGAGAAACACAAGCACGCGGGGACTTGGTTGCAGGCTGGCTTGGGGTTTCGGCGGTGCCGAGGGGGCTATATGTAGATGTTGCCGGGCTAGTGTACCCTTTGTAACAGTGGGAGGAGGGAGTGGCATGTCGCAATGTTTTTTGACAGCAATGACATGTTGTCTTTGCATTGGTCGACAAACTAGCCCGAAATCAATAACCAAACAAAATATATTCACACAATGCCATAACCAAACAAATATTATACACGAGTCCATAATAACCATATCCATAACCAAAACAAATACTTCTTCCGTTTTAAATTGAAAGTTGCTTTTGACTTTTTATGAGTACGTTCATTTTAGCTATGTATCTAGATACATAGCTAAAATTGATCGAACCAAAAATCAAAGTGACTTTACAATTTGAAAGCGGAGGAAGTATTATACACCCTGCTTCGTTATAAACTAATGCAACTATAAATTCCTATTGGAGGGAGCATTCTCAACATTCATATAGTCGCATCGACTCTATACTTGCTATGTAACTTCAGTGCTCGTGTATATTTCGATGACGTATTTGTACTAAATTATAGCAAGATTTGCAATGTTGAAAGTTATATAGCGTTTGATCTCCTTTTTGGTAGGGAGGCGTGAACTGCATTATATATTTATTTTTCTCTCCTAGTGCATTATTCATGGCGCCGTTGTAACTTGCAACTCTTCTTGTCTTGATACTTTCGAGATATACTTGGTGCGGGATATGTATGCGATTTTAACTGCCTTCGTCTATATATAAGATTGTTGGTACTTTTTCTTTTTTGCGATATTAACTCAATAGTATATTTTTCTCCTTTCAGTATTGGACAAAAATTGTGGTTATGTAGCCTTCAACACCACTGCCGTATATATACATGTAAAATTTTTCTGATACGATATATCATTGAAATGAACTTAACTTTTATTACTATGCACCACGGCCATGTCCATAAATACAAGAAACACCTTACTCCACTCCACTCCCACTCCACTCCACTCCACTCCCCCATTGCAAGTATTCCACTGCCGCTTCCAAGTGCTAGTGCTACTAGCAAACAAAACAAAAAGGCGTGCGGACTCGCAGAAAAAGAATGGTTGCATTGTACTTGGAAGGTGCAAACAAAGTAGTAGCCAGTGCAAAACAAAAGGGGAAATGGCAGAAAAAGTTGGATGGAATGGAAGGAAACCTAGCGGAGAAACAGAGCAAACACGCTTGTCCCTTGATCTCCGCACTCCTGCTGCTGCCCTGGCCCGGCGGCCGGCCGATGGATGGAAAGCATGCACGCTCGTCGGAGGGACACGACCAACGCGCGCGTCCAGGTTCACGATCGATCACAGGAGGGAGGCAGATGCCATGCCTTGTGCATGTGGATGGACGGACAGACAGACGCGGCCGTGATGCGGCAGCTGAAATGAAATCTCGCTAGCCGCCGGCCGGGTAGCAAAGGAAACATGGAAGAATCTTTTCCTGGTTCGTGTGTGCAGGAGTAGCAAGGAGTAGTGCGGGGCCGTTTGCTAGAGATTCTTCACTCGACCGCTCCTCGAACGAATCCTGGAAAAACGCGGTCTCTCACAGCCTCCTACGGCTTGGTGAAGTTGGAAAAACGAGCTCACATCAGCTCCGTGCAGCCCAGCTAGGCCCCTCATCGGTTGTAGGTGACGGCGAGGTAGCGGGCTTGAGCGAAAAGGATAATGTAGAATTAGAAATGATAACGAAAAAGTGTATTAAACTATTTTAGAAATAGAAATAAAAACAGATAATACTGAGGGAGGACGCCCGGCAGGTGGTTGCCTGTGATGATCTGCCCTGATGGACATCGCTCGCGCCTTGCCTCACCCTTAGTGACCCCCTGCGGGTATGTCTAGTCATGCCAAAGCGATTGGCATTTGACGACTCCTCGGATGTTAACGTGGCTGCGGTGGGTGTTGTAGACACTCAGCAGGTGGTTGCGGTGAGGATCCACCGCGGACGGACATCGCCTTACGCACCTCGCCTCACCCTCGGCAACCAGCCTCCCTAGGGTATGTCTATCATACCAAAGCGATGGGCGTTCGGCGACTCCTCGGGACGTTGATGTGGCCGCGGCGAGTGGCGTGGACTGGACATCGGGCTTCCCGGTCCGATGCAGGTGGAACTGAAATGCGCCGCCGCCCTCGGGGAGGTCAGCACGGCGTCGTGGATGCGATCGCCTCTCCTCGATCTGTCGACTCCCTTACCGCGCAGAACGGAAGTGGATTCGCACGCGCGGGGTTCTCGCGTAAGGCAACGTCGTCATTGTTGCCGGCCTCTGCCCGGTGCAGAAGTTGTTGTCGCCAGCGATGTCGCACTGCAGCAAGAGGATCGCCGCTCAGCCGCTCTCGCGCTTTTTCGGGTTCGCTGAAAGCGGGTGAGATATTGGTGATGCAGCGAGATGGGGGTTCATCGATAGATGCGGGGAGCCCTCGACGGCGGAAAAAGGAGGCCTCACGACAACTACTCGAGGATCCCCTACCCCTCTAATAAAGAGGCGTTGTGATAACTCTTCACGAGGGAGAAAGGTTGAGACGGTTGAGGCGCAATGCTAACGGCGCGCTTGATAATTGGTGGCGACTAGCTAGATAGTTCAATTAGCGAGGAATAGTGTCTTGATCTCCTTCCTGCTAGGGGAGGGCTTTGAACTAATTGTATAACAGCGTGTTCTCCCCTAGTGATTCATTAATGGCTGGCGTCGTTGTAACCTTCTCTGTTTCTCTACTTAATATAAAAGATGTGCAAACCTTTTATGCGTATTCGAGAAAAAATGTTTTGGCTCCTTAAGTGAATATGCTTCATCGTGGAACCACGACTAAAGTTCTTTTAACGGGAGCAAGAGCTCTACCAAACGGGCGCTACGTACAATGTGCAACTGCAAGGCATCAAGTCCGAGGCCACCTCACAAGACAACAAATGTTTCTTTTTCTTTTTGCCCAACATAGAACCAGTAGTAATTTGCAGCAACAAAAGGATGGAAATAGAGAGGAGTTCATGGAATTGGAATGTACCTTGTCCCTGCATCTTTTTGCTCACAATCGCCATGGGGAAGTGTTGGCTCCACGACACGCCGCATGGCTTCTCTCATGTGATTGAGGTGATGAAAAAGAAAAGAAAAATCATAGATGAGGTGATTACATTATTAATTTATTACTACAACGTGGATTTAAAAACAGGACCGAACGATTAGAGCATGCTTTCCTATTGCCTATATTACAACAACAAGAACTTTTAAAAAGGAATCCTTTTGTATCGGGAGGAAAATGAAACAGCGGAAGAAGGTTGCTGACCTCGCCCTAACATGGCGTCGTGGTCGGGTATCCTCAACAATCGATGACAAGGTGCCGTCTTATTCTAGGAACATCATGATATACTTCCGGCTTGGCGGTGGCCAGCAGCACTTTCGAACCAGGCCAATGGTGACATGTTCTTCTCATGAGGGACGCAACCGGCCAAAAATTGAAGACCGAGATCGATTCATCTCACCACGCATAGCGAGAGGAACAAAGAAGAAGACGATAACAACGGCGGAGCTCCCCATATGAGAGGGTGGGGCGCTTGTCCCACCAGCGAGGGAGCTCCTACTATCCTCGCTTCTTCCTCCCCTTCCGGCATCTCGACTTGAGTAGATGGCGGTTTGTGGTGCTGAGCGGGAGTGGGAGAGGCGAGGTGCACGAGGGAAGATGCTAAGTAGCCCTAATGCTAGAGTGACCAAGCGTTACACAATAGAGTACAGTGTGGCCCCTAGGCTCCGTCCTTTCTACCCCGATCTCCAATTCCTTATCACCACCAAGGAAGCTCCGCCACATACCTATACGCCCATCCTTCATGGAGCCAGCGCTACTGCTTGTCATAGTCGGCTTGCTGCAACCCATTAGCGCACGCATGCCACTTGTTAGCCCACCGCTGCATCCTATCACGGTGCACGCGGTGGCTCGGCACACAAGGGGCGAGAGCGTAGGGTGTTGGTCATGGTCATCGGAGGACAAGTTGGGAGGTGGCTGTTGATGCTGATCGTGAGTCACCCTATCGCTCCATGAATGGAGTTAAATAGCGCCGAAACAAGATTGAAGCCAAGGGAGGGAAGGCCGAGTGCCCTATACTGCTCTTCCCCACCTAAATTTTCATCTAACCTCCACCTTACGGTTACCTCTATAGTAAAAATTTATTGTAGTGGTCTTCCCTGCGGAACTCAACAATATAAGTGGCTTTGGTACTGTGCGTCTCTATAAAAACTTATTTGCAGAGGTAGCTGCGGATTTTCAGCCACATCTATAGAAAATAGATGAGGTGTAGAGCAGGTGGATATTCTGGCCATTTCTACAAACTACTAGAGGGATTTAGCACCCACCTCTACAAATTGCCAATTTGTAAAGGTGTAAGCATAGCATATGGCATGCGTGCACCACACAATATAATTTGTATGCGAGTGTCCACCCCAGCAAATGGTCTCCACTTTGCGTGTGCTGTAGCCAATTTTACCATATAATGAGTCAGGAGAGATAAGGCCAACTTTCCAGCAACAACACACACTTCAAAGATGTTGTAACAAACTCATCATTCTTTCTCTTGGGCCGCAATGACCAGTTGTGCAAGTTCGTAGTACTATGCCCTGCCGCCCAAGGCGTGGTGCGTGCGCACGATAGCACGGAATCACAAGCCTTGTGGCTATGTAGCTTTACTCTCTGTGCCCTATACTTAGTTGCAAAGCGAGGAGATTCTAGGCACAGAGGCATATCCATGCGCGCAGGGCGACGCGAAAGGTAATAAAACGTGCGCGGGCTTGCTCATGCTTTTTAGGTAAAGAACTCTCGCGCACGGCACAACTGCAAGATTAATGGCCATTTCTATCCATCCATCCATCTTTTTACGGCGGTCCAAAGATCGCAGGCGTCGCCATGTTACTTCAAGTTACTAGGACGAGTCTAGAACACAATGCATGCATCAGGACGTGGCTCGTTTGAGCACGGTCACGCATGTTCGTGACTTGCTTGGACTAGAGAGAGATAGATATACGCACGTGAATCAAAAACTTTGTGTTCCCATGCATGTCCTTGCAAAGGATCGATACGATATTCGCAAAAAGAAAAAGATGAGAAAAAGGGTCGATATGATCGATGCATACACAAATATAATTGTGACCAATGATCGATGGAGAGACACTGTTGATGCGACGACAGATCGACAGAGCAGACATATGTGTGCTAGTAGTTGCATATGAAAAACATCATGCATGACACACATGAACTTTCTTTCGTTGAGTGTCGCAGTGACTACTCACTATAGCTACCACTTGATGCGTGATAAATGTCCGATGACGACAAGTCCACAAGGAAAATGAATTATTGAATAGCTGTGAGCTGCGTTTTTACCGACGGACCTAGGAAACCGCCGGGTCCGAAAGCGATAAACCGGTCCGATTATCGGTAAAACCGGACGGTTACCGGACGGTTTGAAATTTGAATTCAACTGAATTCAAAAGCTGCGCCGCCCGTAACGGTAAAAATCCGTAAACGGGCCGGTTTGGAATTTATACCGCCCGGTTTGAGCGGTTTATCGAGCGGTTTGAGCAGTTTGAGCGGTTTTTCAAAATTCAAAATGTAATTTTTTATAAAATGCTATTCCTAAAAAATACTTCATGATTTGTAGAATCCAATGATGTCAAAATTACTTAAATTTGAGTGTGTTTAGTATGTTTTTTTCGACCTTCATGATTTAATGGGCCTTAATGGGCCGGCTGTGTATTTTCTCAAACTTAGATTTGAAATTTTTTTATACCAAACCAACTCCAATTTGACAAATTTTTTTACACCCTTGGCTTCTATAAATCACGTAACTATTTTACAGAATTTTTTCAATGATTTTTCAAATTTTTAAATTTTTGAATTTGCCTTTCTTTTATACCGGCCGGCCCGGACCCGCGGTATAAACGGTAATCGCGGGTTTACCGCGGTAAACCGTCCGTAGAAAAACGCAGGCTGTGAGAGGCCAGTTTCTTTTGCCCGTTTTTATTTTAGAATTTCATCACGTGTATGTGTGCGCATATGCAACTTGCCTCCAGGCTCGGGGTAGTAATAAGACGTGTGTGCTAACCTCTCGATCGAAGTCTCGATCATCGCATGGGAATCGGATGCAACAGTATCAACACTGTGTGCTGTCGATCGATCTATATAACTCACTGCTGAAATCTTGATAATAACTCGAGCGTCACCATTGGCACGTCTTCTATTAAGGGAAGTTAGAGTTTTTGTACACGCTCGCTCACTTTAGCCAAAACAATTGGCCGAGGTGGGCGAAAAACACATACAAGAAGTCACCGGCTTTGAACGGTGGAGCGATACTGGATGTACTAAAAACTTAAAACAAGCTGGCGTGACGAGGGTGGGTGAATGGAGACGTCCGTGGCTACGGCTCCGGTGAGAATCCTCCAGCGGCGCCGCGAATGCACGAGGCCGCATCATGGGGAAGATGTCACGCGAGACATTGTTGCTTGCGCGGCAAAGCGTCGCCCCCAAAAGTGCGCCCGGAGCTTGCTCTCCAGTTTCGAGGGGACTAGGGTGCATGACGCCGCGGGACGGACGTTCCTCAAGCTTCTTGAGCACCACCAACAATGTCAGTCCGCTCGGAAGTGGGTCGTTGTGCTTCTCTTGTTTTCGCATCTAGACGAAGCGTCGTGCCACCCACTCATCATCGCTGATCTTGGGCGAGCGGAGGGTGGGGTCGCCAGCGAGGAGCGGACTCTTGGAGCGGGCAGTGATCGACTCAGGAAGTCCCCGGGACGGAGGCGGCAGTAGGGCACGACTACGAGGCTCCTCAACAGGCCCCCGGTGGCGACCCTGCCTCGGGGGCTGGTGAGGAGCGGAGGCGCGGGCAGCGCCGAGTGGATCTCGCGCCAGAGCCTCCAACTCTTCCCCTGCGAGAGTGAAGCCGGCGGTGGGAGGATCTTGCGCACGCTGTCCCGCCCAGAGGACGGCCCAAGATCCCCGAAGGACCCATGGAACCTCACGGCGATCTGCGGGTCATTGAGTCGCTCGCCAGGTGCCCAGTGTCGCTTAGCCCACCTCGTTGGATCGACACGCCGCACGCTGCTTCCGGTGCCGATCGCGAAGCGGAAGATTTAAGCGTGCCGGCGGCCACTACTGGCGCGGTGCCCGATCGTCGCCGACCTACCCGCCGTCTCGCTGCGGGAGGAGCCATGGTCGGCTCCGCCAACGGCAGAACGCCAACGGGCCGCTGAAGGCCTCCGCCGGACCCGCCGACGTGCAGCGGTATCCAGCGAAGTCGGGCGACCTGCGGACGACCATCAGACGCCGAGGGCCGAGCGAGACCGTGCGCAGGGCGTAAGGTGGTCTCGATCGCAGAGGCAGTGGTACCGAGGTGGAGGC
>JADLZK010009495.1:0-35546 GCA_015847255.1 Hyparrhenia diplandra
AAGCGCGAGCGCAAACACACATATAGATGTATATATTATCTGAGTTGTTAACGAGAAGAATCCAAGATCTACAGTGCACTAAAAGTACATCATATAAACGACGTTCCTAGAGAAATTTTGTTGCATTATATATCTTTCTGCCCTCAACATACACATGCGTGGCGTGGCCGACGATGACGGTGATGGCCTGATGGGTGTGGTGGAGATGGGCAACCACTGTCACCCGTGCCTCTGGACCAGGAGCATCGGCAAAAACAACTGACATCACACTCACACAATGTACTTTTAAGGCAGCCTAGCTAGCACGAGCTACTAGTAGCAGAGAAATATATTTCTAGTGTACTCGTAGATGCCTTAGCCCGGAAGCTCATCAGTGCTCGAGTCACAACAGCACACAACGAGACAAAGCGACACCAGCAGCTCAATTAGTGTAAACCCTACAACCAGAGGTATATAGGACCCAATCAAGCGATCGATCCATCGAGTATGCCATCAGCCACTTAGAAGCCGGTCTAAACTTGAAAAAAGCCAAGCAAAAGCCACACATCTACGTAGCAAAGCAACAGATCTCGATCCGTACGCGTTTTTACAGATTCTATATGCACACAGCGCCCTAAGATTCTGGGTTATGTACATGATCATACTCCTATATTATTAGTAGTATATCGTAGTCGTTTAATTACATGGCGGGGACCTTGCTAATGCTGATGGCTTTTTGTTCTTTTTACCGGTGCATGCGTGGAAAGATGCACAGGTGCAAGCCAATGATCGAAGTGGTGTAGTAGCTTGCTTTGTGCCCAAAAGAAACCGGCACCGGCACAAGCCACACCAGCCGCGTCGGCTTTGGAATAATTGGGCGGGCGGGGTCAAAGATGGCTTCCCCGCCAACCACTTAATCTCAATCAAACCTGCAGGAAAAGCACGGCCGCTTTTGTAGGTTTTATTTCATATAACAAATTGTTGGTTCGAGATCTAGCTAGCAAACTAAAGGAGGGTGCACAGCTAGCAGTCTAGCACTACATGCCCCAGCTCCCTTTTTCTAGAAAGGATTATAAAAGTTTTTTTTCACAATTTTTCTAAAACAAGTAAAAGATTTTAGCGTCTTTTGTATTAAGATAAGAAATGTTCAAAGTTACAACGACGCACCACGAATATTTTTCCACAATTTTTATTAGATATTTCTTAGATAATGGATGTAGAATCCAGCTTTATATATCAGCAGATAGAATAAGGCTAATTATTACAAAGTCTTGGAAAAATAAAAATTTTTTTTTTGCAATTTTTATTAGATGATTAAAAGGTAAAAGAAATTTTACATGAATTTACATAGCCCGTGCCATGCCCCTAGTGAATAACCAATAATGTTTCTCTACATAGCTCTGATTTGTCTCTCTCTCGACTCATAAGAATATTAAAAAAAATTTTTTGCTCGTCAATTTTTTTATTGGGGGCTATGGCCCCCAGCTCCGCCCACTGGTCACACTTGGAGGCTACAAGGGAGAGATCACATGCGCGCCAGTCAGAACCGCCGAAGAAGATCGCCACCGATCATATATAGTAGAGTGTCAGCTCCAGCAAGTGCGTGCCACGTACGGAGTGCTTTAACTTGCTCGATCCCATAGATCCTGCAGGTAAAGAATGCAAGTGCCAGAAAATTAAAGAGCATTAGGCCGGCCGGCCAATGCAGTGGCAGCAGTAGCAGTAGTCGTCGTAGCAGCAATGACAATGCAGCTAGTAGCAAGGCCGCCGTCCGTCCGTCCGGCCGGGCACATGACATGATCTCTCTCAGCTCGATCAAAGGCAGCAGCTATAGAGCTCGCGTGGCTTCTTTAGCTCCTAGAGCTCACAGTATTATTCAGTGTACGTTATGTTGTGGTCCTTCCCCGTTGCACCAATAGTCCAATACTACGTACCTCGCCTCGCCACCCTGGATCGAGATATTTTGTAATTAATCTTCGGTCGGCGCGTAGGCCTCACGCGACGCGAGCAAGATCTCTCTCTCTTCATTCGGTGGTGTTGGTGTCCATATGCAAGCATGTTGCAAATTTACATGCTATATATTTGGAGGCGTGATCCGCGCGCGCTACTTGTTAAGGTTAAAGATACGGGGATCGTATCTGCAATCCCAGATTTGATGCTATTTTGTTTGACCATCAAGTTTGTATAGTGTATACTTTCTATTCTATTCTAGGGGTTTGTACACCAATTTCCACACTCTGTATGTCGTAGTCTTTCGTAGTGTAGGTAGTATAGATGCTGTGAATAATTTGCTTACCTGTAGAGCAGCATGTGACGGTTTAGGCTGGGGCTAGCTCTGCCTATGTATGCAGATTATATACATTCATATACTTGCAGTACTTTTGCTTTTCCAAGCAAGCAAGCTAAGCATCTTGAAAAAACTTTTGATCGAATGAACTGAAGCCATGCATGCATGTTCGATATGATATATTCAAAGTCAAGGAGGATACAAATACTACTGTGTGCCACAGTCGTCCACAACAAAAGGGAACAGTGGTGGTGAGGCACACCATATGCATCTTCTTTCTTTAATGGAGATGGTGACTACTACTAACACGTATGGAGGAGCAACAGTGGCCGGTTAGCAAGCTTGCCAGCATGCGCCCTCGTCGGTGGGCATGGCGTCGTCGTCCACCGCGCCCTCCGCCGGCATGCATGGCGCTGTGCGTGTCTCGCTGCTCCCTGCAGATCCCTGATGCCAATTACGCATGCAGACGGCGGAGATGGAGGTCTTATCAATGCACAAAGCTTGCTTAATCATCCATGTGGGCTGCTGCCCCCACAAATTGCTGTTGTTTGCTTCTGACAAAACAATGGCTAGTGACGAGCAGCGGCTGCTGAAAGCGTGTAGTATCACTATCACGTCACGCATGGAACAGTTAAAATTCTGCATACATAACACGCGCGCCCTGAATAATGGCAATACAGAAACTGTCCCCACGCCTCTTCAGTTATTAGCTGGGGTAGTTGTGTTCACAGTTTGCTGCTCTAACCCACCATGGGCACGCGAAATAATGAGAGCGTGTTCTGTTCTGTTTTTTTTTTTTTTTAAGCTTGTCTTCTGCTCCGTTTTGTATGGCTTGTGCTGCATCGAACCTCCTGGCGGGCCCAAACAATGGCATGAAGGCACCAGCACACGTAGAAGGCTACACACCACACCATCAAACCAGCAACCTGGCTCAGCACCAGTTTAGACCTTGTTTGAATGTTATATGATTCATCTCAATCCGCATGTGTGTTGAAGGTGGATCAGGGGCTAGTGTAATCGACAATTGTGGTGGTGTCTACTCCAATCCACTCCACACATGCAGATTGATGTTAAACTGAGTACACCCAAAAACAAGGTCATAGGTGGTGCTTCGGATTTTGTGGCAATCGACAATAGGGGTGGTGTCGACAAAAGATGTCCGCAGTCCATCCCACGATGACAGATTTGTTCGAATGCGCATGAACAAGAAGGCAACAGAGACAAAAGAGTTTATACAAGTTTAGGCCGTCGGCGTGGCATAGTTCCTTAAGCATGTTTGCTCATCATATTATATTGGCTATCGTATGGAATGAGTCGAATGATGTAAGATCCAATGTGGTATTTCAAGTAAAGTATTTAAAAGTAATATTGTGTGTGGAGAATCTCAGGCCGGGCGTCCACGTCGTCCCGAAATCTGTGATTGGTCCGCTTTTTTTTTTTGCAAAAGAGTCCCTCTGTTTATGCGAAATCATGTTCCGTACCTTTCAAAGGCCCCTCCTCCACGGTAACTATGCTTGGATTTCTTTCATACAGCCCCATGTACTATGTGCCTTTTGCAAAAACACCCCCGGCCCTACCAAATATATATCAGTCTCTCCCAAAAAAAAAAAAAAAAAAAAACAGAACCGGCCTCGCCTCTTCCTCTCCCTCCTCTCTCCTGCGGCGGGGACGGCGCTGCGGGGCGGCGCCACGCCACGCGGGGCGGGCGGGCGCTGGTGCGGCGGCACGGCAGTGGCACGGCCTGGCGGCGACGGCGGGCGCAGCGCCTGGGCTTGGCAACGAGGCGAGCCGGTGGTGGCGGCGCGCGGCCTTGGCAGCCAGTGAGTGCCGTCTCCATCCATCCCAACCTCTCCTTCCTCCTCTTCTCTCCTTCCCCATCTTCTCCTCCGCTCTGCGTATGGATGATATTTTTTTTTGTTGTGTTAGGGTTTCGAAGGGGAGAATGGCTGGTGATCCAATCCATTCGTGCTAGGTATGGTGGCTTTCCAACCTCGATGGCGGCGCTACAATGCGGGATGAGCGCCCCGCCCGCCCGCGGCCTTTGGGTGAGCTTCCGCTCGCCTTGCGGCATTCTTTGGAGCAAAGCGCTCCCGATGTAGCCGGGCGCGAGCTCCTCGAATGGGAATGGCCGAGCTCCTTGTAGGAGCTATTTTGGACCTACGCCGGGCTTCGCCGCCTCCTCGTCCCTCTGCATTTGCGTTGGTATGGTTCTTGAACTATGCCGCCGCGCATTGGTCGTTCCATAGGCGCTCGACAATTTGGTGATTTTTTTCCTATTTTTCGGTCGCTCTGCTCTCTCCTACGCCCTGCAGTCCACGCGTGCCCGACCAGGAGGAACGGGTAGGGGCAAAAGCGGCTGCCGCTGGTCTCGGTGGCGACCCGCCGAGGTCCTCGAGCCGGAGGGGACGCCTCGGCGGCTTCCGTCCTATGGGCGATGGGGCGCGGCCGCGGCGTGGTGCAGTGGGCGACCCGGCCCTCCCGACAACACCCCCCGGATCGTGCGGGGGTTTCGGTGAGGTCGGGCGGCATTTTCTTCCTCGATGTATCTTTCCATGCTCGTCTTTCTTTGCGGTGCTTTCCGTTTCTCTTTCTTCGTTTCGATTTATGTGCTTTAGCGTGGTTGGTGAGTGGAAGGGCCATGCCCAATCCAAAGCGAGAGATGGATGGAGCATGGGAAGGGAGGGCGGCAAAGAGGTTGAAGCGGGGCGCACACAGCCATAGGCGTGTGCTTCTTCCAATTGCGGCGGAGCTTGTGTGTCGGTCCACGGCCAGGCAGCCTTGCCTAGCTAGGGTGCCGCCGCGCCGACGCCGTGACGAAAGCGACGCCCGCTTTGAAGAGATTAGAGGGAAATCTGCCGCTTTCGAAGAGATTAGAGGGAAATCGAGGCACCGGAGGGAAAAGAATTGGAGCAGGATTTGAGGGGATTTGAGGAGATCTGGCGCATACGCTTTTGGTGCTTACCCTTGTCGATCCAACGGTTGCTTTTATGTTAACTTTAATTTTCTCTCCATTTGCTTGTGTCTTTGGTTCCAAAAAAAAAAAAAAAGATTAGGTTTCATGACTTCCTTAGGCATTGATGCCACGCTTAGTATTATATACTTTATAGTCCATTTTTCGGTGCTCCTTGATTTTGGGACAACAAGAATCTCGTTAGGAAATTGAGGAGGGCCTTTCTCTAGATCAACGCTATCAAGTTGTTCATGTTGCACTATCGGTAAGATGCTCTCCACATGGTACTTCTCAAATACATATTAACTTGACTTCAGCAGCATATGATTTATAATTTATTTAGATGTTTTTTTGTACAAACATGTATTGTTTGGCTATGAATAGGTGGGTATACCTTTAGCAGGATTCCTTCATGTGTATTGGGTACAGTTTTTTGTTGGTTTGTTAAGTTTAGAAGGCCTACTGAAATATGTTTACTTCAAAGTGTCCATGACATGTTCGGTAAGTTGTTCCAGTTTTGAGTGTGTGAAAGGGCATCTATATGTAATGGTCATATTCAGCAAATCTGTTTTGTCTTGCATATGCCTAATATAGCTCTTTTCGAGTTTATGTATATTCAAGTTTTCCAGGTTTACATTTTGTTGTCTCCTTATCTTTTCTTTTTCCCTTCACGATATTGACAACGAGCATTATTACCCTCTTGTTTCCTTAGAGGTTTGCAATTTTTTTATGGTGCTTTATATTGCTTTTTCTTTCTCGCAGGACTGTTGGCACGACATGTGAATTCCTTGTTTAAAACCTCCCTACCTTCAGGTGAGTTGGGTTTTTTTCTTCTTTTCTTTACTTGCATGCTTCCTTAAGCAAATCTGTAGTGAGTCTGCTCTGTCAAATTATTGTTATAATTAATACACACTGAAGATGAGAGTGCACATAATCTGCTACCAGAATAGACCGACTGATAGTGCCCGTCCTATATAACATGATTCATACTTTGTATTCTTACTGTTTGAGAATAAACAAGCAATTTAGCCTACGAGTTTGATAGCTCTTTAATCTCACTTTACACACCCTGACATTGCATCTCATAGTATTGCTGCACTGCACTAATAAACTCCATATATAAGTAACAAATGAAAATAGCATGTTTGAAGTATACTTTTCAGATATGTTGTTTACGGATCTAACTGTTTGGTAGATCCATCGACCTAGAATAGTAGGAGTCTTCATTCATACAAAATAGGAGGTCAATTTAATTAATTCATATTCCATTTCCATCACAATCTCATATAACAATTTATATTCGGCAGTTTACTCTACAGGCTGTAGTCACCACATAGTGTATGTGCCGATACAAAATGTCTGGTAAAATCCCTTCTTCCATATATACAAACAAATTAGTCCCCTTTTTTCAATTGATATAAATAAAAAAATCGTACAGCTTGGAAATGGCCTGTATTTTCATTGTTAAATTATGTTTTTTTTTTTTTTTTTTTTGATAAGTGTATTTGTATTTCAGATAAAGGAAACCAAAGTACAAATACGAACACGTACAAAGATACGGAGACAACTGTACCATGATACATATAGGCAACAACATTTATAGAACACTTTGGAGCGGATGAAACTCATATGAAGAGCATACCAACTGGTTGTTGAAAAATAAAAAATAATGAGTGTTAATTTGCATATTTCCAAAGCGGTGTCCAATGACAAGTTTGTATGCACGATTTCTTTGAGCCGAGTAGGGGCAGGTAAACACTTGATCATTTTGCAATACATTCTCTGTTTCTCATTAATAATAGTGTATGTTGTGAGGCTTTGATATCTTTCTTATATCTTGGTTATGGTTTACCATGTCTTTTGTTTTGCCTAATTCCATTTTTGCCTCAATAAGCAAAAAATAATGTCTAAAAAGGGTGCAGAGATTTAGAGAAATTTTAGGATTGGTTGATAGATGCCGTTGTATTTCAGCATTAGTTTGTGTTAAGATAATGATGCTTAATGTGTTGCCCTCGCATGTCTTTCCTCGGCTTCAGCAATAATGTCTAAAAAACGAGCATGCTCACACGAGCCATCATTTCTTTGCTACACCCCTAGCACTCTATCTTCACGAGCTTTGGATGTATGTCTCTTATTCTTTGCTCATGTCCCTTGTTTCCTACAATTGTTCAAGAGTTTGCATGTACGATGCTCATGTCCCTTCTTTCCTCGCAGACTCCACCGCCCAAGCTTGATGGCCTTGAGACACCGGGACATCAACTCCTAACACATTTAGACTGATCGCCTACTAATGCCGTAATTGACCCATCCAAAAGCAACAATCACATTTCTCTCTGCCGCAAGCTCGTTCTAGATCATGATGATGTGACTACAGATCTTTGGTGTGGAGATCACGGTATGATCTACGGTATGAATTAACTATGCTAAATATAGGTTTGATAGTTATACATACAATCTAGCTTAGTGCCGACCGATGCTTTGCGCGTCCCTCGAGACTATTCAAGGCAGCAAAGAAATTGCTCTTATGCTATTTGTATGCCGGTGGGCTGTTGAGACTCGTATGCTAGGATTCTGGTACTCTATATGCTCAGAATATGCTACTCTATATGCTCAGAATTTGCTACTCTATATGCTCAGAATGTGCTCCTCTATATGCTCAAGTTCGATGCTCAGATGCCTGAATGTTTTGATTCTTTCTTACCACAGTATGCGCGTGCTATCTTTAGATATTGCTCGCATCCCGAGAAACATGTTTCGCACAATGAATCACTATGTTATTTTGCTAACGGTGATGTACCGGCGACCATGTGTGATTTGATGTAGCATATATTACGGACATGTTTCAGAGAATGAATCGTTTGGTAGTATTTGTGGTTTGAACAATGGCAATCGCGGTACTTCCCGAATGTTGACATTTGGTATCTATAATCTGCCATAAGCTTTCCAAATATTGGCTGGCCCAATTCTCGCGTGCATGTGGTGTACAAGGTGTTTGATTCAATGGCACAGCGTACAAGGTGTTTGAACAATGGCACAGCGTACAAGGTGTTTGATTCAATGCCCCTTTACTCTAACCGCATCAAGAGCAAGCCTGCTCACATGCCAGGTCAGATTTCCCATCTTTTCTTTATTGGTTCATTTGGTCTAGGCTAGACACATGGAAGATGAGAGCATATGACTCCACCATGACCTCAAAATTTGCCAATGAATTTGTTCGTATATACATGTTTTGAACAATAGTATTAATTTGCCTCCAAATCTGTGGTCTCAGTATTATATTTGTGCACCATGCTGGTCTGATATATTTGGTCTGATATAAAATTGGTCTAATATAAAATTGGTTACTGCATCAAGGTGTTTGATTCAGTGCCCCTTTACTCTAACCGCATCAAGAGCATATTTGGTCTGATATAAAATTGGTTACTGCAGGTTAACAAAAATGTAGAATGCTGGTACAATGGTTGTGTAAAATATATATTCATATACATCTATTTTTTGGAGTAAATGATTAGCCTTTCTATATTTTGAGTTCTTCGTCTATCATATTACAATACCTTACCAGCACCCGACTTTGCATATTGACCAAAATTGGTTGTATCGAGATATTTTGGTATATTAGATTATTGCTTCTGCCATATTGTGTAGTATCTTCAGTTAGAATCTAGAGTCAACCTTTTTTTTTTGAAGGATCACCGGGGGGGTCAAGCCCCACCTGAATTTTGTTGATTGGATAGTTCTTTTACATGGTTGCCATTTGGCATGAAATTTTATTGATTGGATGTTTTGAACCCTTTTTTGTACCTAATTTTTGCATAGTATGGTACCACTTGCTCTTTTTCATTCCCTTTTATAGTTTTTTTCCGGGGATATATGGCAATCTAACATGCATAGAACTAACATGTATACTATCATTCTATTGCTAATTTGCTATTTATGATATCTGATCAGGATCCCTTGACGTCTAAAGCTTTGAATCTACGAGTAAGGTTTTCTCGAGGCATATGGGAATTAATCAGCATATGACAACGGCTCGGTTTATGGCTCTCTTGGTTATCCTAGATTAAAGCTTTTTATCATACTTTGTGATCTTTGTTTGCTTCTTTGACAAACTTCTTTCTATGTGCGTCTTAAAAAGTCCTACCCGATGTGGGCCCGTCCTATGTAAGGCTTAAGTACTCTTTTTTTAAGGCTCGTCCTCGTGTAATACAAATATGATGTTCAGCTATCTCACAGCTCTTTTCGGGACATACAATTTGGTCAAGCTGTTACTTCAACGCTGAAACGGATGGCCTACCATATCTATTCTTTATCAATTGTTCACATTTGACGGATGCACGCACGGCCAGTGTCCCGCGCGCATGGGCGCGCGCAATTCACTAGTATTACAAGTTTTACTGTGCACGCCGGCCAGTGCCGCATACCGCACGTCTTCATCTTGTAGGCTGGGCCACCTCTTATGGTGTGGCCCATGTCTTGTCTTGTGGGTATTCATTATCGTAATAAAAATATTATGCATCGTTTGGTTCGTGGTCTGTGGCTCTATTTTTTATTTACTTTAATCTATGTAACACCTTGGGCCCTAGTAAATCCAAACCTAATTGCTGACAGACAATAGATTAAGCTTAGAAATCTACTACAATCTACTATGGCAGCAGATAACAAAACTGGTGACAGTGAAAAAAAATGGATTTCAATCGAAAGTGGGCTAAGGCCCAAGGGGACTCTTGTGAGAACAGAGCTAAGCCCATGGGCACAAAGCACTCTGTGGTGTAATGGGCCCTGAGGCCCAAACACTGACAATGAGGCCCAGCCCACCTATATTAGAAGGCAAAAAAAAAAAAAAAAACACCATGCAGCCGGCTAGGCGGCGATCCCGCCGTCGGCGCCGCAATCCTCCTACGCGGCTGCGTCCTCCGCCGGCGGCGGAGGCGCGGAGCAGCTCTGATCCGCCATTCTTGCGCTCCAGTTTTACGGCTTACCAACCCTCTCGTTTCTTTCTTCAATAATCAATAAAGATAAAAAAGGTGTTTCCTTCCTACTGCAATAGTTAAATCTGAATGTTTCTGAATCCAGTCAAGTCTGATGAGTTAATATTTTCACCGCGACCATGGACCAAATCAGCTTCGCTTCTTGACCATGGATCTGTGCTAGCTTGGACCTCTCGACCTCGATTGCTTCAAGCTTTTCACCACCTGCTGATCGAGTGCTGACTGGACCATGACTAGTCCCGCTGCTTGGACCTGACCAAGTTGCGCAGGAACTCCTTCACCTGCAGCGGCCAAACAACCAACCAAACAGTAGACGGGTTCAGTCCACGTCGGTGACAGTTCAGTTACATATCATGAAAAGCACAGCTACACTGCATAGAAAAGAGGGGGTCCAAGTCGAGCTTTTCTCGAAAGCGACAGCGAGCACTTTGGGGGTCATGCGTAGATGGCCTGTGCCTAACTCTTTTTTTTGCTACAACTGCAGCACCAACCGTGACTTTTCGGTGCAGGATTTCTGCTGGTTTTCGATCCCATTTTTCAGAGCACAACAGTATACTGAGCTGAAATTGGTAGTCTGCACTGTTACTAGCAGCAGTGGTTAGGGATACTACCTCGGAAGGTTCACGCAAGGAGTAGGATGCGCTGGTCTCCTTTGGAATCTTGCTCACAAGGATTCCAATCCCTCGACCCATGCTGCGCAGCACCTGTTAAGTTCGACGACAATAACAAAAGCGTCACTATTTTTGCCTTCCCAATAGCGTAAGAACAAAGCTACGCGTATATGAAAATGTTTTAGCTTAGATTGCTGTTAATTTTACAAGCTTCAAATAAAACAGTTTACAATAGGAATTATTGGTCGGCAATAACTTAGTCTAAATATATATGAATTGTTTGTCAAAGTTATATTTCGGAGACCATCATCTAAATACCTTGAACGCATCCTCGTCGGTGCGATCGTCTCCGATGTATATTGGGAAGACATTGTTACTGTCAGCGAAACCTTCAGGAAACAATGGCAGGCAAACAGTGAGCAACTTCATGGCTCCAAAATGCAAATCCAGAGGGACGATCGTTTTGAGCAACAACAAGCTAGTGTTAGAATGATCTCAATCCCGAGTTGGGCCCAACGGACCAACTCGGGCCTTGACCTCGCGCCCTGATCGGGGGCGCCCAACCCACCTATGGTTGGAGGGCCCCTGTCACACTGCGCAATACAAAAGGAGAGGTGGGGGCCGGGGCACTGTTAACGAGTTGCTACAGCCGCCAGTCACCCCACCTACAAACCCTAATCCGATCTACAGACACACTGCGCAATACAAAAGGAGAGGTGGGGGCCGGGGCACTGTTCACGAGTTGCTACAGCCGCCAGTCACCCCACCTACAAACCCTAATCCGATCTACAGAGGGTGCGCAGCAAGTGACGGGAAGTGCCTCCACGTCGCCGTCGTTCGTCACTGCACCGACCTCCACTCCACCGACCGTCGCTGCCTAGCGCAGAGAAGACTGATGGGGGACTCCAACACCGCCGCCACTGCCGCTGCCGGATCCAGCTCCGCCGTCCCCGCCAAGTCCTCCGATGGTCGGTAACTCACCCCACATCCCCTCTGTTCTTCCGTTTCTAGTAGATCGATTAGCTGCTAGCGTTTCTAGGGTGGTTCTTGGTGTTTCTATCTTTGTTACCCGTCTAGATGCCATGCTAGTGATCTGTTTTATCCTAACAATGGTATCAGAGCCTGTCTAGTAGTGGATCTAGTCGGGAATGGTCTTAAATCCACCGATCTGGTCTGGATCGGAAAAGCACATTGGGATTTTGTTTCGGTTTCAAACCCTAACCCTAGCTGGCTGTTGGGGAACGGGCAAAGCAAAAAGAAATCACACCGATTTAGATCGGCAAAGAGACAAATCGACCGATCCATCTTGGATCGGAAAAAGAAATGTCAAAATCCTAACCTTAAAAAGAAGGAAAAGGGCCTACCTTGGCTGCTGGACCGCCTCTGTGCGGTTCTGACCGGGCACCGCCGCAAGGCCAATCGACGGCGGCGCGCTCAGCCACGGGCGAGCGCGCACGCCGGCGAGCAGCTTCACGGCGGCGCCGCCATCACCTCTTCCTCTGGCCCGCCATGGGCGGACGACGCCGCGACTCGCCATGGTGGCGTTGCACGGCTGAGACACGGAGGGGGAGGAAAGGAAGCCGGGCGTGCTGGCTGTGCGGTGGAGGAGGCGGTCGCTCCCTCCTCGCCGGGCGCCGCCGGCCGCCGGCAAAGATTACTGCCGCCGTTTTTCGGTGGAGAAAGAGAAAGGACGGAGAGAAATGGTTAGGGTTTCGGGGGCCGGCCGGAGGTGCTCGCGTTTTGTTCCAGCGAGACGCGCGCTCGGCCGTCGGATCCCACTCGCCCTAGATCGGACGGCCAGCACCGCTCGGGCGGTTTATCTGGGCCGGCTGCGGTTTTAGCCCATGCGGGCGACGCGCGCCGCGCGCGCAGGGCGGCCGCGGGCCGAATTCGGCCGTGGGCCTATTCGTTCGCCCCGGCCTGTTAACAGCATAGTGTCTTTCTCATTTTTTTAATTTTCCAGAATTTGTATTTGATACAATTTCAATTGAAAGTTGATGCAAATCTTGTTACAAATTTTGTCCAACGATAATTTTGTGATGAGAAAAAGTACAGTAAAGTTTTTTGGAAAGTTGAATTATGAAAGTTTTAATGTTTCCGCTGCGTATGATAAAGTTGTTTATTTCTTTTAATTAAATTCGAACCAACGGGAGAATTTGATTTTAAGAATTACGTTTTGATATGGTTATAATATTGTTATTTTTCTGACCAACGTTGATAATAACAGTGTTATAATGAGCATGTATTATTTCTATTTCTGCCCAACGGTGATGTAGATTTAATGCATAAAGTGTTCCATACAATGGCAATTTTTTTATGTTGTTTAATTGTTCTCACTAGTCGGAATTGTGATTTCAGCGCGCTTCCTCCTTGATGGGCATGATCGACAAGATCCCGCTTTTGAAAGGAGACAACTATCCGGAATGGAAAAGGAAGATTGACTTTGCCTTTACGTTTGGTCGATGTTGATTTGGGTGATCAACGAACCGTGTCCCCCGTGAGCTTTGTGAAACCGGTGCGTGAGTCCAGTGATAATGATGAGGCATGGGAAAAGAAAAAGAGGGACTTTGCTCCCATAAGGATGTCATATGACATACAAGTGGCAGATGGCTCGGTGACAACAAGAAATGTTGTGCCGTGATTGAAAACACAATTGAGCCCGCTATCGCGGGGCTCAATTGAAAAGTGTCATTTCTTGCCAAAGGATACCTTGAGAGGATCAAGACCCAGTTCTTTGGTACCTCCAAGGTGTATGCCACCCATTTGTTCAAGCAATTGACAAATGAAAAGTACACAGTGGTGGCATACATGATCACATTCTCGAGGATGAGTCACTTGGCAAATAAGCTTAAGGCAATGGATTTGGAGATTCAACCTCAACTCCTTATCCACTTTGTTTTTGCTTCCTTGCCTAAAAGAGTATGACAACCTTGTGATCAACTACAACATGCGGCTGAGAAATGGGACTTAGACAAGCTCACCGCTTTCGGTGTGTTGATGAGGAGATAAGGATAAAGGGCCGACAAGGTGGTCATCTGAACTACCTTAAAGGCAACAACAATAACAACAAGGGTAAAAGCCATTTAATCATGGCTCTCCCTCAAAGAAAGCTCCCATGCAAAGCATAAGCATCGCAAGCAACAACAAAAGCCACAGCCACCCGGCAAGGGCAACAAAGCAAGGTGAAATGGGTTGTTTTGGTGTGGTAATCCACACCACATTAAGAAAAACCGCCCTGAATACTTAAAGGAGATAATGGCAAAGAAAGGTGAGAACATTATTTCATTTGTAAATGAATCTCTCAGTATGTACAGTTTTCAAAGTCTACATGGTTTATTGATTACGGTGCAACAATTCCGCGTTGCTAATTCCTTCTGAGGGATTCCATTCGACGAGAACTACGCTAAAAGAGAAAGTTCCATTAGTGTTGCAAATGGAGTCGAGGCTGCATGGAGGCCATTGGAGATGTTGCTCTAGAGTTGCCTAATGGCTACTGATCTCATTTTGAAAGATGTTTTTTATGTTCCTACATTGCAAAGAAACTTAATAAGTGTTATTAAGTTGGATGATTCAGGTTTTACCTGTAATTTTGGACATGGCGGTGTGTCATTTGGTTTAATGATATTTTTGTTGGTCTTGCCATCGACAAGACGAATTGTATATGTTATCGCTATGTGAAAAAGTGAATTCCATATGTGATGGTAAAGATGGCGTATCCTCGTCTACAAATGAAAATAGAAAAAGAAAGCGAACTCCAAATGCAACGGCGAAATTATGGCACTGTCGTTTAGGCCATATTTCGAGGGGGAGAATAGAAATAGAAAGACTAGTTAAGAATGAAATTCTTCCTCCTTTGGAGTTCTCGGACTTAGAGCAATGCATAGATTGCATAAAGGAAAGTATGTAAAAGCAAATTAAAAAGGATGCCAAACGAAGCGGGGAAAATTAGAGATCATTCATACCGATATTTGTGGTCCTTTTCCTGTAAAGAGTGTGGATGGCTATGATTCGTTCATTACATTCCACAGATGACTACTCGGTTTGGCTATATTTATCCAATTAAAGAAAGAGCAGAAGCATTGGATAAATTTAAAATATTTAAAGCTGAAGTTGAAAATCAACACAACTTAAAGATTAAAGTAGTCCGATCCGACCAGGTGGGGGAGTACTACGGTCGGCATACCCCGTTTGGTCAAGTTCCGGACCTTTGCAAGGTTTCTGGGGAAAATGGTATAGTCGCCCAAGTATTCCACGCTAAACCTCAACAAAATGGAGTAGGCGAAAAGGCGAAACCGTACCCTCATGGATATGGTGCGCAGTATGATGAGTTACTCAACCTTACCATTGAGTTTGTGGATGGGGCGTTAAAAACCGCCATTCATATTCTCAACGAGTGCCAAGCAAATCGGTGCCCAAAACACCGTATGAATTGTGGGACGGGGAAGGGTGCCTTCACTAAACCATCTGCGTGTGTGGGGGTGTCTGGCGAGGCTAAAATGTTTAACCCAAATATTGGAAAGCTTGATCCCAAAAACGGTGAGTTGTCATTTTATTGGCTATCCCGAAAGGTCAAAAGGTTTTCGTTTCTCTTGTCCGATAGACTCATAAAGTTTGTAGAAACAAGACATGCTATTTTTCTAGAGAATGAAATGATAAGGGGAGCATGGCAGCTCGAAAGATTGATCTTGAAGAAAAAGCGGGTGTGCGTGCCCAATCCTATAATTCAAGAGCCATTCTTCGAGCTACTGTTTGTTTACGCACCGGCAATGCAAGACATTGCGGTGCAAGAACTGTTGTTGTTCCTCCCGTGGTAACAGCCCGAAGCGAGAATGAGGAACCACATTAATCGGGAACCTAATGAAGATGTTACCACAGATGAGGGGAGCAACCGGCCTCAAGCGAAGAGGTGCCAAATGAGGAGGCCCTAGAAGGTCTCAAAGAGTCGGAAGGTCAGCTATACCTAATGACTATGAAGTTTATAATATTGAAGAGTTTCATATGGAAGGTGAACCCGCCTCATATGAAGAAGCCATGAGTAGCATTCACGCATCAAAGTGGTTAGAGGCAATGAAAGAAGAAATGCAATCTATGAGTTCCAATGATGTTTGGGACCTAACGGACATTCCTAAAGGAGCCAAAACAAAGAGGGTCGTAAATGGGTCTACAAAATAAAACGTGACTCCCAAGGGAAGGTAGAAAGATATAAAAGCGCGACTTGTGGCTAAAGGCTTTACGCAAAGAGAGGGAATTGATTACACCGAGACTTTTTCTCCGGTCTCATGTAAAGATTCTTTCCGAATAATAATGGCATTAGTGGCACATTTTGACTTAGAGTTACATCGGATGGATGTAAAGGCGGCATTCCTAAATGGAGATTTGGAGGAAAATGTCTACATGGCACAGCCTAAGGGTTTTGTCGTGGAAGGTAAAGAAAAAGATGGGATGTCGCCTAAAAAGAAATCTATTTATGGCTTAAAAGCGGGCTTCAAGACAGTGGAACTTGAAGTTTGACAAAACTATAAAGAATTTTGGGTTTAAAGCAAATATCGAGGACAACTGTGTATATGTAAAGTTTAAAAATGGGAAATATATTTTCCTAATCCTGTATGTGGATGATATTCTACTTGCAAGTAGTGATATGAATCTACTACAGGAAACAAAAAGTTTTTTGTCCTCAAAGTTTGACATGAAAGATCTTGGTGAAGCTTCTTTTGTTTTGGGCATAGAAATTCACCGAGATAGAAAAAAGAGGGTATTGGGACTGTCTCAAAAGGCATACATTGAAAAGGTCTTAGAGAGATTCAATATGCATAAAAGTAGACCATCACCTGCACCCATAGTCAAGGGCGAGAAATATGGGGATTTTCGGTGTCAGAAGCAGTATGAGCTCAACCAAATGAAAGGGGTTCCATATGCTTCATTTTGTCGGAAGCTTACAGGATGCTCAAGTATGCACGCCCGGACTTGGCTTATGTAACCGGGTTGCTTGGTAGATTTCAAAGTAATCCAGGTGTTGCACACTCGGGATTAGTAAAGAAAGTCTTACGGTATTTGCAAGGAATGAAAGGCCTCATGCTAACGTATAGAAGATCTGACTCCCTAAAGATCTTGGGATATTCAGACTCTGATTATGCGGGAGATGATAGAAAGTCTACATTCGGATATGTGTTTACTCTCGCAAAGGGAGCAATATCGTGGAAAAGCTCTAAACAAAAGATTACTACAAACTCTACTATGTATGCCGAGTTTGTAGCTTGTTATGAGGCGACGGGGCGGTGAATTGGCTAAAGAAATTCTTACCGGTTTTGAAAGTGGTCGGCGACATCCATGGACCAATGACATTATCTTTGTGATAATAATCCAAAGCAATAGAGTATGCTCACAACAATAGGTCAAGTGGTGCTACCAAACACATTGACATAAAGTACTATGTTGTGAAGGAGAAAATCCAGGATCAAGTTATAAATCTTGAGCACATAAGCACGAAAGAATGCTTGCGGATCCGCTCACAAAGGCTTACCACCCAACGTGTTCAAGGAACACGAGCCGCATGGGGTTAACGGAAAGCCTATGATTCCCTGGACAATTATAAAGGGCCCAAAGTTAAAGTTTTATTTGTTTCGCACTGCAGAGATGTGTATTGTAGCCGTGGAAATCTATCGGCAAAGGACCGTGACGATTGAGCATGTTCTATGCACAAAATGAGATGGAATAAGTAAAGTAAAAGTTCAAAGTGAAAATTCAAAGTAAAGGTTTTAAAGTTAAAGTGTGAGATGAGATCAAGGGGAGAATGTTAGAATGATCTCAATCCCGAAGTTGGGCCCAACGGACCAACTCGGGGCCTTGACTCAGCGCACGATCGGGGCGCCCAACCCACCTATGGTTGGAGGGCCCTGTCACCTTTGCGCAATACAAAAGGAGAGGTGGGGGCCGGGCACTTTGTAAACGAGTTGCTACAGCCGCCCGGTCACCCCACCTACAAACCCTAATCCGATCTCGGAGGGTGCGCGACAAGTGGACGGAAGTGCCTCCACGTCGCCGTCGTTAGATCCACCGCACCGACCTCCACTCCACCGACCGCCGCTGCCTAGCGCAGAGAAGACCGATGGGGACTCCAACACCGCCGCCATCGCCGCTGCGGATCCAGCTCCGCCGTCCCGCCAAGTCCTCCGATGGTCGGTAACTCACCCCACATCCCCTCTGTTCTTCCGTTTCTAGTAGATCGATTAGCTGCTAGCGTTTCTAGGGTGGTTCTTGGTGTTTCTATCTTTGTTACCCGTCTAGATGCCATGCTAGTGATCTGTTTTATCCTAACAGCTAGCACTCACCGAGAGACTCAAGCAAGAACTGTAGGGCGTTGCCCTTGTCCCACTTGATGGACGGCCGGACCTCCAAGACCTTCCTGCCCTTGGTGAGCCGGAGGTCTGGGTACTCCTTGAGCACCGACCGGACCTGCTCCTCTAGAGCTATCCATTTCTGCCCAGTCACATGTGTCAGTCATACACACATAAATACACACCAGTGCAAGATGGCTGCTGCTGGTTGCCCATGGAAATTGTCCATGTTCAGAGATAGATCCTCGCCTCCTCCTGGACGCAGCGGAAGTGGACAGAGAGGCAGAACTTGTTGTTCTCCACCGTCGCGCCGGGGATCGGCGCCGTCGTCGCCATCAGCGTGCGGTACACCTGCAGGAAATTGCAGGGGAGAAACTGTCATGACCCGAACAAAGCATGTCATGATGCGTGTTGCTTGTAGCACGAAACTGATGACGCGATGCGATGCAGTGATGCAGGAAAACGTGTCAGGAGAAACTCCACTACAGTTTCTTGGCAGTAGTAATTAAATTACCTCGTCAATGACCGGCAAGAACGCTCTGGCTGGCTGGCACAGAACAGCTTCAGCCTGCATTTCCAAGTCAACGAAAATAAATAAGTTTATGTAACACAAGGAAAGAAGCCATTTTGCTATCAGGAACGAAACGACTGTCGTTTTCTTTGTGAGGTGTTGGTACAGTGTCTCGAGTTTGTGCAGGGTGGAGAAGAGATCGACAAGGAACATGTTGGGTAGCTGCCTGACTGACCTTTGCCTTGGTGTGCTTGGAGTGTGCCGTGGGCCCTTTGATGTCCATGCCGTGGCTCCCGGCGTAGTACAGCTCGGCCAGCTTCACAAAGTTGAACACCTAGATATCGCACAACAGAACCATGAACACAGCACTGAATAACTGAAAGCCGCAACGAAAAAGCATAACGGGCGTGCAGTCGGGCACTGCACGGGAGAAAGGTTCCTCCTCCTGCACAGGTTCCTGACCATGAGAGCACTAACTAGGTATAAACACCAGCAGGAGGAACGCTTGGTTACGGTAAAATCACAGTTAACAAGATTGCAAGGCCCCAGCAAAGATCAAGGTACAACTGAAAATAGAGGCAGATGCAGAAAGATAGATTGGGCAATTGGAATGTACCTTGTCTCTACACCTCCCGCTCACGATGGCCGTCGGGAAGTGCTCGGCCACACCTCTCACCGCGTCTCGCATCTGCAGCGTGCCACAGATAAAAAAAGGGTCAGGTAACTAGCCCTGCCGGTTCGCCGGAGCAGAGCATGCCCTGCTGCTACGGCGCCAGTCCGCCTTCACGGCCCGCGCGCCGGAAACTACTAACAGAAAATGATAGATGTTCCCTGATCGACCGACCTCCTCAGACATGACGGCGTTGTCGGGGTCCTTGACGATCGGCGACAGGGTGCCGTCGTAGTCGAGGAACATCACGATCTGCTTCCCCTTGGCGGCGGCCAGCACCGACTCGAACTCGGCCAATGCCGACGGGTGCTTCTCCTGCGTACGGTACGGGTGGGTTAGCGCGCGGTCAGGTCAGGTCAGTTCTCGATCGTGCCGTGCGATGCGATCGACGACGAGCGAAGCATCGGCACAAACACAGACACAACGTGGGCACATCAAGCCAGGCATATGATCGAATGTCACACCAACGACGGGCACGTACCATCCAAGCGTCGAAGTCGGCGTGACGCGGCACGAGTTCCGGCCACGACGCCGCGGCCACGCCAGCGGCGGCGCCGGGTTCCGTGGCCTGGCGCGCCGCCGCCGCCGCGGCGGCCCTCCATCCGCCGCGCGCCATCGGAGGCGGGTACGACATGAACCGGCCGCCGGGCTGCGCGGCGGCCGCGGACGTGAAGGCGGCGATCGCGTCGTCCGCGGCGAAGGCGGTGTGCTTGGTCATTGCGCGTGCCCGGTCGTGAAGAGAAAGCAATCAGCGCAAGGCAAGGACAGGGATCGGAGAAGGAAAGGAGGCAACGGCACGGACGGATGGGTGGATCGGAGAAACACAAGACGCGGCGGTTGCTGCCTTGGGGTTTCGGGCGGTGCGGGGGTGCTATATATAGACGTGGCAGGCAGGCCGGGTGTTCGTGCATCGTGCTCGGAAGGGACACCAGCCGGTTTTTATTTTTATTTTTAATGAAAACACCGGCCGGTTTTGTAACAGTGGCATGGCCATTTCGTCTTTGCATTGGTGGACAAACTAGCCGAAATCACCGCGCAAATTAGGGCGGCCACACGTAATAATTAACCAAACAAATATACGGTTGCTTTGTTAATTATATATATGCAACATTAATTCCTATGGGAGGGAGCACGAAAGGTGTCATATACTACTATGCAGCATAGTCGTCGACGTGCCAACTGTATTTGCTATGTAACTTCAGGGCTCGTGAGTGCGATCGTATTTGATATACGAACGTAGTTGTACTAAATTCATAGCAAGATTGAGACGGTGAAAGCGATGTACTGGTGCGAGATTTTTTTTTTTCTATATGATTGTAACTGACACCGTCTGTCTATATAAGATTGTTGATCCTTTCTTTTCTGTAAGATTAATTCGATACTAGTATTTTTTTTCATTTTTATTAGTTTATATTGGACAGAAACAGTGATTATTGCATTGTCGTAAACGTACTTTGTATACAAATAATACCAAGGTTGCGACGTTGAAAGCGATGAGCTAGAGAGAGAATTTTTTTCTATGATTGTAACTGGCTCCGTATACTTAATGATTGTTTCCACTTTTTCAGTTTTTAATTATCATTAGATAAAAAGTGCAATTATTTAGCGTTCAACACCGCTGGTTTTATTTCTGTATAATGTAATTTTACTGATGTGATATACCATTGTCACCAATAGGACCTGATGATGCTTGTTTTCTTAAAAAATCAGGATGCGTCTTGAACTTAACTTTTAAGGATTTCCACATCAAACTATTGCTGAAATTGACTGTTTAGTACTTCTTTTCCTTTTCTAAATTACAAATCATTTTAGCTTTTTAGGTACAACGTTTTTCATATGAATTTAGATACACACTATATGGAGATACAATGTAAAAAAAATTGTGTATCTAGAAAAGCCCAAGAACAGTAATAATTTACAACTAGATTAGTTACGTGATATTTTCTTTAATAAGGAATTAGTTACATGATATGCAAGTGTAATAAAACATGTACTACCACTAGTTATCATATAGTATTTGCTAATTTCTACCAAAATGGTTGACTTCTCCTAATATTTTAGCTATTAGTATAATAAAACATGTACTACCACTAGTTATATAACATGGGAATATCAATAGGTAGCATTTAGTAGGAAAATTTATACTAAATTTTGAATGACAAAAATACTATGTGAAGCCCACCTCATTAGAAGAAACCTGAAATTCTGGTTGTGAAATTTCTGTGTGTTTTATGGCTGATTTCAACACGGTAGCTTTGATTGATCTATAATGACTTTGCCGTCCCCTGTCGGGTCTCCTGTATTTCTACAAACTACCGCCCGCTGAAAGTATATGGATCTCTATGCGCTCGGGCATGCTGAAGCCTGCTAGTCTGCTTGCTGCCCTTGTCAGTTTTCAGAAAAGTGCATGGCATATATATACTGTGATCGACAATCTTATCGATCACTTAACAGCCATGTCAACCGAAAGTTCAGTGTGGGGGCAAATACTACATTACGCGTACATCTAATCACATCATTCAAATAAAAATTCAGAATACAAGTGTTTCCCGTCAGGTATCAAAAGAAACAGAGTATACATTGCTGCTGTAACTTTTGCTAAACGTAGAAATAAGGTGACAGAATGGCCACTTGTGAACAAGGTTCAGAACAATATGTATTAGTGTGTGGGTGTTAAACGATGACATATCTGATGTATAGGATATTCGTAGGACTCTAGCTAGTATATTGTATGGTTGTTGTAATCTCTAACTTGTAGGTCAAGTCAGGGATAGTTGCTAGAGTCCTATTCTGTTGTAACCGAATATCCTCTTGTAAATGCCATCGTGGGGGCTTTGTCCACCTATATAACATGTAGCCGAGTCCCTCAACAGGGCAACTCGTTCACCCATCTTTACATGGTATACGGAGCCGGAAATCCCAGCGGAGATCCATGGCTTTCGCTTCCTCTTCTTCCACCGCAAACCCCATCTCCTCCCTCGGTGTTTTCCTCTTGCCGCCCGGCGAGAAGCGACCAGGAGCAATCATGTCGTATGGAAGATTCGAGATCCTTTCAGCGCTCAAGGGGCGCAGCTCGCCTCATTCATCGGCGTCGGCAGCCCCACCGGATCGGTTCCTTCCTCCCAAGGACCCGAAGCGATAAGACGGAGGCGCTGTGGTGAACCCGGAGCATGCAACATGGCATGCAAAAGGACCGAGACGGTCCTCGGCTACCTCTGTCTAATCTTGGGCCGGAGATCATCGGCAGTGTCGGCGAAGGCCGTCACCGCCCTTGCTGCTGACTGAGCGGCTATTGAGGAGATGTTTGCCTCTCAATCAAGGGCACGTCTCTCATTGCCACAAGGATGGCATTTTGCTTTCGCCTCCAAGGTACGCCCACCATCTACGAGTTCTTTACCAAGATGAAAGGACTTGCGGACGACATGGCGTCTGGCTGGAAGGAGGCTTGAAGATGAAGAGCTCGTGTCCTACATCCTCACCGGATTGGATCAAGATTTTGATCCGGTGGTGTCATTTATTCTTTGCCGAGGGGTTGAACCCATGTCGGTTGGGGAACTTTACACCCGGTGGTAAGCTTCGGCGGCGTTGGGAGATCAAGAACGGCGGAGGTCGAGAATTCCTCCGTCAATTCAGCCGCCAAAGGTGGTCGTGGTGGCAACAACTTGGTGGTGGCGGTCGCAATGGGAGGCGGCCGCGGTGGCTTTGGCCGTGGCAAGGGCGGTTGTGATGGTGCTCGTCCTCCGGTGGTGGCTTCCAACCCGGCCCGATCTGTCGGGTGTGCGGGAAGGAGGGTCACCCCGCCTATCCATTTGCCTTCAAAAAGGTTTGATCGCTCAGGTTCAGGTCCTCCTCGGAAATCTGTGTCCTCGGCCTCATCTGGCTCCCTATGGAGTGGACACAACCGGTACATGGACACGGGAGCCACCGATCACATCACGGAGGAGAGCTTGAGAAGTTGACAACTCGGGAGAAGTACCATGGCGGCGACGTTGTGCAGCACGCCGCAAATGGATCTGGTATGGAAATTGCTCACATTGGTCATACCACTTTATGTCCCCATCTCGCAATATCTATCTTAACAATGTTACGCATGTTCCTAAAACAAGTAAAAATCTTCTTTACGTCCACCAATTGACTCGAGATAATGATGCATTTGTTGAATTTCATCCTACCCACTTTTTGTGTCAAGGAACAGCAGACGAAGAAAACCATCCTCAAAGGCAGATGTGAGCGTGGCCTCTATCCCTTGCGTCGCCCTTGATGGGTCATCGTCAAATAAAGCCCTTTCGGTTTCAAGGTGTATGAGTCGCTATGGCATCACCGGCTAGGTCATGCGTCCACTTGAGTAGTGCAGCAAGTCCTTAGCCAAAATAAGTTACCCTTTAATAAAGAGTCAAGTTCTAGTATGCGTAATGCTTGCCAACAAGGCAAGAGTCATCGATTACCATACCCAAAATCTTCGAGTGCGTCGTCAAGTCCTTTGGACCTTATTTTCGGGATGTGTGGGGTCCAGCTCCTACTTCGGTGGGGGCGGAATAGTTACTATGTGAGTTTTATTGATGACCATAGCAAATTTGTGTGGCTTTATCTTTTGAAGCGCCAAATCTGAAGTCTTTCAATGCTTTTCGAGATTTTCAGCATCTAGCGTTGGCGACAATTTGATAAAAAAATCTTGGCTATCAAAACCGATTGGGGAGGAGAATATAGAGCCTTAAGTTCTTTTTCTCACGGATTGGAATCAAACATCTTGTTTCTCGTCCTCATGCGCATCGGCAAAATGGAGCTGCCGAAAAGAAAGCATCGCCACATTGTTGAAGTTGGTCTCTCTCTTCTATCCCATGCGTGCATGCCACTGAAATTTTGGGATGAGGCCTTCATCACCGCGGTTTATTTAATCAGCAGATTACCTTCACGTGTCATCAATAATGAGACCCCTCACTTTCGTCTTTTGCAACAACAGCCAGATTATGGGTTCCTGAGATCCTTTGGATGTGCTTGCTGGCCAAACTTGAGGCCTTATAATTCCAAAAAATTAGAGTTTCGATCTAAGAAGTGTGTCTTCTTAGGATACGATACTCGGCACAAAGGGTATAAATGCCTTGACCCCGCTCAGGGCGTGTTTACATCTCGCGAGATGTAGTGTTCGATGAAAACCTTTTCCCGTTCGCTCATATGCGTCCAAATGCAGGTGCTCTTTTGTGCAAAGAGATTAGCATCCTTCCTGATATCCTGTTGAATCCGGGGAATATAAATGTGACTGACCAGTGTTTGCTTTCTCCTAACCCGTCTAATGATGTTTCAAGATCCGCCGGATAGATGAGGTGCGAGGGAAGAAATTCGGGTCAAAATGATGCAAGTTTGGGCGAAAACTTCGGTTGAATCTGGGCATCATTTCATGTGTCTGGGGGGAGGCAGCCAAAGACTCGAGGATGCTCCTCCCGATGCCCCGACACGGAAGCCGAGCGGGGTCATCTTCGGGATCGCTGCCGATGCGGGGAGATGTTGGCGGGTTCTCCACCGAGCAACTCGCCGGATCTTCGGCGCCGGGTTGACGCCATCTTCGACTCCCACACCGCCTCGGTCTGCGCGCGGCTTCGATCCCGGCTGCCCTGTCGAGTTCCGAGGTGGATACGGGGGACGGGATCGGGTGTGCATGCTCCTACATCCGATCGCGGCCTGCGATATCGCGGCCTCGTCTGGCGCCTCCCGGTGCCTCAACATCGGCATGGCACTCGATTGCGGCATGGCATCAGCGCCTAAAAATTTCTCGATGGTACTATTCGATGGGGAATGCACTCAACTCTTTCGGATGCAGAACCCACCACTCTTGATGCAGCTCTCCGGGATTCACGTTGGGTTGATGCGATGGATTCTGAATATCATGCGCTACTCCGGAATGGGATTTGGCGTCAGGTTCCTCGTCCCCATGGCAAGAATATCATTGGCTCTAAATGGGTTTATAAAATCAAACGCAAAGGCGAGATGGCTCGGTTAGCGGATATAAAGCTCGTTTGGTAGCTCAAGGTTTTAAACAGCGGTATGGTATTGACTACGAGGACACGTTTAGTCCCGTAGTCAAGGCGGCCGCTATCGATTAATTCTTTCCATTGCTGTTTCTAGAGGATGGACATTGCGTCAACTTGATGTACGTAATGCTTTTTCTCGCATGGAATTTTAGAAGAAGAAGTTTATATGGCACAACCTCCAGGATACCAAGATAAGTCAAGACCGAAGTTTTGTCTCAGTAAACTTGATAAAGCAATCTATGGTTTGAAGCAAGCTCCACGGGCATGGTATGCTCGGTTATGTGCAAAATTAACTGCATTGGGTTTCATTCCTTCAAGGCGGATACTTCATTGTTCTATTATAACAAAGGAGGATATTGTATTTATATCCTGGTGTACGTTGATGATATCATTGCCTTGACTCTTCTCAACAAGCCGTTGATGCTCTTTTGAAAGATTTGCAACAAGATTTTGCTTTGAAGGACTTGGGAGATCTTCACTTCTTTCTCGGGTATTGAGGTGAAGCGCAAGGCGGGGAGGTTTGATCTTGTCACAAGAACGATATGCTTCAGATGTTTTGACCGTGTCCGGGATGAATAAGAGCAAAGCTGTTGATACACCTTTTGCCGAGCAATGAGAAACTCAGCATAGAAGGAGGAACAAAGTTGGGTTCGAGAAGATATAACCCGGCACAGAGTATTGTGGGAGCTCTTCAAGATTTTTGACATTGACAAGGCCGGATATTGCCTTTGCCGTCAATAAGGTTTGTCAATGTCTTCACGGCCCCACCACTTTGCATTGGAGTGCGCTTAAACGAATTCTTCGGTATGTAAATGGGACAAGAAGTTTTGGTTTGTATATTCGACCGTCCACGTTCCATGATGATAAGTGCATTCTCGGATGCGGATTGGGCCGGAGATGTAGATGACGAGCGATCTACCGGAGGTTTTGCGTTTTTCCTTGGAGGGAATTTAGTGTCCCGGGACCGAGAAGAAACAACCCTCCGCCTCGAGGTCAAGTACGTAGGGTCGAGTACAAATCATTAGCCAATGCTACTCTTTGAGATGATGTGGGTACAAAAGCTCTTGCTTGAGTTGAAGATCGACATCCGCTATGGCTCGGTTGTGGTGTGATAACTTGGGAGCTAAGTATCTTTACGCTAATCCTATCTTCCATGCCGTGATCTAAACACATCGAGATAGACTTCCACTTTGTTCGGGAAAGAGTGGCACAAGGTTTACTTGTCATCCGGTTCATTAACACGGGGAGATCAGGTAGCAGATGGATTTACAAAGGCTCTTCCTAGGGTGAAGTTAAAACAGTTTAGAAACAATCTCAAACTTGTTAGTGGCTGAGATTGAGAAGGGGTGTTAAACGATGACATATCGATGTATAGGATATTCCTAGGACTCTAGCTAGTATATTGTATGGTTGTTGTAATCTTCTAACTTGTAGGTCAAGTCGGGGATAGTTTCTAGAGTCCTATTCTGTTGTAACCGAATATCCTCTTGTACATGCCATCGTGGGGGCTTTGCCCACCTATATAACATGTAGCCGAGTCCCTCAACAGGGCAACTCGTTCACCCATCTTTACAGTAGGCTAGTGTCAAAAACATGTTGAATTATTCTAGCGTTGTGTCCAAGGTTTCATATACATAGTGGTAGTGTATACACATCGCATCTTGTTTTCTTTGAAAGAAAACAAGATGCGACGAATAAGTCGATCTATGGCCTCGAATCCTAGCTGTAGCGGTAGACAACATGTACTTTGTCTATGTATATATACATATAGTACATCGAAGTTTCTCACGCATCGATGTCGATGACGTACGCCTTGTGTATATTGTATAATGACCGCAATTGCAAAGAATCTCTGTCAGTTTCAGCTTGCATTGGGACCATATATAGATGCTCCCAAATATTTGTACATGGCCAAAAATAAATGCACGCATGCATGTCCAAAGATTGCGCCAAAACTTTTGACTTTGGAGCATAGGCATGCTTATTGGCTTCCTCGAAATTAATCCATGTGCATGCATGTGACGAAGTTGAAGCAAGTGTTTATGCATATATATATTCAAGTTAGCTAGGAAGCCCAATATAATGTATATACTCTGACGACGGACGACCTCGGAGGTCAAAGTCTGGTGACCTGACACTCTGAATTTCTTGACTTTGGCCGGTGGCCGCGGTGCCGGCCGCCGGGGTCACCACGCGCTCACACAAATTGGCGCCGGCCGCAGTTGTGTAGAACTTACGTACCCCGGCCAGTTTTTTTCACGCATCCTTTTCGTCTCTTGTGATTTTAACTCGATACAGTACTGTTTCCCTGACATCTGCAAGGAGCTAGAGCGGCGGGGGTTTCTTGCTAGACTGAAAAAGATTCAACCTGTTGTTTTTTACACGACGATCGAGGCCTTGAGAAGAAAAAAAACGAAGACCAGTGACTTGACGGCACGAAGCTGCTGGTAGAGCAATGCAAGTTCAAATATCGATAGCTTTGTTGGATTTCGATCGAGCACCACTCTAGGCTAGGCTTTTGTCTGACGATGATATTCATACTGTGAACCATATGGTATAACTGTGCATCTCATACTGCACGTGTAGTACACCAAAATACTTTCCTCCATTTTGAACTATAGTTTATTTGACTTTTTCAAATCACGGTTCTAAAATTGTATATGGTGTCATGGACGGAGTACCTCAGAAGCCCAGCAGCAGGGCCGTGCTATTCGAGACACCCCAGCTGTCAAGCATGCCCACACGTTACTTTTGCTAGTTTTAGCAATCTATACTGCACGGAAGCCGAGAGCAGCCCGGCTGCCTCCACAGTTGAAGTCTTTGCAGCTGGCGTGCATGCGCTAGCTTTCGCTGTTGCCGCACAAGATTCTGGCGACTGGCGGCCAGAGACCATCAGCTGAGTGCTGGACAGCACATACGGCGTGTGTATAAGACTATCCGCACTCATGTTCCTCTATGTGCCTCCTTTAAAAGGAATATTCTATCCTAGTCATCGTGATTCTCTCATTTACAGTACTATCTCCCGCACTCATACCTCCTTTATATGTCACTCTATACCAAGCAGGGCCCACTTATTAGGATTTTTTTTTTTCTCCCCTCTCCGTTACTCTCTCTCCTCCCTCCGCCATGGAGCTTCGACGTCCTAGACGCGGTCCTCCTCAACCTCCTCGGTCCTCCTGCCCGGCTTCCTGGACCGCCGCCCCGGGGGCGCCACGCCGCACGCGCCTGGACCTGCTCCTCGAGGGCGCACTCCCCCAACGAGGTCTGCGACGGCGCCCGACAAAGTCCTCGTCCGCGACGGCGCCCGGCGGAGCGGCGGCGCTTGCGACCGGCGGCGTCCCCGTCTGTCCCCGGCTCGTCCTCGCTCCTCCTTGGCGTGAGCGGCTCGGTCGTCCACGCCGGCCCTCAGGTGGAGCTCCGTTCCGCGGCGAAGATGCGGCGGCGGCCCCGGCGTGCCCCTCCTCCTTTCCTGGCTCGGCCGCCGGCGCGCTCCTCCTCCCTTCCCTCCCACGCCGGCGTCTCTCTCTCTGCGCGTCCTCCCTTCCCTCCCCACGCCGCTCCCCTCGTCCGCGGGCACGGGCGGGCCAACGCACAGCGGCACGACGCCACCTCGTTGGCGTGCCCCGTCGTAGCGGCCCCCGCGTCGCGAGCAGCAGGCCTGAGGCCGAGCCCCTCCCACCACGACCGGCTCAGCCGTGGCGCTCGCGGCCGACGGCGTCCGCGCCCACGCCGGCGGAGTCCGCTACGACCCGTGCAGCCTGTAGGAAGGGATGGGGAGCGAGAGGAAAGAGATGGGGAGAGAGATGAAAGAGAGAGACGCGGGCGGCAGGTGTCGTGGGACCTGTGCAGCCTGTAGCGGGGAGTCCGCTACGACCTGGAAATCAACCGTGTAGGAGCCTCGTTCGCGACGATAGCGTGCCCTCCCAGTACGCCGCTGCAGGCTTTTTTCCCGCTATGTGACTCCTCCAGTACGCAGCAGCGTACCCCGCTGCAGATGGTCTAAGGCTGCGTCACTGCAGGGATCGTTTGGTCGTTGCGGCCAAGGAACGTGCACTGCATGGAAATAAGGCAGGGGTTGCTCGTACGTGCCACGGTGGTTTTGACGTGACCAGGCCGTCGTGGTCGCATATGCGACTGGGAGATGAGAGTTGAAGTTGCTCTGAGTCTGATCTGATGCGTGCTCGCATGTAGTTTATCGTTCTCGTAACGTGAGTACGTGACCATCGTGCAGCACTGACAAACTCGATCGAACGAGCTTTTGGCGATCCATCACCGGCCAATGCAATATCAATCACAGCATGCATACAGCTTATTATCTCTTACTATCGAATCCAAAGCTCAAGCTCGGCAGGAGAGCGTGGCCACGTCGCCCGCTTTTCCCCACCCGTCCCGATCGGGGCGCGAACGGTTCGGATCGTACGAGCCCCGGTCATTTTATAAAAACGTCCCTCGACCTTTAGCGAAATCACTCTTCGTCCTCCCTTCCTCTCTACTTTCTGCTTCCTCTCTTCCTCTCTCCCGACGCCGAGGCGGTGCACCAGCCGCTCCTCTCGAGGCGGGCGGCCCACCGACGGGCACCGAGCGGGCGGATCGACGGGCGGCGCGACGCGACCATCGACGCGTCGGGCGCGCTTGCCGGCCCCCTCCCCGCCCCTCGGCGCGACCGCTCCGAGGGGCCGGGCGACTCGCCCGGGCGCGCCCTACATCGCCAGGCCTGTGCATCGCGGCGGAGCCCCAACCGCCCTCGCGACCTTCGCGGGCGGGGCCACACCGGCGGGCGCGGCGGCGCGCACGGGAACAGCATTCATCCCGGTGAAGTCATGCCTCGCGGCAGAGGCTTGAACCATCGGCTACGCACCCACTCCGCGACGATCGCCGCGCCGTCGCCGAGGAGGGTACCCACGGCCATCCGGCAATCCGGCCTCCGTAAATCCAAGGTCGGACCGGTGGTGGCGTTGAACATATTTGGGCTTTCGAGCTCGTGATCGACAACGATCCACAATATGTTCGATGAAATCCCGGAGGATGAGAGAGCGCGCGCCGAAAAGCGCCGCTGGCGATGCGGGGCGCGCCGAGGGCTCCCGTCCACTAGCACAGCGCAAAGGTCTCTCAACCGCCATCCTCGCGCCATCCGCGGCTCTCACATCTCCCGACTTCCGCCTTGAGGCCGTCCTCCCCGTCGTAGCCGCGGCTACGGCCACGGGCGCCGCAGCCCACGCATCGCAACAAGCAGCGGCGCGTATCTTCTCCCGCGGCGCCTCCGATCTTCGAACCGCGACACCACCGACCGGACTGGATTCGATGTTATCATGCATGGGCGCACAGGAGTTTTCGGCGGAATGCCCATGAGATAAAAACAAAGGGTACTTGCTTGTATGGCCGTACTTCCTAGCTTGATTTGTTTCATACATGCATGCTGTATGCTCATAGTGTGGCTGCCCGAAGATAATTGATGACTTCACGGAGCAGATATGCAGATTTTATTTGGCAAATGAAAGCAAATGCAGCCGTCTTTGTTGCTCGATAAGAAATAAGATTTTGCAGCAAAAGTCTTCAAAGATTAAGCTACAGTGTTTGTTCCTTTGATTATTTAATTTCATTTGCATCCTTGTATTGTTTCAACAATTTCCTAAATCTAACTCCCTCGCTCTTACACTTCCCATATGCTTGCATGAGCTACATATAGCATCTAACATTTCGGATCAAATATTGTGCGTTACTGTGTAATATTATTGGAAAAAAGAAACGTAGGCGGCGGTACTTGCCTTTGATGTGAGTTTTTTCACCCTTTTTTTTTGGGTCGATAGAGCTAAAGACCACAAATATTTTGTTTGCATTTTCAAGCTTCAAAGCAAATAAGTTTAGATGGAACATCCGGACCGCCCCAACTCTTGTAGGCCATATTCACTCGTGCGGAGATATTATATTGCAAAGCACATGGTAATAGTCAATTTCCCAAATGTTTTTCCTTACTACCTTCAACTTAATATGCCATTGGCATCTACGGTGGATTAGATTTTGAATGCTTCAAATCAATGTGCATAAAAACCTTTTGAACCAAGCAGTGTGCAAGGGCAAGTAGTTCTAAGGAACAAATAACAACAAAATATTTCTTTGTCTCGCAAAGGTATAAACAGAGGCAATCATTAAGTGTCGGACCATGTGCGAAAGTGAACCATGTTTATTAATCAGTACTACAAAGGATGGAAGTCACTTTGCTCCTTTGTGTGTCTTTTGTTTGTACGCATTTTTGTTCAGCTTATTAAATGTATATACTCAACGACCTACGCATCTCTTACTACAATCTATCAACTATATGAAAGAATTTCCAATTTCTCAGATCGTATTTCTTCCCCGCTAAATCACTATTCTCAGAAATCTCATTGCGCATACACAGCAGTGGCAAATTCATAAATAAAAACATTTGTACAGTCAATTGTAGAATACCCACACTAGAAATTACTACATGTTTTTCTCCTACTGATCTGAGGTTCAGAATTAACTTCAAAGTGAGCCTTGTGGATAGCTAGAGACATTCATCCGGCAGGGCGCAGCAAAGCTGCGCCTGTTTTCTAGTTGTGTCTGTTTTGTCCAGCTCAGAACATGCTGCATCGATCCATGGCTCGTCGTCTTGGCAGGAATATTAATATTTAGTGGCGGCACGTACGAGAGAGTGTTTTTGCTGGCGGGCATATGCATGTCAGCAACTCAGCATGTGCCTTGAATCTGTTAGGTTGCTTCAGGTCTAACTCTCGCTTGTTTAAATTTGTTGCATCTACGTATCTGTTATGCCTGATTCTTTTTTAATGTTATTGATATATAGTGTATGTCTTTGTTTTGCCGATCTGAAACCACCAGATACACATATGATCGATGCATGGTGTATTGCCGACAGTTTGTTGAAGGTCGGCGCGCGCGCATGAACGAACTGTGACAGGCTAGCCGGCCAGCCAGGTGTTCATCGGTCGCATCGCATGCATGATGCATCATCTGTCAACTACAGCAACCTCGGTCGCACAGGGACAAAGCATACAGATACGACGTATCCTGTGAGAATCCATTAAAGATACGCGCGGCAATAACCGCGCTTGCATAAGCTGCCGATCGACGCCGATGCATATGCTAGCAAGCCTCTCGATCGATCGTGGCGCACATGCATGCCGACTCTGAATCTCTGATCCCGTACGCGCGCTGGCGATCGAACTGAAACCACACACACACATGCATACAAGCAACAGTAGCAAAAAAGCGGATCGATCGGCGGATGGACGCGCGCGCGCGAGGGCACGCACGCACGTTGGCTCTAGGGCCTAGGGGCCCCGGCCGGGAGAGAGTGGAGCGGTAGCGGCGCCCGGCATGATCAGCGGCCGCGTCCCATCTCATCATCTGGCTGGTGGCTGGCGGCTGGCCGCCGCCGAGTGGCCGGGTGCGTCGTGGGTGTGTCGGCAGTGTCGCCGTCAGGTGCTGCGGCGCCGATCGAGGGAGTGCGCCATGCACGCCGTACGAGACCCCCCTCCCCTCCCCATGCTGTCACGCGTGACATGACACGACGCGATGGATCGAGATGTGGGTGGAGGGGGGTCGATCGCAGCAAAGGCACGCTCGGTCATTGCATGGAAAAACCACCGTCCCCTGCCCACAGACTTGTGGGGGCCTCGCCGGCCGGTCCCTTTCCTGCTGTTTCCAGTGCTAGCTCGTCCTCGTTGCAAGAATGGTCGTTCTCAACGGATATTATCATAGGAAACGTCGGTTTTAGATTATTTGAGATGTTAACAGTCACTTTGGCTTCGGGAGGAAAGTGTGCGAGAGAGAGGTGTTGATATATCATCATCATATATGTAATGCAATGAGCCAATACATATGACTAGACGGTGACCTAGCGTGTTGTTGACAGAAACCTATTGGAGCCTCTAGCTAGATCATCTTTAATTTCTAGACATCCCTTTGCACAGTTCTTTCAACCCATCCAAAAATTAAAGGCAATTCTTCCACAGATGCTCTGCGTAACTGCGTTCATGGTCCTAGTCCTATATACTATACAACAATGCATGGGCAGTTTCATCAGCAGCTACCATGCATTTCCTAACGACACGTATCCATAAAAACAGTACAAATTAAACCCTAAACCCAAACAAACAACTTGTTGACACTTGTCGTTGTTTCGAAGAGTGACTGTTATAACTATTCTAGACTTTTTACTAATATAAATATCCACAAAGGACTTTTTATAGAAAAAACGAGGAGCCAAAGTTGCTGATGGTGACAATGCAGGTTAAATAGGCTGAAATGGAGAGGTTGTTGGTACCAGTAATTACAATTGAGAAGTCGAGAAAACGGTTGCAGGTGCATACACGTACACATCAGTGAGTGCATGCGCCGCGCCCACCAAAACAAATGAGCCCACACCGTCTTCCGGACGCGACAACGACAAAGATCGTTGAAGGAGACCACACGGCCGGGCAGAGTCACCGATCCAGGTCAATCATACGTGTTAGCCATAAACATTTGTGCCCACTAGCACCTTCTTGTTGCCTTGTACATTGCCTCGCTCTCTCATGCCATCGATCTCACACTTGCTTTGCAATTTCATGCTTTGCCAAGTGTCGGTAATCAAGTTAATTAAGTTCATGCATGTACGTACTACGCGACATGCTTCATCAGATCATCGTAGTTTATATATAAATATACTATAAACTAGCTATTTTTCACCACGTATCGAAGCTTCCTCTCCTTAGCTTGGTTCAGATCGATGAAAGCAGTAGTAGTACTCCACTGGCTACGCGCCAAAACCCAAGGCGTGTTAGGCCTAACCAATCTGCTTTTGTTTACGCACCATCCAAGTCTTGGCGACGATTTGCCACGTCGGCGCCGTACGTACCTCTCGAAAAGGTCCCTGTCGAGCTTGTTTTTTGGAACTGCTCTGATGGTGGTGGCTGTTACAATCAATTAAATCAAATAAAATAATTACAAGCAAGGTCGTCGAGATGGCCTTTACGTATTGTAGCCAGTTGTCGCAAGTCAATATTGATGCCGCTAAGCTTGCCGCTGCTTGCCACTCCAAACCACTCTACTGCATGCATGCAAATCGATCAGAAGATGCATGCATGCATGCAAATGGATCGATGCATGCATGCAGTAGAGTGGTTTGGAGTGGAAAAGCGAAAAAAGCTAACTAGCGAAAGCATCAGATATCGACTTGCACGACTAGCTAGTCGCATAAGTTAATGTAAAGGCCATCTCGATCGAGCTTGCTTGTAATTATTTGATTTGATTGTAACAACCACCACCATCACAGCAGTTCCAAAGATGCATCATGCATGCAAATCGATCGATGCATGCATGCAATAGAGTGCTTTGGAGTGGGACAAGCAGAGAAAGCTAGCTAGCGAAGCGGGGAATAATTAAAGAGGCTGCTGCTGCCCAAGTACACCAAGGAAAGCTGGCCTAGTGTAATGGAAGGTGACTGGATTTTATCATTGGATGATATGGAAAGCCTCGGTGTGGTTTGTTGACATTTTGGTTGGCATGGCCTTTTCTTTTTCCGGCCTTGCATTGTCTCTTGCAGTGACAAAGCGCGCGCTCTTCTCTCTCTCTGTGTGTGTGTGTTAACACATAATGAAAGGCATCATATGCAGGATTGAGAGCGCACCGTTGCTGCATTAGGGTCTCTTTGGCTGCACTCGTATCTACCCCAATATAATCTACATGTTCTTGTGCATTGAAGCTGAAAATTTTGACTAAAATTTCCAAAACCTTTTAAGAGTCCGTGCGTTTTCTCTTTGTGCAAAAATATTTATCTACATATAGCAATTTTTGTGACTGAACTGTACGTAGCAAATTGCGGCCGGTATTCTTATTTAGTATAATGAAAATGTTTCTTTTGAACTTCATTGACAAGTTTGGTCGGCCACCCGGGTTTGCTGGGCAGTGGCTCCGCCTCCGCTCCTAGATTGAAGTAGTAGACACGAGTGCAACTAAAAAAAAAGCCTTAAGGAATCCTGTTCTTCTACGGCTACGATCGCCACTTACAATTTGTTGAGTTTTTCTTAAGTATTAGGCTTGGCTTGCGGGGTTGTTAGGTGGAGGGTCCCTCGCCCCTCGCATTTCTTGCTTTCGTTTGGGTTTCGGGCTTCTCGCTCGTAATCCATGGATACCAGATTGTATCAGCTATGTTGTATCACATTGTTTGA
>JADLZK010009496.1:0-83606 GCA_015847255.1 Hyparrhenia diplandra
GCCATCGACGTAAGATGACATACATGCCGGCTTTGAAGCATGCCTCCGTTGCCGACGGCGGCGAGCTTGGTGGATAAGATTCTCGCCGATACTTGAGCTTGGTAGTACTGGCCATCAGCCCCCGCCGCCGGTGATAAAGACTCACGCTGATGCTCCGGCCCCACTCAGGGGTCGCCGCGACGCCGCTTATCTCAGGGAACGGTGGCCTACAGATTGTGGAGGTCCTCCATGGGATTCGGCTAGACCTTGACGCACACCAATCGCAATCTCTACAAGCATATCACGCTGAAGGTTTTTTCCATGAGCGCACGGGCGCCGGGAGCTTTTTGTGGGCGCCACGCTTCTAGCTACGCTTTTTGTGCGCGTAAGAGTTGGTCACAGCTAATAATGCGGGTGCGAAGACTCGTGCGGGCGTGTTATGGGCGGCGCGGCGGCCGGCACCCCGCTGAGGTGTCGAAAGCCAAATGGGCGCATCTAACTATCCCAAAGGCGCTGGCCTCAGAAGATAAATGTTTTCAAATCAGCATGTTTTCCCCATGACAAGATGATCTCAAATCAAAATGTTGTAAGCTATAAAGTTTCATGGATATTTGAGAACTACAATCATTATGTTGGTGGTTTGTCTATCCGACATCACTTTAAAAATTTAAATTTCAATTTCCAATTTTTGAAATTGAGACCTATATATATATAGTTTATCTTTACAAGATAATGTGAAACCAAAAAGTTTTCAACTAGAGAGTTTCAAAACTTAGCAAGACCTAAAATTTTATTTTGGTTGTTTCCCCATCCCGACATAGTGCTAGTGACATTGTTCACTTAATCTTAGAAATTTGTCTTCTACTTTCATAAACTCTATGACACATGTGTAAATCTCGTGATGTTGTTACCGCCGACATCATCATATGAATAAATGACCTACATAAAAGATGTACATCTTAAGAAGTTATACAAGTTTTGACCATAGATTAAAAAAAGAAAAATTAGGTTCTTGTTGGAAGCTCGGGCGCGCATGGGAGGTGAACAAAAGTTGGCGCTTCGGCAGAATCTGGCCGAAAGTGACTCCGACATGACATGAGCGTGGAACACGCCCAAGGAAATGGGCAGAGACGCCTTTTCTTCATTAAACTATATATCCCAATGCGCCTCTAAGCTAAATGTTTTCAACTGCTGCATGTTTTTCCATGACAAGATGATGCCAAATCAAAATATTGTAAACTACAAAGTTTCATGGATAATTGAGAGTTACAATCGTCATGTTGGTGGTTTGTCTATCCGAGGTCACTTAAAAACATTTAAATTTCAATTTCCATTTTTTGAAATTGAGACCTAGATTTCCTTTTTACAAGGTAATGTCAAACCAAAAAAAGTTTTCAACTAGAGAGTTTCGTAACTTAGCAAGATCTACATTTTTTTGGTTATTTCCCCATCCGACATAGTAGTGTAGTAGTGACATTGTTCACAAATCTTAGAAATCTCTCTCATAGTTTCATCAACTATATATGAGATATGTGTAAATCTTGTGAACAATGTTACCGCGACATCGCTTGGATGAAGAAATGGCCAATATAAAAGGTGTACTACATCTTTAGAAGTTATACAACTTTTTACGTGCTTGACTTATTCTCAATAAAATCATTGGATGAACCAAAAATGTTGTTCTAAGTTGTAATTTTGAAATTCAAATTTCAAATGTTCTCAATAAAATATGACAAAAGTAATAGCAAAGAAGAATACAATATCTTGATATATACAAAGATTATTCTTAAAAAAATAGAAAGAAAACTATCACATTTGGAGTTACTATAAGGGAGAAAGACTAGTTACAAGTTTTGGCCACGATTAAAAAGAAAAATCGTAGTTCTTGAGTCCTAAGGCCTCTCGCAAGCATGTCTCCATATGCACCAAGGCCAGGCATGAGCCAAATGATATGCGGGTGAGTTAAACCCAAGCAGGATGCAGATCGCGTATGCGTAGACATGGGATTTTAAGGCATGTTTGGTGCCCCGATATGCCCCCCAAAGTTCCCGGCCGCAAAGGTCCCAAAGGTTTGGGGGTGTTTAGTTTGTACTACAAGAACTCCAAAAAGTGCTACGCTCCTCATTCACATCAATCTCTTAACGCATTTTTAGAGCATTAAATGTAGGTAAAAAAAAAACTAATTGCATAGCTTAACCGAAAAGTATGAGACTAATCTTTTAAACATAGTTAGTCCATGGTTGGATATTAACTACCAAATATAAACGAAAAGTGCTACAAGAGCCCAACCCAAAATATTTCACCAACTAAACACCCCTTGGTTACCCGCTCTCGCCCCCGAGCTCCCCTTTCGCGGCAAAAGTGCTCCACGGCAAAGCTCGAGAGGAAACGGGCCGACCGAGCTTCTCCTCCCCCGCAGCTCGCCCCGGTTCCCACGCACGCCACAAGGCGATTTCGCCGCCGAGATGACAACTCTCTAGGGTTTCCTCCTCCCTTCGCGCCAATCTTTTGCTTTATATATCCCCCTCGCTCCTCCTCCTCGCTTCTTTCCCCCGCCGGCCGGTTCTTCGCCACATCGGGTCGGTTTTTCTCTCCCCTCTCGATTTGTTCTTGCTTTGTGAATCATGGATCCGAGGCTCTCTCTCTCTCTCTCTTGTTGTGTTGTAGCAAAGGATCTCGAGCCCCTCCTCCTCTCTCAGTTTTTTTTTTTCCTCTCCTTGTTCTTCAAACCCTAGCCCGAGATTACATATGCCTTATTGCCTCGTGATGTTTTTTTTTTTTTCATAAAATCTCGAGCACATGCCCTATATGCCCGTGATGTTTTTCCTATACTTTAAGCACATGCCTTAGGGTCGTGGATCATTGTTCCTATAATCCGAAAGCACATGACCCAGCCAATGATGTTTCTACATGAACTCGAAAGCACACATAAGCCATGCCGTGTTATGTTTCCTACAATTTGTTTCTTTTGCAAAGAATGGCATGGTATGTGGTTCATCATGGCAGGAAACCCGTGTACTCAACCCCGAAAGAAGCAAACGAGCAAGTATATAGGTTCTAGGAAATTGCTACAGAAATATAACACAAAAGTGGAGGCCGAGCAAACTTTTTTGTACCTGGTCTTGAATGTTGTGTGGATCCACCCCCCTTCTACTACCACTTGTTAATCCACTGTAAAAACCAACCCCGTTGAGATCGCTGGGCACCGCTTACTAGTGCTCGTAGTAGTCCTAATTATTGTTGTAGTCATAGGGTTTTTAGTTTGGAAGCTATGGTAAAAGACTAGTTACTTTTTATTGTGATCGGCTTGTAGCTTGTGACAATTTGAATGTGATGCAACTAGCATGTATGCAGTAACCAAACAACAACCATGCATGCACAAATTTAAATCTCACACAAATGCACAAGCATCAAACAACAGCTCTAGCTAGCCCGGGGTTGGGTTCATGCAGCAACCAAACGTAGGGGCTCGTTGATGCATTTGGCATGGCCAAATTAACCGCCAAGCCGAGCCATGCGAGCGCGGCCCGATGCCACACGTGCAACCAAACACGCCCTTAATGATCGGGGGGTTGTTGCACTCCCGGCAAGAATGGCGACATCACGCTGCTGTGCTGAAAATTGGGGCGGCGCTTTTCCTACGCACTCATCTATACTTACACAAAGCTGCCTATACACACCCTTGCATGTGAATCCTTTGCGTATCCTACACACCTCGTCAGAATGGGGCCCACGCCTACCACCGCGTGCTCTGGCCCATCTTTGCCGCCGCAGCCGCCAAAGGATCCGTGATTGACCAGACCGATCGTTTCGGCGGGTCGGTTCAACCCACCGTACCAAGAGTGCTTTTCGCTCACAAAAGCCACCAAATAGCACATACTTCTCACACAACAAATCAGCACCACCACCGAGGCACCGACCGGGCCGACGAGAATGAAGGACTGACGCTCCACTACTACTGACACTTTGTTCCCAAAGATGGGTCTCAGAATTTGTTTCTTCCAAAGATTGCTCACTAATTTATTTATTTGTTGTTTTTCATCCGACATAGTGTTAGACATTGTTCACAAATCTTAGAGATGTCTCCCTCAGAGTTTCATATAAACTATATGTGGATGTCACTAGCACTATGTCGGATGGGGAAACAACAAAAATAAGAATTTTAGGTAATCGAGAGGGATTTCACCCCGATCGCTCCTCCTCGCCTCGCCTTCATGAAGTCGGCTGAGCCGGGCGGACGGCCATGGTCTTCTTCCAAGGGTGGATCGACCTCTCGATGAAAAGATCAACCACTACACCCCCAAGGTGGAAGAGTTGGTCGATAGTCCTCAAGGCCTTGGCCAAGAAGGACGACGCCAGGAGGAGGAGGAGGAGGAGGAGGAGGAGGAGGACGAGGAGGACTAGGCCGGCGGCCTTCCTCCTTTTTTTTTTATCATTTTTAATATATGTTCTATTTTTTGTTTTTGTATATTAATAAATTATATATTATTGCCGGTGTTGCTCCCTCTCGCCCCTGAACTGCTTTCATTTCCAGCTCAAAGAGCGATTAAAATTAAATAGCTCTTAAATTTGATTTGAATCTTAACTTGTTCAATGTAAAATTTGTCAAAACAAACAATTAACCGGTTTGTTATGCTTTGAAAAATAGCGCCGCCGTTGAGTGCCGAGGGAGACGCCATTGGGCGAGCGGTCGCCGGTGACTTCCGAGCAACCATCTTTTGAAATGCCACATTTATACCCCGCCCCGCCCCCCTCCCGCTATCCAACACTAACTTCTTTTCGTGCCCTCTCACAGAGCCGGACGGACGCCCCACGCATCGCCGAAATGGCCGCCACCAGGGGAGAGATGAAGTTCGCTATGGAGCGCTCCGCGCCGCCCCTCACTAAGCCGAACGGCCCGCCGACGATGTTGGCCCCGCCAAAGGTGAATCCGCCTCGAGGAGAGGGCCAACTTCTACGCCTCCGATCGATCACGGGCCGATACCCGCCGAGGGGATACCGCCAAACCGAGGAGGCGGCCAGAAGGCGACCGCGTGAAGCCGCCCAAGCTGGCGCCAAGAAGGCCAAGAAGGCGCCTAGGTTCTCTTCTTTTTTTTTATGTTAATTTATCCGTTGTCCGATTTGTGTGGATGTGTAAAAGATACAATGATCCAGGTGGTTAATTTGCTAAGGAATCAGCTTGTTGGTTAACTGCTGCATGGCAATCTCTTTATCTTTCGTTAATTTGGGTTATAACGTTTCCTTATATCGGTTTAATTAATATGATGCGTGTCAATCTTTTTCTATCATTTGGCGTTTCATCGCTCCTTTGTCTTAGAAACCGCACTAACGTGAATCACCCCTTCGAGGAGAAGTCCATCATGGCGCGGCACACGGAGATGATGTCTCTAGCGACGGAGGATCTAACACCGTGATCCCCGTAACCTAGCGCTCCTATCTATGCTATCGATGAGCGGGTTTGAATGGCCCGCCTACCGCGAGCTCGACGCCGACGCTATGCGTGGCACGCGCGGAGTGGGGGGAGTTTACACTCTCCGGATCGAGGACAGGCCGAGGTTACATGGACGGATATGGAGGCATCGTGAGTGCGGTGTAAACGGTTTTCAAAACTCGGTCGAGGCGGGACGGGTCGCAGAGGGGTTGTTGCCGCCGTGGTGAACGCTTAGCTCGAACGCGGCGCCGGCCGGGCGCGGTGAACCGCGCGACACAAATTGCTCCAAAGGTGACCTCAACGGCACAGAATAGCGCCGCCTTCGCCGACGAGCCCGAGGTGGCAAGGTAAGAAAGAAGGAGAGAGTTCAGCCCGAGAGGCGCTAACTATAGCCATATGCCTTGCCGGGTGCTCGCGCGCCATGGTGCGCGCACGCAAGGCAGAATTAATGGTAGACATCGAAATGTATGAGCATTATAACACACCGGATTATATTACAACTAATTAAAACATCTCGGCTTTTGTTCCATCCGCATCTACGCTTTTGAACATCACCGCTAGGTAAGGATCAAACATATGCACACCATATATGCATCACCTACGACGCGCACACTGCCACTTCCAAAAGCTACCAAAAGTTGTTATATCTAGCTAGGGCGCCACCAGAATCGTGGAGCAACTCCCCGCATTGGAAGAACGGCACACTCATGCCCACAAGCCATCAACGAAGAACAAAGTAGACTCGCCGCTGATCCCCGCACCGCCACGCCGCAGACACTCCCCGAGGTTGACTTCCACGCCCGACCACCATCCGCAATGTCGCCATTGTGCCCGCACGCCGTGATCAAGATGCCCGTGGTTGGCGAGGCACCGCGGTTGGGCCAGAGCAGGAGACGACGGAGAAACCAAAACCCGCCGGATACGGGCGCCACCATCAGCTCATCGCCATCGCTTCAACACCGCTATTGCCTCGCGGCGCGAGGCGCGTACAGTTATCGGTGCCCCACGCCGCCGCTTCACCACCGCCGCCGATCCCCCGCAACACCTTTTCGCGGCAAGTGTCGCCGCCATCGGGCGCCGGTGTTCATCCTATAGAGAGCAAGGGCGGTACGCCGAAGCAGTTCATGCCCCGCATCGGGCGCATCAAAGAAAGATGTCGAGCCGGGGCGCGACGGTGCCGCGCCATCGACGGTCAGGCGCATGTGCCTGCTCAAGCACGCCCTGTTGCCGACGATGGCGAGATTGGTGATGAGGGTACGCCATTCCCTCGCTCTGTTGGAAAACCCGCAGTTGGGATGCCCGGCCCCCACCATGGCCGCCGCGACACCTCGCCATCCGCCATGTGTGCGAGAATGGTGAGGTCGCCCATGGGATCCTTCGCTTCCTTGGCGCGATGGATAAACTAATGCAAGCATCTCCCTTTTAAGCCGCTGCATGGTGCGCGCGAGGATGACGCGGGGCGACGCGGTGGTGGTACACGGATGGCGACGCGCGAAGCTGCTTTAGTGGCGGCGACGGGCGACGGCGAATATGAGATAGATGTAGCCGGGCGCTGAAGTGAGTTCGCGCCCAACCGCAGCAAAGCGTAGAGGTGGCGACGACGCCGTAGAGTAGACTCAAAGACAAAGCCGCCTTTATTACTCACACGCTTTTTAGTATTGCGCGGTTCAGATCGAAGTTATAAACCCACGCAAAGTAAACGCGGGAGTACTCCTCCGTCCAACCAAAAAAAAAAAAAAAAAAAATTTTTTGACCTTTCAAAATCTAATTTGACCATTCGCTTTATTTGAATAATGTATATAAATATTATCAATTTTGTTATGACTTATTAGATCATTAAAGATATTATAACAATAGCTAATTTATTTTGGAATTTACACAAATATGTTGAGCAAGACCTAATAGTCAAATTAGATTTTGAAAAGGTAAAAAAATTACGTTTTTTTTTGATGAACGGAGGGAGTATCACTCATGCCTTTACACACAACGGGTCAACGGATGACATCCCTATTAAGCACATGTGTGGATCCACTCCACTCGCTTGACTTTTCACAAAAGTGTAATCTTGACACCAAGCATTGCACCGATGCGCTGTGATATTCGCAAGAAATTACCACAATAATAACATTGCATCGGGCATTACATGTTTACATCATACATCGTAACACATCCAATGACAATACGCATAAGAGACGTAATAATAAACATGTTCGCCTTCCTCATCAAGTCCTCCAAAGATTCGCCTTCCAAGTTTTTCTTCTTGGTGTCACCACTTGACCGCCCTAATCAAGCTTCTTCTTCATCCAAAGACCAGCCTCCTCTTTCCAATTCGAAGGGCTTAACAACTATGATGCCAAGATCCATCAAGACCTTAAAGTATTCTTTTCAAATCGGGTAGTAATGACACCGCCGCTATTAGGGTAATCAAAAAAACAGCACACAAATTAGTGCAAAACTAGGGGCGTGGAGGCCCCTGACAACAAGTCAACACTACGTAATCCAAATACTCACCCCATTTCCTAGCACACTTGAAGTAGAGTCGGCCGCTGTTATCACCATCCTTCTTGGTCCGCGCTTCCACCACCCGAAAGCAAGACCGCTAGCCCCGACAACCGATGAGCGGGAACCCGCCGAGCTCACCAACCGGATCCCATTGAAGCCTATTCCTCGCCTCGCCCACCTCCGCATTTACTCCGCCAAAGGAGACCGAGACATCGGGCTAGAGCTCACCGGGAGAAGGGATGGAAGAGAGCTTAGAGATGGAATGAATCGCGAGAGGCGTAGTAGATACAGAGGGAGAGCAAACGCAGTAGTAGATCCCGATAAGACGGCCCTCCACGGTGTGCACTATGACCCCGACAGAGACGGCCCCACCACGCTACCACCGCAACCAAGTGGCTTCTTCTTTCACGTAAATAATACTATTCAATCACCAAAATCAAATTTAAAAATTTTTATTATTATCCTGATGATGGTATTAGAAGTCGCTTTTGGACAAGGTTTGGGTCAAACATCGAATATAAAATCATCAATAACTTTTAAGTTGTTGAGTTTGTAAATGTAAAAATTATATGAGTAGATTTGTCTTAAAAGATACTTTGATAAAAGTATACATATATCACATCTCCATAAATATTTTTATAATAATAAGCTTGGCCAAAGTTATGTTTTGGAGACCGTGTCGCTGTCCTAAACGAAAAGACTATCCACACTCATGTTACTCTATTTACTCCTTCTATACAGCCTAGTCATCAAGATTCCTCCTTTACAATACTATCTTCCGTGACTCATCCTTCTTTATATCTCTACTCTATACCAACTACCAACAAAGGGGGTCCATTTATAATTTTATTTAAATATATTCATGTGTGATCTTGTTTTGAAGAATTTATTGAAACGAATTTAATGGTGTAATCGAATTTAATTTGGGTTTTTAGTTTATGAGATATAACGCTTTTTTAGTTACTTAAAATCATGGGGCCCATTGTCTCTCCCTCGTTTTTCTCACTTTTCCAAGAGGTGGGACCTGCATGGCTCCTCCAAGACGATCTACCACCGCCGTAATACCGAACCGAGGTGCATCAACTTTTTTAGCGTGGCTTTTTCAAGCATCTGGCCGCAAAGCAATTTTTTTTCTATGTAACGTAGTACTCGAGGAAGCTTTAACGCCCGCCGCAGATAGTCTAATACCATCCCGAGGGAGTACGCTTTACTTGTGCCCGCCCCAATTTTTGCTATGATTTTTACGCCGAGCCTTTACAAAAACTCAAAAATTTTACCCGCCTCATCACAAAGTAAAAGGATTCATTTCGACGGGGTGTTTGGTTCCTAGCCACACTCCCTCACAAAGTGACTCTAGGGTTTCCAGCCGCCTCATCACCTTTCGGCGGCCACCGCCAACGCAGATCCGCGCCATCTGCCGACGCCACTTCCGCCCGCGACCTCCTTCTCCGACGTTTTTTCCTCCACCGTGCCGGCCGCCATTCTAGGGTTTGATATCTAGCCCATCAATCTTGTCTCAGGTTTCCGGCATCGAACTACGCTTTGTTAGATTCCACTATTCCCGAACTACCTTTTTGTTTTTTTCCGTGATTCGCGGCTCAAGCCTGCTCGCTTGTGTTTAATATATAGTATTCTCAGACGTGAGAGAGAATAAGTAAAAACAAGATGAAGCAAGCATGTTTAACAGTCGACTAGTTCTCACATACCGCCTATTACGCATTTAATTGAACTATAATTTTATCCTCATAATATGGATATAATTGAGTTGTACATACCGAACTTGACACCTCACCGCTACTGTGCCCGATCGCTACTATATATAACTACAATGTTGTTGTTATCCATCGCCGCTTATTTTCTTTTATAGATGAATATGCGTGTTCAAGTAAACACGATCGCCCGCAGTATCTTGTCATACAAAAATGTGCATATTAAATGAACCGCCACTTAAACTATAGTTTCTTTATACTCCACTATTCCCCGAACTACCTTTTTTTTGGTGACTCAGGCCCCCCGAGAGCCTGCTCGCTTGTTTAATAGTATCCCGTGAGAGAATAAAAAAAAAACAAGATGAAGCAAGATTGCAAGAACAAGCTTAACAAAGCTCTCGCCTACCTCATACACCGCCTATTACGTAATTGAATTGTATAATCAGATCCTCGATGGATGTATTGAGTTGTACATACCGAACTTGACACCCGCCTACTACATTAATGTTGTTACCTTTGTGTTTTTGTTTTAGGAGACCGCAACTACTACGCTAGTTTCTTTATAGATAAATATACATGCTCAAGAACAATGATCGCCCTATTAAATGAAATGTTACTAAACCGGCAGCTTTGTCTATACTATTCTATTCCCCGAACTACGCTAATTTATTTTGTGTTCTCGTGGACTCGCGGGTTACCGTGAATCCTAATAGACCGCCTATTGCAGAATTGAATCAGATAATATTAGCCTCACATGGATACTTCGCTGATTTCCATCCAACAACAGCATCAACGCTAAAGCATCCGTGTCGCCTCGAATTTTTCGCCGCCACTAAGTGAGGAAAGGTGATAATTTCGGCCGCTTATTTTCTTCATAGATGAATACACAAGATCGAGAACACTAACCGCTTTGTCGAAAGTACTACTACTATCTTGTCTCACAAAAATTTTTCCTCGCTAAACTAACTGTTGCTAAACTACGCTTTGTTTATATTCTTCTATTCCCCCTCGAACTACTTCCTCCGGTCAGCTTTTGTAAGTCGCTTTTGACTTTTTGGTACATCCATTTAGCTATGTATCTAGATACAATAATATGCCCGATACGTAGCAAAATGGACGAACCAAAAAGTCAAAGCGATTTACAATTTGGAACTGAGGGAGTGCAATTTTTGTGATTCGTGCTCTCGCCCATTAGAGTGGCTATTTTTACGCCGGTTCGCCAAACTTAACGCAACCCTCCTCCTTTACCCGGTTTGGGACCTTTGTTCAGTGACAAAGCTACTTCGTTGATTTCCATCCAACAAACAGTATCAACGCATCATCCGTGTCGCCGAATTTTTCGGGCCGCCAGAAGTGAGGAAAGGTGATAATTTCGCCGCTATTTTCCGTGTGACTCAAATTTTCAAATCTTTTCAAAGATTTAAGCTTTTTTTTTTTTAGATAATGGATGAGAAAATATTCGCCTCTACATCCGAGGATGTACACGCCCACTTATTACAAGTAGTGGATAAAAAAGGTAGAGCAAAACAAGTCTCTAAAATAGATAAAGAGAACTAAAGCAAATGATAAATGTGCTTCCACCCTCTATAGGGAGACTCCAAAGTAATCATTTCTAGTTTTCTCGCTAATTAGCTTAGAGTGTGTTCTTGTCTTGTTCATCACGCCGCAATTAGGCTCAAGCATCGCAAGAGCCCAATAGGCTCGCCATCCAAAAAAAACCCTTCGACAACGAGAAAACTTTCATTTTGTTAAAGATAATATCATTTCAATAGCGCCAAATGGCCAAAGATATAGTCCGTGGACGCCAACCCAAATCAAGTTTCTAATCCTTTTATTTCGATTAGTAAGCCATGTACCAAACATATGGCTTATGTAGATCTAGGCCGGTTTAGGCCAAGAGCATAAAAGATGATCCTCCATACCATTTTCGAATACCGATAATCTAGGAAAAGGTGTTGGATTGTCTCATTCATATTACAACCAACACATTTTCGCTTCCTTTCCAGCTTTTTCCTAGTGAGGAAAGGCTTATAATTCGGCCGCTTATTTTCTCGCATAGATGAATACACATGCGCAAGAACACCGACCGCCTGGCCGAAAGTACTACTACTATCTTGTCTTACAAAATTTTTCCTACTAAACGAATGTTGCTAAATTACGCTTTGTTTATATTCTTCTATTCCTCGAACTATTTCCTCCGCTAAGTTAGTCGCTTTTGACTTTTTTGGTACATCCATTTAGCTATGTATCTAGATACAATAATATGCCCCGGATACATAGCAAAATGGACTAACCAAAAAGTCAAAGCGACTTACAATTTGGAAACTGAGGGAGTGCAATTTTTGTGATCTCAGGTTCTCTCGTGGATTGTGTAGTCCTCATAGACCGCCTATTACGTAATTGAATCAGATAATAATAAGGCCTTGCTAATTTCCGTGTGACTGAAATTTTCAAATTGCTCAGCGACGTAGCTACTTCAAAGCTGATTTCCAAGCATCAACGCATCATTCGGTGTCGCCCGAATTTTTCATTCGCCGTAGTGAGGAAAGGTGATAATTTCGGGCCGCTTATTTTCTTCATAGATGAATACACAAGCTTGAGAACACCGACCGCCGTGGTCGAGTACTACTACTATCTTGTGTTACAAAATTTTCCCACTAAACTAACTGTTGCTAAACACCTAAACTACGCTTTGTTTATATTCCTCTATTCCTCGGACTACTTTTTCTTTTTAGCTTAGTCGCTTTTGACTTTTTTTGGTACATCCATTTAGTTATATATCTAGATACAATAATATGCCTGGATACATAGCAAAATGGTCGAACCAAAAAAAAGTCAAAGCCACTTACAATTTGGAACGGAGGGAGTGCAATTTTTTGTGATCTCAGGCTCTCTCAGGATTGTGTAGTCCTCACAGACTGCCTATTACTGCAATTGAATCAGTATAATATTAGGGCCTTGCTAATTTCCAAGTGACCTAAATTTTCAAATCTGCTCAAAGCGATTAAGCTTTTTTGTTTTAGATAATGGATGAGAAAAACATCCAAATTTCTACATCCGAGGATGTACATGTACCAGCTATTACAAGTACCGGATAAAAAGGTAGAGCAAAACAAGTCTCTAAAACAGTATAAAGAGAACTAAAGCAAATGTTGCTTCCACCCTCTATAGGGAAACTCCAAAGTAAACACTTCTAGTTTTCTACTAATTAGCTTAGAGTGTGTTCTTGTCTTGTTCATCACGCCGCAAATCGGGCTCAAGCATCGCAGCCTATAGGCTCATCTGAAAAATTACCTTCGACAATGAGAAAACTTTCATTTTGTTAAAGATAATATCGCTTCGACAAATGCCAAATGGCCCAAAGATGTAGCCGTGGATGCCAACCCAAATCAAGTTTCTAATCCTTTTATTCTCGATTAGTAGGCCATGTACCAAACATATGGCTTATGTAGATCTAGGGTCGGTTTAGGCCAAGAGCATAAAAGATGATCCTCCATACCGCTGAATACGGACAATCTAGGAAAATGTGTTGATGGTCTCATTCATATTACAACCAACACATTTCTCGCTTCCTTTCCAGCTTTCCCTAGTGACTAAAGGCTTATAATTTCTGGCCGCTTATTTTCTTCATAGATGAATACACATGCTAAAGAACACCGGGACGCTTCCGCCGAAAGTACTACTACTATCTTGTCTTACAAAATTTTTTTCCTACTAAACGAATGCTAAGCTAAATTACGCTTTGTTTATATTCTTCTATTCTCGAACTATTTCCTCGCTAGTTTAGCCGTTTGACTTTTTTTTGGTACATCCATTTAGCTATGTATCTAGATACAATAATATGCCCGGATACATAGCAAAATGGACGAACCAAAAAGTCAAAGCGATTTTACAATTTGGAACTGAGGGAATGCAATTTTTGTGATCTGCGGCCTCTCGCCCATTAGAGTGGTTATTTTTACTGGTTCTCCAAACTTAACGCAACCCTCCTCCTTTACCTCCGGGTTCGAGCTCGCTCAGTGACCAAGCTACTTCAAACGATTTCCATCCAACAAATAGTATCAACGGTGTCGCCTCGAATTTTTCAGCCGTGAAGTGAGGAAAGGTGATAATTTGCCGCTTATTTTCTTTATAGATGAATACACAAGCTTGAGAACACTAACGCTTCCGTTGAGTACTACTACTATCTTGTCTCTAAAAATGTATAAAGAGAACTAAAGCAAATAATAAAGAGAACTAAAGCAAAACAAGTCTCTAAAACAGATAAACAAAACTAAAGCAAATGATAAATGTGCTTCCACCCTCTATAGGAAACTCCAAAGTAATCACTTCTAGTTTTCTCGCTAATTAGCGAGAGTGTGTTCTTGTCTCCGTTTCATCACGCAATCGGGCTCGCATCGCAGCCAATAGGCTCATCTGAAAATAACCTTCGACAACGAGAAAACTTTCATTTTGTTAAAGATAATATCATTTCGACAAATACTAAATGGCTCAAAGATATAGCCGCGGACGCTGTTGGTATTTGTTATGCTCGCAGTAAATATTGAAGATGAATATTCGCAAGCACGGATACCATTATAGCCTTCACCCCGAGGGTTTTAAATATCGTATCCACAGGAAACGTGTGAGGGAGACTAAGATCTAATCTTAACCCGTAGTAGCACAAGATCTAAGATGGTTAAAAGTATAGAGATGATTTACTAAGATATCTAATCCTACCGTAGTAAACTTGCCTTCTACCGTTTCTATCCGGGGACATCACATAGGGGAAACACCAACAAAGGATGATTCATCTAGAGATAAATCCCATGAGTCCTACAGACGGGATGGGGAACACAAAGGATCAACGACACCCAACTAGTTAGTCATATCCAACTAGCGGCTATCACAAATGTGATCTACCACCAATCCGAATATAGGATGAATCTAACGAGATACCCGAGCCCAAACACCACGCTTTTGCACTATTTAATATTACTCCAATCTATTGCAATAGATTAAAGTACTCAAAAGAGACCCAGAGATCAAGAACAATATAAACAATGATGCTTACTAAAAGAAGAAGTAGATTACCGTGAGTAACTCCAAGTGTAGGTTAACTTCCACCGAGGTACAAGTTGTAGAGGTAGCACCGACAGTGCCGCACCTCCTCGTGTTCCTTCCCTCTCTATATCTCTTATTCTAAAGACTAGATCTAATGAGATCTAATCCCTCTTGAATACTAGCTCATCTAGTTCTAGTTCTAGTCTAGACCTAGGGGAGACTCGTGGCCTCACCTTATTGATAATGAATTAGGTTTCACCTGTAAAGGTGGGGTCTCCTTATATAGCCCCTAGGCGATGCACGACAGCCCTTGGATCAAACCGACCTTGAGCAACGTGTAGATCTATTCTTAATGGCGGCTGTGAACCGACCTTCAAAGCGTAGGTCGATTGTGGGGGCCTATGTACGCCGCCGCCGCTACTAGGGCGCCGCCTCGCTCATCGCCGTGGGCCCCAGGCGCGGGCTCATGCCTTCGGGTGTCTTCTCGAATGTTCTTACGCGGGTTTCAAGTTGATTGCTTCACTGATACGCCTTTATGTCGTAGGGCTTGCAAACTCTTGGGCATTTATCGCTTTTTATCCATTTAGTCCCTGAAAAATATATAAATCACCAAAACTCGTGGAATTATGTCAAGAAAGCCCCTATACTATGTTGATATTCATTTTAAGCACTTATTTCGCCATTGAATTCCAAGATTTAGCCAGAAACAAGTGCTACTTTGAGGCCTATGACAAGTGATTCTTAGAAAAACTCTAATGGCCCACTTCTTCAAACTTAGGTTCACTAGGTGAGGCATTTGATTCCACAACCGTGAAAAAGTCTAGGGTCCATTCTATAGCCGCATTGGAAACTTCTCTCTGCTTTGAGTTCGCTGAAATTAGCGCCAACAAACCGCAATGTCAAATCTAGAAACATATATCAACGGTAGAGGAACGCAATGTAATTGATCCTACCATCATCTAACCTATCCACCCTAACTTCCTATGTAACCTTCGTGGTCGCCCCCCTACTTGTTTTGGTACGTAGGTCAACACGTAGATTTTCGATGGAATTCTAAGATTTCGCCAGAAACAAGTGCTACTTTGAGGCCTATGACAAGTGATTCTTAGATAAACTCTCTAATGGCCCACTTCCTCAAACTTAGGTTCACTAGGGTGAGGCATTTGATTCCACAACCGTGAAAAGTCTAGGTCTCATTCTATAGCCGCATTGGAAACTTCTCTCTGCTTTGAGTTCTATGGAAATTAGCGCCAACAAATCCAATGTCAAATCTAGAAACATATATCAACGGTAGAGGAATGCAATGTAATTGATCCTACCATCGCCTAACCTATCCACCGTAACTTCCTATGTACCTTTCGTGGTCGCTCCCCTACTTGTTTTGCAGACGGGTCAACACGTAGATATTCGATGGAATTCCAAGATTTCGCTTCTAAACAAGTGCTACTTTGAAGCCTCGCGGACAAGTGATTCTTATATAAAATCTCTAATGGTGCACTTCCTCAAACTTAGGTTCACTAGGTGAGGCATTTGATTCCACAACCGTGAAAAAGTCTAGGTCGCATTCTATAGCCGCATTGGAAACTTCTCTGCTTTTGAGTTCAAATTGAAATTAGCGCCGCCAAAGAGTCCCGCAATGTCAAATCTAGAAACATATATCAACGGTAGGGGAATGCAATGTAATTGATCCTACCATCATCTAACCTATCCACCGTAACTTCCTATGTACCTTTCAGGTCGCTCCCCTACTTGTTTAAGCACGTAGGTCAACACGTAGATATTCGATGGAATTCCAAGATTTCGCTTCTAAACAAGTGCTACTTTGAAGCCTCGTGGACAAGTGATTCTTATATAAAATCTCTAATGGTCCACTTCCTCAAATTTAGGTTCTCTAGGGTGAGGCATCCGATTCCACAACCGCAAAAAGTCTAGGTCCATTCTATAGCCGCATTGAAACTTCTTTGTTTTGAGTTCGAGCTGAAATTAGCCAAAGAAATCCCCAATGTCACATCTAGAAACATATATTAACGGTAGGGGAACGCAATGTAATTGATCCTACCATCATCTAACCTATCCACCCTAACTTCCTATGTACCTTTCGTGTCGCTCCCCTTCTTGTTTTGGCACGAGGTCCACATTGCAGATTTTTGATGGAACTCCAAGATTTCAAGGCTAAACAAGTGCTACTTTGAGGCCTATGACAAGTGATTCTTAGAAAAACTCTCTAATGGTCCCCTTCCTCAAATTTAGGTTCTCTAGGGTGAGGCATTTGATTCCACAACCGCGAAAAAAGTCTAGGTCCATTCTATAGCCGCATTAGAAACTTCACTTTGTTTTGAGTTCTAATGAAATTAGCGCCAAAGAAATCCGCAATGTCATATCTAGAAACGTATATCAACGTAGGGGAACGCAATGTAATTGATCCTACCATCATCTAACCTATCCACCCTAACTTCCTATGTACCTTTCGTGGTCATTCCCCTTCTTGTTTCTAAGACGTAGGTCAACACGGAGATTTTTGATGGAATTCCAAGATTTTGCTCTAAACAAGTGCTACTTTGAGGCCTCTCGACAAGTGATTCTTAGAAAAACTCTCTAATCGCCCACTTCTTCAAATTTAGGTTTTCTAGGGTGAGGCATTTGATTCCACAACCGTGAAAAATTCTAGGTCGATTCTATAGCCGGATTGGAAACTTTCTTTGTTTTGAGTTCAAGACCGAAATCAGCGCCAAAGAAAGTCCGATGTCACATCTAGAAACATATATTAACGGTAGGGGAACGCAATGTAATTGATCCTACCATCATCTAACCTATCCACCCTAACTTCCTATGTAACCTTCGTGTCGCTCCCCAACTTGTTTCGCAGACGTAGGTCAACACAGAGATTTTCGATGGAATTCCAAGATTTTGCTGTAAACAAGTGCTACTTTGAGGCCTATGAAAAGTGATTCTTAGATAAACTCTCTAATGGTCCACTTCCTCAAACTTAGGTTCACTAGGGTGAGGCATTTGATTCCACAACCGTGAAAAAGTCTAGGTCATTCTATAGCCGCATTGGAAACTTCTCTTTGCTTTGAGTTCGCTTGAAATTAGCGCCTAGAAAACAAGCAATGTCAAATCTAGAAACATATATCAACGGTAGGGGAACGCAATGTAATTGATCCTACCATCATCTAACCTATCCACCATAACTTCCTATATACCTTTCGTGTCGCTCCCCTACTTGTTTCAAAAGACGTAGGTCAACACAAAGATATTCGATGGAATTCCAAGATTTCGCTTCTAAACAAGTGCTACTTTGAAGCCCGTGACAAGTGATTCTTATATAAAATCTCTAATGGTCTACTTCCTCAAATTTAGGTTCTCTAGGGTGAGGCATCTGATTCCACAAACCAAGGAAAAAAGTCTAGGTCGATTCTATAGCCGTATTGGAAACTTTCTTTGTTTTGAGTTCAGGCACAATGAAATTAGCGCCAAAGAGTCCCCCAATGTCACATCTAGAAACATATATTAACGGTCGGGGAACGCAATGTAATTGATCGTACCATCATCTAACCTATCCACCCTAACTTCCTATGTACCTTTCGTGTCGCTCCCCTTCTTGTTTTGGTAATGAGGTCCAACACGTAGATTTTTGATGGAACTCCAAGATTTCGCTAAACAAGTGCTACTTTGAGGCCTATGACAAGTGATTCTTAGAAAAACTCTCTAATGGTCCCCTTCCTCAAATTTAGGTTCTCTAGGGTGAGGCATTTGATTCCACAACCGCCAAAAAGTCTAGGTCCATTCTATAGCCGCATTGGAAACTTCACTTTGTTTTGAGTTCAAGGCTGAAATTAGCGCCAGCCCAAAGAAATCCGCAATGTCATATCTAGAAACATATATCAACGGTAGGGGAATGCAATGTAATTGATCCTACCATCATCTAACCTATCCACCCTAACTTCCTATGTACCTTCGTGTCGCTCCCCTTCTTGTTTCGCATTTAGGTCAACACGGAGATTTTTTGATGGAATTCCAAGATTTTGCTCTAAACAAGTGCTACTTTGAGGCCTATGACAAGTGATTCTTAGAAAAACTCTCTAATCGCCCACTTCTTCAAATTTAGGTTATCTAGGTGAGGCATTTGATTCCACAACCGCGAAAAATTCTAGGTCCATTCTATCACGGATTGGAAACTTCTTTGTTTTGAGTTCGCTACTGAAATCGGCCAAAGAAATTCATGATGTCACATCTAGAAACATATATTAACGGTAGGGGAACGCAATGTAATTGATCCTACCATCATCTAACCTATCCACCCTAACATCCTATGTAACCTTCGTGTCGCTCCCCTACTTGTTTCGTACATAGGTCAACACGTAGATTTTTGATGGAATTCCAAGATTTCACAGAAACAAGTGCTACTTTGAGGCCTATGACAAGTGATTCTTAGATAAACTCTAATGGTCCACTTCCTCAAACTTAGGTTCACTAGGGTGAGGCATTTGATTCCACAACCGTGAAAAAGTCTAGGTCATTCTTTAGCCGCATTGGAAACTTCTCTCTCTGCTTTTGAGTTCTAAGTAAAATTAGCGCCAGCAAACCGCAATGTCAAATCTAGAAACATATATCAACCGTAGGGGAAACGAATGTAATTGATCCTACCATCATCTAACCTATCCACCGTAACTTCCTATGTACCTTTCATGTCGCTCCCCTACTTGTTTCGCAGACGTAGGTCAACACAAAGATATTCGATGGAATTCCAAGATTTCGCTTCTAAACAAGTGCTACTTTGAAGCCTCGTGGACAAGTGATTCTTATATAAAATCTCTAATGGTCCACTTCCTCAAATTTAGGTTCTCTAGGTGAGGCATCTGATTCCACAACCGCGAAAAAAGTCTAGGTCGCATTCTATAGCCGCATTGGAAACTTCTCTTTTGTTTTGAGTTCGCTACGAAATTAGCCCGTCCGTAATGTCAAATCTAGAAACATATATCAACGGTAGGGGAACGCGAATGTAATTGATCCTACCATCATGTAACCTATCCACCCTAACTTCCTATGTACCTTTCGCGGTCGCTTCCCTTCTTGTTTCGATAACGTAGGTCAACACGTAGATTTTCGATGGAATTCTAAGATTTCGCTTCTAAACAAGTGCTACTTTGTGGCCTATGACAAGTGATTCTTAGAAAAACTCTCTAATGGTCCACTTCCTCAAATTTTGGTTCTCTACGGTGAGGCATTTGTTTCCACAACCAAAAAAAAGTTTAGGTCGATTCTATAGCCTGATTGGAATCTTCTTTGTTTTGGTTTCTCGCTGAAATTAGCCGCCAGCCCCCAATGTCACATCTAGAAACATATATTAACGGTAGGGGAACGCAATGTAATTGATCCTACCATCATCTAACCTATCCACCCTAACTCACTATGTAAAAAAGGCTAATAACCGCCAAGAAGCCCGCAGACGCCGCTAATAACGAGCGCTCAGGTTGTCACATTATCGACGCTACGCTGGCCGGGCGAAAGGCCGCATTAGGCGCCTGGATGGTCCTTATAGATTAATACGCCACAAGAATAGGAGGTCATTTCAGATGCAGTTCATGTAACGCCGCCCGCTTTCTAAATCCGCACGCTTTCCTTGGTCGGGCATAGACGCTGCGGCTACGGCAGACGCTTTTTTTGAAACCGTGGTCCAAAGAATTCAACATATCTCGCACACGCCGCTTTCATCACGTGAGCATTTTCGGAGACCGACGACCGCGGATGCAACCCCTAATTCGACGCTGATTTTGCTTACGACACCTTTCCGGGCGCCGCCCGCCCTGTATCGCTACGGTATTACGACGCTGCGGATTCACACTGGGGTCGGCAACCGGCCCGTGTTGCTTGACACCGGTGATAGACGCTGCGCCGCAGATACCGACGCTTTGGAACATACAAGGGTCTCAGAACGCCACGTAAAATTAAAAGTCGCCGCTTATTTTCGCGACGAAGTTGTGTTAGGAGGTGTCTGCGACATGTCGCAACCACTACCGACGCGCTGCTTATTTTCGCACGAAGTTGTGTTAGCAGTGTTCCGACATGTCGCAGCCCTACTCAGCGACGCTGCCAGATAGTTTTCGCATCGGAGATATGGTAGCAGTGTGTCTCAGACATGTCGCGAACCGCTACCGACGCTACGTCATTTACAAACGCGTGTTGTCGCCACCGCCTCGGCTCGCTTTGCCGGTGTATTGGCGACACGTATCGCGAAAACGGACGCTTCGCGGTGCACGCGCTCAGAATCGCCGTGATGTGTTACGCTTGTGCGTTGCCGCCAGAGTGCACGTAGTACCGTGGTGTGTCGGTAAAGCATTGCGCATACATGTCAACGAAAGCGTAATCCCTCGCCGCACGCACGCCAGTATTTGTCCGGAGTCTTACGCCGCCTCGCCCCGCTAGAGACGATGGATGTTGACACGCCGCCTGCATAGATGAATTTGGCCGGGCTCAGATCCGTTTTGAACGGCCTGCCGACGGCCTTCCTTTGGGGCCGTAATGTTAGGCCCGTTTCATGTGGTACAACGAGCCGGGCCGCTTTTTCCGCCAAGGTTGGGCTACACACTTCAACACCGCCTTCTTCTCTGGTGGTGGGGCGGAGGAGCGCGACGCACGTGACAAATGGGCCGCGTTGGTTTGTGCTCCGCCACCGCCATATCGAAATAGAGGTACCGCGGGGCGTGCTTAGAGCTCCCTCCTTGTCACCGCCTTCCTTTGGGCCTCAATTTGACTCGATGTTAGGCCCGTTTCTTGTGGTACAACGAAGCCGGGTCAAGCTTCCGCTACACCCTCCGGCCCCAAAAAGAATGACGTTTTTTTGACTTTTGGACATCGTGGTTTGACCATCCGCCTTATTCAAAAAAGTTGTATAAATATGATTTATTTTGTTATGACTTATTTTATCATTGAAGATACTTTTAGCATTGATTTATTTATTTTGTAATTTGCATAAATTTTTGAATAAGACAAACGGTCAAACACAAATTCGAAAAGTCAAAAGTGTCATTCTTTTTGGGACCTGAGGAGTACATAGTTATAGGCACGCGGCCCGACTAGAGACGATGGATGTCGGCATGCGGTGTAAGTGATCGCCTCGTCACGCACGCAAGCGCCACGCTCGCTGGGTTACAGCGCTGTATGTGGTACCATGTGTCTATTACTATAGTACTCCTACCTAGTAAAGCGTATATGCGTTTTTGTAAGCATACCGTTAGGGTTATCTCGTTAGCTTACAATTTTTAGTACGCGGCGCTGCATTCTTTGTACGCGGCGTTCGGTTAGCCGCTGGGTTACTCGCGATATATATAAGGTGTTGCCGCCACACACTTGAGCACCGCACACTCAACACCGGCGGCACACCGTGGGGGCAGCGGAGGAGCGCGACCACGTGATGGCGTGCCGCGTTGGTGTGTGCTCCGGCCATATCGAGCCGTAGGGTACCGCGGGCTTAGAGCTCTCTCCTTTGTCACCGCTGCTCCTCCCGCATTATATTGGTGCTCGTGGCGCTTTCAGCGAAGCGACGCAAAGAAGGGCGACGCTGCGTTCGCCGCCATCTTTCGGTCGAGGCATGTTCGCCAGCCCCGGAGGGATTTCGCGGGTGGCCGCGTTGCCCGCCAAATTGCAGGTCAGCCGGTACGGGTGGTCGCCGATCTTCCGAACCGTAGGTGAGCAAACCTAGCTACGTGACGCTTCTAATTAAAATACAATAGTGCTTCGCATCGATTAATGCATAATGGCTGAGATAGAATTAAAGCATCTAGTTGTTGGCAACAATATCTTGACTTAAATTGGCCGAGGATTTCTTCCATTTCCACCATGCTTAATTTTGTAGACGCATGGGGATCAAGCCACCGGATGTACCGTGAGACGCGGACAACCGCGCGGAGTACATAGATGGGTTGCAATCTTTCCTAGTTGCCGCGGAGGCCGATATGCTGGGTGACCCGATGCCGGGTTTGTGGTGCCCATGTGTGGACCGCGAAGAACCGATGCAATACTCGAAGTTCGCTTTACGTACCATGCCCACCTAATCCTTCGAGGTTTCATGGCCGGGTACACAAGTTGGAACTAGCATGGAGAAGGTGTCAACGACTTGAGAACAAGCGCAGTTCTTGAAAGTGGTGCCGAGGAAGAAGAAGACATTTGAGGATGAGGAAATAATTATCGATGATGAAGTAGCAGAGCTTGTCATGAGCCCCCGCCCCTACCGTTGAGGATATGGACAAGTTGCCGCTGCGGATGGCATGGGCTACTTATGAATACACCGGCTGAAGAGTTGAAGAAGCCGAACAGCTCTTTGAAAGATATGAGGACACCACTGCTTGACCAGCGTAAAGAGTTTTTCCAAGCTATCCGGTACACTAAAAGCTTCCAACTCAAGCGCAGAGAACCATTGACCGACAAGAGCTTTAGACAATTGCTAGGGGTGATTGGGGATATGCTTCCCCACGTAATGTGTTGCCAAAGATGACATATGAGGCCAAAAAAGATCGCTTGTCCACCGGGATTGAAGTTCGAGAAAATTCATGCTTGCATGTATGATCGCATCCCCGCTCCGGGTGACTATGCAAATCTTGCCGCATGCCCCAAGTGTAAAACCTCTCGCTACAAAATGAACAACCGATGATGGTGAAGAAGGGCGGGAGGTGCGCCGTGAAAGTTCCCTGGAAGGTTGCATGGTACTTTCCAATAATTCCTCGCCTAAAACATCTTTTGCAACCTCCGAGGACGCACGCATCGATGACATGGCACTCGGATGGCCGGAAGCGTGATGATTATATAAGGCACCCGCCAGATGGTATTCAAAGTATGGACATTGATCACAAACATAAAACTTTTTGACCCTCGATGACCCCTCGAAAGCACGATGGCATGAACCCCTTTGGTAACATGAGTAGCACACATAGTGTCCGCCGGTGCTATTAACTATCTACAATCTTCCACCGTGGGCGGTAACACGAGGAGGTACATGATGATGTCGGGCCTTGATCTCTAGTCCTCATCATTTATATATTGACATCGATGTGTACCGAGGTCGCTTTTGTTGACGCATCTCAAGGAGCTCGAAAGAGGGTGGTGTCGGGGTGTACGATGCTTACAAGAAAGAGCGCTTCAATTTACGTGCCCCCGCTTCTTCACCACAATCATCGATATTCCAGACACCATAGCTGTCCGGGCAGAGCAAAGGAGAGAAAGATCGCTTTCATTGCTTAGACGACACCGAGACCGCTTGGGTCAATAACTCAAAGAAGAGGGTTTATGTAAAGCACCGACGCTTCCTTCCTACAAAGCATCCATACCATGAGATGAAACGCCGCTTGATGGGACTAAGGAGAAAGCAACCGCACCAAGGCATTTCAATGGGGAACAGGTTTACGAAAGGTGGTAAAGGATACGACCGCCCGCCCGATGAACCAAAGGAAACAAAGAGAAAGAGAAAGAGAAAGCAGCTCAAGAGCCGTAAAACCGCAAAAAGCCCGCCCAATAAGAAGAGGTGGAAGAAAATGTCAATCCTATGGGAGCTACCTTTACCGAAAGACATAGCGTGTTCGCCACAAAGATAGATATCATGCATGTGAAAAAAGAACGCCTTTGGAAGTTTGCTTGGGACACTCATAAATGACAAATGGAAATCGGCGACCATGATAAAGCAAGAGTGACCTAGAGGAGATGGACATAAGGCCCGAAGCCCTTCCTAACGACGCAAAACCAAAGGTTCGGCCCACCTTTGTTCCGCCATAAACCCGACCCGCCGAGAGAAGCGTGAGTTGTGCGAACTTCTTTTGTAGTGTCAAACTTCCTCTAGATACGCAGCCCGTGTCCCGAAACTTGTGCCCGCTAAAGAGAACAAAATGCTTCCGGCGAAGGCTCATGATTGGCGATGTCATGCTCACGACGATGCTTGCAGCTGGGATCCAAAAACATATTGCCGAAAAGGTTCGAAGGCTATCATCAGCCTCCGCGCTCTTCTTTAATGCAATCTCGTAGGTGATCGACTAACTAAAAACCGAACGATCTTGAAAAGAACATGTGTGACACGCATGTGTCTCCTTGAGGCTTACTTCCCGCCGACTTTCTTCGACATATCCGGTCCATCTCATGGTCCATCCGGGTTAAGGAGATCGTGTATCTTGGACCAATGTACCTCCACCACATGTATCCGTATGAGAGATTTATGAGTACTTTGAACAGGTTTTCAAAGAGTCGTTCACCCCGAGGGAAGCATGGCACGCTGCTATTCTACCGAGGAGGTGGTCGATTGGTGTCTCCATTATATCGACCCCAAGAATCCAATCAAGATTCCAAGTCTCGCCATGACGGAAGGCTAGCGGGATGTGGTTTCTTGGGAGAAGCAAATTACCTCAAGAAAGACGACTTTGACAAAGCCCACTCTCTTGTGATGCTACACTAAAACGTAGATAGATCCTTACATCGCAGAGCATTATCGCTTGTTGCGTGAAGAAAATCCGATTGGACCGAAGTCTCGCTTAACGAGGGCGATATTAGACGGTTCAACATCGGATCGGGAGACCGACTTGCCGCTCAGACGACTCTTGCGCATAAACGTAAAAAGCTCGACATACCGCAAAGGGTCCTTTCTTCACAAATACAACTTATCGGGCTATGACATAAATGGCTACACCTTTACAATCGATGATCAAGACAAGAAAAGTGTGTACCGTAATCCTCGTGTTCGTATTGTTGCAACCGATTCTCGAGAACGGCGGAAACCATACTACGCATGATTGAAGAGATATGGGAACTCTCGTGATCCCCGTGAGACATGAAGTACGCCGCTTTTTCGGTGTAGATGGGTTCTCGATAATCAAAGGTGTCTCAAGAAAGACAAATACGGCTACACTTGCGCTGGACCTTGGACAAGTCGGGCACACGCAAGAGCCATTTGTACCGCAAAATTAGGTTAGCCAAGTCTTCTATGTGCGCCGACACTAGAAGCAAGAACCTACAAGTGGCTCTCCCCGAAAAAAAAAGTGGTTATCGGACTTGAAAATCCGCTGGAAGAGGAAGGTATCTATGAGTTCGCTGAAATCCCTTTTTGATGCAAAAAATCATCCCTAGGATTCTCGGGCGCAGCGAAGCCGACTCCATACCTCGTAGATGAACATAAAGAGAAGGAGGGCCCCGTGGGCAAAAAGGTTTAAAAAGCCGCAAAAAATGAGTATGCATAGCTATTGCCGTTGTTAAAGCTCATGTGACATGTGCGTGTTTATGGTGTGGTTTGAAAGTTTGAACTGGGTTGTTGTTCTTTTGTTATAAAAAGTACCTCTAGCTTTTTATTTTCTCGCTTTATGTGGTGACATATTGGCCTTGAGGTTGATTTGAGATGGCATACCATCTCAATGTCAGAAAAATCAACATGGTCTCAAAGGTCAGAAAACTAAACATGGTCTATGCCGAAAATTAAATAGCTAGCTATATATGCGCATATATGTATGTGTGGTCAACAATTTGTACCTAACAAGCTACTAGCATCATATATTTTATCAAATTGAGCAAGCCATCGAAGTTTGCATCAATCATCACACATAGTTTTAATACTAACTTAGCTAGATAGTACATCATCAAAAAAAAGTAAGTCAAGACAAAGATAAGATCGATCACATTAATTAGTGTGGTGTCGGCATCGAATCTAATGGCACCCCCGCACTCGGCCCCGAAAGCAATCGCACCTTCTCAAGCTTTTTAATTTTTCACGCATCAACAACACTCAAACAGCCCGAAGACTTGGTCGAGCCTTTGCATCATGAGCCTCTCCTTCTCAAATTTCTTCCCTTTGTTGAGATCCTCAATAGCCCTAGAAACTTCCCTCGAGCTTCCGCGATGATGGGTTTTTCACAACCACCACCTCCGTGCACTACATATATATATATGCAAGAAACAATTATATGAGGGGTCTAGATAAGATCGCGGTCAACAAAAAACAAATCACAATCCTCAAATCACGCTTTAAACCGCAAATGTATGAAGAAAAGTGAACTATGCTTAACTGGTGGCTAGAGAACTACAAAGACGCACTCATTCACGTAACTATATATATGCCAAAAAAGCTATTGGTTTCCACTATTTTGAGTTTTAAACAAGTACTCCCTCCATCTCAAAAATAGATGTCACTATGGGGATGCGTTTGGCCAAACTTTCTCAACTTTGACTAGCTAGGTTTGTAGAAAATATGTGCAATATTTAAATCTCCAAATAAATTTGTTAAAAAACTAGACCTTAAAGATCTTTCCAATGATATTTATTACTTAGCATAAATATTTTATTATTTATATATTTTAATATATAATTGCCGGCATTTTGAAAATGTTGATTTCTCGAAGCGTAGAATGACATCTATTTTGAGACGGAGGGAGTATATATATATATATACCGGAAGATGGCATAGATGGAAGACCGAGAAGTGCTCGTGAAAAAAGGAGAGGGAAGGAAATCATGAGGATACCGCAAGTAACATGTTCTCGCAAGAATCGAAAAGGTCTATAATCTATATATATATGATGTGAGGCCATGTTAATAGGATGATTAGAAGCCGGAGTTGTTATGCTAAGTTTTCGGGTGCCGGGAGAGGGCTTAGTCTACTTTTGGTGTTTGCCGTTACCGCTTTGAACTGATTGCCGTTGTCTCGATTGCTCGTGATATATGGGTTCAAGGGAGGTTACGTTGTGTTCAGCTTTTAAGCTTAGTAGAGTCTCTTAGGCATGTCCTGCGCGCTTTTTGTAGCTTCTCTTCTAAAACTTCTAATGAATGCTTGTGTTTCGTGAATCAAAAGTAATGGAAATGGGGTCATCAGTGGAAAAAAGTTTTAAACGAGGCATTATTATCGCGCTTAACGGAGGGGGCTTCCTTCTCCTTCGGCTGCCCGCCGCACCGGCTTCCTTTTTGCCTCCGGCTGCGCTCGACGGGAAGACTTCGTGCCGCCGCCTCCGCCCGCACTTCACGGCCGCTAGCCGCCTAACGTATGTTCCTCGCCGGAGGCGGCAGTAAAACCTCTAAGGCGGTGGCGGCTAGAGCCGCACCAGATGTCGGGCGCCCGCGGCTGGGGTGGCGCCTCAACTCGGTGTTGCGGACAACTCCTCCAACGCCATCGCTGCATGCCGCCTCCCTCTCCATCATCGGCCGCTTGGGTTTGATGCCTGTGGAGTGGCCACGGGCTTCTAGTCTTCCACGAGAGATAAGGACGGCGGCGACAGATGCCCGGGCTTGTTGTACCCTCGTGGAGGCGGCCGGGACACCGTTGTTGAACGTTTGCCGGTGTCGCCACCTCCGCCTTCACCTCCCGGCCGACATCGCCAGGGACGAGGAATCGGGACGAACCTCCCCTGTTTGGGTCCCTTCTCCCCCGTGCTACTTCATCTTCGAGTCGCAAATGGGGAGGGGAGAGGGCGAGGAGGAATGGAGGCGGCGGCGCAAAGCGTGGTGGGCGGGAAGTGGCTAGGAGCGCAGCGGGCGGCACGCGCTGGGGCGAGGAAGTGAAGGAGTTGAAGTAGAGTGGAGCACGCTTTCAAAAAAAGCAGAGTGGAGGGAAGGAGTTGAAGCAAAGACGTATAGGCTACGACGCGGGCATTTTAACCGCATGTATCCAACACGGGTCTAAAGTATAAAAAAAATGTCAAGAGTTATTGAACCCCGATCCTCTCTGGTCCCAAAAAATTGGGATAGACGCACACGCGGTCAAAAAAAATGATACAAGGCTGCTGCAATTTGGTCAAATTAGATTTTAAAAAGTCAAAGAATTATGCGTTTTTTTGTTGGACACCTCAAACAAATCTCAACCCCATCACGCCCTAGGTTAGATTCGAGTCCCCATCTCCCATAGAACAATATTTTACATGAACAAATCATGACAACCCGACATTTTTGAACAATATTACAAGCATGAATAAATATATATTCTTTTTTCTTAGAACCAATAAATATATATATTATTTTTTTTAGAAGAATAAATACATATTCTAGGAGGCGCCACGGATGATGCGGCGGCAAAATCGACCGCCAACCGCTGAAGGGAGGAGGGGAAGGGTTTTTTTCCGACGGCGCCCCGCCACACCTTTTAGTTTTTTTTTTTCGAAAAGGGGGGAAGAGTTCAGGCTTTGCCCCCCCCCCGCTGCACGGGTTCACTCCACTCTTAAATAGTATGTTCCTCTTCCGCATTCCCTTCATCTTGTACCACTCCTACTTGTGAGCATGATGGAGGGTGGTTCTACGGCCGGAGCCGGGGCCGGGTCGGGCGCCCGTCACCGCAACCCGGCTCCCAGCCGCCCAGTGGACCCCTAAGCTCGGGTTGTGGCTCCCAAGTTTCCACGTGCTCGTCAGCTCGTCTCTGTGTACTCCTAGTCAGTGGAAATTTGAAAATGACACACGCTTCCATGGATGACTTGGTCACGCGGTATGGGCGAGCAGACAACGCTCCTGCATCTAGCGGGAGAAAGCGCCGACTTCCACCTCGGCCGGTCGTGGCGCAGTTGGTGCGATAACTACGCGGTTTCATAATTTGTTGTTTGAGCGGAGCCTTGGGAGGAGAGTTGGAGAAAACAGAGCCACACGTGCAGCGATTTCAGCGCGCGCCGTGTCAGCGCCGTGATGGCACTTGGCGATGCCCGGTGCGTGGTGCGAGGCCGGACCTCGCGGCGGGTGGAGAAATTACGAAGAGCGGCACTGGCGAACTCACGCGAGATCTCACTCTGGCGACTGCGGCGCCTCACGGCCGGTGCGACGGTCGGTCCGCAGGTCGACATCGGCGCCCTTATCAGGGAGATGCTTAGGTTGTAGTACCCAGGCACCGAGGTGAGAAAGAAATTGGGCGAAGTTGGGGGAGATCAAAATGGATGTTTTTTTTGGTGAGTTTGGTGAAATCAGAGGTGTTAGAAAGTGCCCGCGGATGGCTGTTCTTTTGATTGCTATGCACGGTACGGGTGAATCGAGCTATAAACATTCTTAGTAATGGGGTCATCCTCGGTAGCTGAAATGCACAGTTGAGATCTCTTTCACCACTTCCACTTTGAAACCGTGCATTTCTATAAATAATAACCTCGCCAGCAAAGTATGTTCTTCCGTGGTTCAGAAAACAATAAAAGACCCTACCAAACCAAATTGTGAAACATAGGTTTAAGCCAAGTTGAAAAGCTATTTTAGAGGCAAGAGATACAATCATACTACAATGCAAGGAATTTTGATAATAATAACATTACAGAGAAACGGATTATTCTCGCTAACGGCTGATTAATTAGTATCCCGTGAGACAAAATAAGATGAAACAAGATGAAGCAAGAACAAGCAAACATTGTCGAAGAAAGAAAGACCTAAGCTACGAAGACAAATATGGACGTAGTTCTTTGTGGTTGTACCAGGATCAACCCGAAAAAGGCATTTAAGACAACACAATTTTTGTACAAGTTAGATAGCAGGAGTCACATAAGCTACGAAGACAAATATGGACGTAGTTCTTTGTGGTTGTACCTGTAGATTGTTCGGGTGCATACACCATGGCCCCACGGGCACCGGTTTTCGGATGCAAGTTTGCTAGTAGGGCGATCAGAACTTGTGTACTACTAGTATTTGGAATTTGTGAAACGAGTTTGGAGTTAGGAGGGAGAAAGACTAGGCTTTTGGCGGCACTCACGACACTCCCTGCATTAAAAATAGAAATCGGGGTTTTTTTTCTTTTTGTGACGGTCGAGCGAGGAGCCGAGGACATTGGCGCCGTGCTCGCCCAATTTCAATTTTGAGCGGAGGGCGGGAGGAGAGTGGAGAAAGTTTAGAGTTGTTTTGTTTCGTTTCACTTCCAGCGGGGGACACCGCGACCGAATGAGTTTTTGTAGTGAGCGTGGGTTGGACTTCAAAATGTATTCAAATTAGGAAATTTGCCAAACTTTGTATAGATAAATACTCTCTCGATCTTAAGTTATTTATTTCCGCATTCTTGAGAGCTAGAGCATTCCAAATTTGAACAAAATTTTGATAATAACAACATTACAGAGAAACGGGTTGTTGTTGGCGGTCATTATCAAGCATTTAATACCGCCAACTTCGTGTTCATGTTGACGGTCACCAACCACATATTTTTAACGTCAACATTCTACCAATAAGGGGGTGAAACTATACCTTACTACACACATATACATTTATTATTGACATATTTCCACTTGTAGTGTCCAAATTATTATTGTGCAGATTTATATAAGAAACAAGTGGAAAATACACCAAAAGGCGTCTCCCTAGAAAGCGCATTCTGGAGAACACCAAGCCCAAGGGAGAAAAGGACCAAACACGCAGAACCGGGCCGAGCAAACATCGCTACACAACTTTTCAAGCCCAAACACGCCAACTTCATAAGGCCGCCCAACCGGAAGCCCAGACAGGTGCGCGCGCACCACCGGGTGGCGCCGCACCCATCCCGAGGCGGTTCAGGCCTGTGTTTGGCGATGCGGTTTGTTACCTTCCAAAACCGGGCGTTGCCGGCGTTGGTTGGTCGGTTTAGCAAACTAGGAAGGTGTTCCTGTGTCGGTTTTGGCTCCTTCCATATGGGGAGGGACATTTTCCAATGAGCCCCCTCTCCTCTACCTATAAAAGGAGGCCATCTCCCACCATTGTAACACACACCTCACAAGAAAGCTACTCTCTCTCCACTTCTTCTTCTTCCTCGTCCTAGTAGGTTTAGTAGTTTAGAATGTGGAGCTAGGCAAAAAGCTACCAAGGAGGGCTTGGCTCCTTGGAAGATGGATTCCGGGAATAAATCTTTCTATGGTATTCTTCCATAGCCTTGCTCTTATCTTATCTTGGTTGTGCATTAGGATTAGAGTCTTCATGTTATTTCTATACCTCGTGATTTATCCTATGATCTAACATGTTGTTCTTGACATGATCATGACACATGAACTAGTCTATAGTTTCTATGTTGTGATATCATCATATAGAACTTTATGCTTAAACCATTCATGCAATATAATTGGGTAGTGTCGGGATTGTGCTGAATGGCGGTTCGTTGTGTCCTTCGGGCTTGCTCGTGTCCTATTCCGTCCATCCGTAGGGTGGGGGCCATGGGGACATGAGTAGTGTCTAGTATCTTGGGGACGTGGTGTCCGGATGCCGTGTATCCTTCGAATATGAGTGCATGCCACGGTTGAGGGGGTAGGCGGCTTGGTCGTGACAAGCCTTGACCGCCCCTTTGAAATCCCCCCCACGCTCGTGTGTCTTTGAGGAGTTCGTAAAAGCCTTCCATTAGGGCGGATGCTCCGGAGGTCTCCCCGTCCATTTCATTCTCAGCTCCGGCCTCGCTCATGCGTGTTGCCCGACTATCAAGCGGTTCTATGCACAGCCATGACTAGAATGTATGCTCCACTTAGGAATTTCTTTATTCCTTATTTATCTTTATCCTTGAGTTTGGCTTGAGTGAGTGTGTCAAGTTATCCCTTACCGTTCCCTTTATATCCCCTGTTATGAGCATTGGTCCATTACATAGTCATGTTATCTTGTTCATGTCTCTATTAGATCCTTTTCCACCATGCCTTCCTTTGGGAAAATATAAATAACGATACCTCAATACTTAGGGTGAAATGCTACAATGATAGATCCGTGCGCTTGCGGATGAATATCTTATTTGGTAAGGTCTATCATTACCTAGTGTTATCACCAACACGGTGGTTTCACTTAGGAATGTCAACGACGCATTTCTCGGGCGCCGTTATTAGAGATGGGTTCTAAACCTGTTTCTAGTGATTGCGCTTTAAGAAATGCAACAAGCATTTTCGGCGCCGTTGCCGGGGAAGGCATTGGTTTTTTATAAGGCATCTTTTAGAACATGTTCATCATGATAATATGCATGTGTAGTGACCTTTGTTTATAACAGTGTTTATCTAAAAAAAAAAAAAATCTTTTATATATTAAAAAAAACTCTTATAAATAAAAAGCAAGGACATGTTATCAAGTTAGTATGCACCTTCGGGTATTCTTGTCGCTAACCATTTCAGGTGGAGACTAAGAAGAACAAAGGGGCACGCGACGCTTGAAAACATGGGGGCTACATCAAAAAAAACTTTGATGCTCTTGGGCAGAGGAACACACTCAAAAGGAGACCTCGACTTTGCACACTTAACTTTTTCACGAAAGTCCAAGTGTGAGGGAAGATGGTGAGAATATCAAGTTCCAAGTGCACCAAGGGGATTATAAAAAAAAAGAAAAAAAAAGAAAAAAAAAAATATGAAGAAAAAAAAAAAAAAAAAGAGAGATGAATAAGAGTTAGCCTCCCCTTGCTATAAAAAAAAGAAAAGAAAAAAAAAAATATATATATAAAAAAAAAAGTAAAAGAAAAAAAAAAGAAGGTAAAGGAAAGGAGGAACATACTCCTTTACACCTTTGTGACCACTAAGGCCCATGGTCCATATACACTACCCCGTGTATCACCTAAGCCTTGTGGCCCTTTGAGATGGATCATCAAGCTACCACCGCGGGAGTTTTAACATTTTGCCTTCATGCGTGGTTGGTACACACACACACACTCAAGTGCGCAAAGGTAATAATTCACCAATTCTTTTTACTCATACTTATCTCCATATATATATATATAAAAAAATTTATTTCATCATGGAGATAAAACAAGGCTAGACTTATATTGCATCTTTATCTTAGCCTTGTTTGAGTATGAAAAGTTTGGTGAAGCTTTTATGTTCTCCCTTGATAATAAAATCCTAAAATAAAAATCTTTGAAAAAAAAAAAAAGTCGCTCTTTTGCTCCTTCCCGCATATGTTTCAAATTTAGTAATCACGAAGGATGGTAAATCCACTCGTGAATCTACCATATACTAACCATGCAGAAAAGCCAAAAGCACGGGAGTAAAAACCCCGATCCAATGGGCTTTGAGCTAGCTTGGGGAGGACCAAAAACATGGTAATATGAACCTTACACTCTCATCCTCTGCCCATTACCTTCCAAAAAAAAAAAAAAAAAAAAAAGATGTGTTCTATAAAATATTTAATTATCAAAATAAACAAAAATATTTACTACACAAAAATCTATAAGTAAATATTTTCAAAAAAAAAAAAAAAAAAAATCTTTATAAATAAAATAAATTCTTCTAAAAAAAACTAAGAAAAAATATTTTCCTAAATAAAACATATTTTCTAAATAAATTTTTAGTACATAGAAAAACTATAATCATTTTTGTTCGCTTTGCAATGCCTTTATCTCCATTGGATGAATCTTGTTTATCAATTCATGCTTCCTTTTTCTATGCTAGCATGTTATGGTTTGGGAGTGGTGATCATTCATATGGTGATCATACTTTCATAGACTTTTTTTTTGAATTGAGCATGGTGCTTAGGTCAAAAGTCTACCCTAATCAGATTAGACATGGAGTCGAGTTTGATTATTGAACCAGAGCCGCCAGTGTAGAATTTGGTAGACCATATGGACTAACCCCCTGTGAATTTATCAACATCATAAGGGTAAGTCCAAGAGATGACAATGGAGATCAGAAGTTGTTTGGTGAACCAAAAAAAATATGATAATGATAAAATAAAAATAAATAAATAAATAAATAAAAAACCTTTGAAACCCCAAGAATGGTTGTCCCGCTCTTCCAAGATCATCACAAGACAAGCTTGGGGGGAGTCTCCTGGCACGCTCAAAAGACGATGTTAATCAAAGATCTATTCATAGCGTTCACAAGCTAGCAACGTTCATAAACCGAAGGTAAGTCAAAAGCTAGCTTGAGGGAGGACTCCCACAAAGGTAACTCGTATCTCACATTCCATTCGGTTAATTCCTTACCTTATATGAATGATGAGGTATGAGAAAAAAAAAAATAATAATAATAATAAAAAAAAAGAGGGGAAGAAGAAAGAGAGAGAGGAGATTTTTTCCACTCCATACATATGTGTTGTAGAGATGTTTAGTTCTACCCCTGTTGAAATGATGAACAGTTGCTCTGTTTTATGTTTTGCCTGTGCCTAGTTTATAATTCGAATTTCTCTAAAGTTTGGGTTTAGTGGCTAAGTCTAAAAACTCATCCTAAAAAAAAAAACCTGATTCATGTGGGTTGCATAGGCTCTATCTAGTCTAAGTTGTTGCCAAGTATGATATGGTACAAATGGATTTGCTATGATTTTGTCCAAAAAGAGAGACTTGACATCCGGGAATCTAATTTGAAAGAAAAGAGAAATGATATGGGCTATGCTAAAAAAAAGAGAGATGAAAAATGGACATGTGTCCGAGGGCGAGTAGAGCCCACATCTCAAAAAAAAAAAAAAAAAAAGAGAGAGAGAGAGAAGGAAAAAAAGACAAAAGTCTAGGGCGAGCAGAGCCCACCTCTCCAAAAATATATATATATATATATATAGCAATAAAGCCTATACTTTCTCAAAAAAACCAAAATAGAACTTAAATAAATGAATCCCGGATGAGAAAGTTGATCAAAAGGATGAATGAAAAGTATTTTGTTATAACCGTTCTATCGGCAACCGCCCAAGACTTTGAGAAAAGCTAAAAAGCCCCGCTACGATGAAAGGTAATAAAGGGTGAGAAAAAGATGTGCCATTTTATTCAAACTCTAGTAGAAAATCTTATTATAACCCTGGCACTTGTGAAACATAATCGGCATAGTAGCAACTCCCGATCAACAACCAAGTTCTTATCTTTGCTAGAGGACACGCAAAGGGTAAGCTTGGGGGAGTTTGTTGACGGTCACCAACGACATATTTTTAACGTCAACATTCTACCAATAAGGGGGTGAAACTATACCTTACTACACACATATACATTTATTATTGACATATTTCCACTTGTAGTGTCCAAATTATTATTGTGCAGATTTATATAAGAAATAAGTGGAAAATACACCAAAAGGCGCCTCCCTAGAAAGCGCATTCCTGGAGAACACCAAGCCCAAGGGAGAAAAGGACCAAACACGCAGAACTGGGCCGAGCAAACATTGCTACACAACTTTTCAAGCCCAAACACGCCCGACCTGCCTAAGGTCTCGGCCCGAACTCGAAGCCCCAGACAGTGGGCCAAGACACCACCTGGTGCGCCGCACCCATCCCGAGGCGGTTCGGGCGCCTGTGTTTGGCGATGCGGTTTGTTACCTTCCAAAACCGGGCGTTGCCGACGTTGGTTGGTCGGTTTAGCAAACTAGGAAGGTGTTCCCCAGGTCGGTTTTGGCTCCTTCCATATGGGGAGGGACATTTTCCAATGAGCCCCTCTCCTCTACCTATAAAAGGAGGCCATCTCCCACCATTGTAACACACACCTCACAAGAAAGCTACTCTCTCCTCTCCACTTCTTCTTCTTCCTCGCCCTAGTAGGTTTAGTAGTTTAGAATGTGGAGCTAGGCAAAACTACCAAGGAGGGCTTGGCTCCTTGGAAGATGGATTCCGGGAATAAATCTTTCTATGGTATTCTTCCAAAGCCTTGCTCTTATCTTATCTTGGTTGTGCATTAGGATTAGAGTCTTCATGTTATTTCTATACCTCATGATTTATCCTATGATCTAACATGTTGTTCTTGACATGATCATGACACATGAACTAGTCTATAGTTTCTATGTTGTGATATCGTCATATAGAACTTTATGCTTAAACCATTCATGCAATATAATTGGGTAGTGTCGGGATTGTCTTTGAATGGCGGTTCGTTGTGTCATTCGGGGCTTGCTCGTGTCCTATTCCGTCCATCCGTAGGGTGGGGGCCATGGGGGACATGAGTAGTGTCCTAGTATGCGGGACGTGGTGTCCGGATGCCGGGTATCCTTCGAATATGAGTGCATGCCACGGTTGAGGGGGTAGGCGGCTTGGTCGTGACAAGCCTTGACCGTCCCTTTGAAATCCCCCCACGTTCGTGTGTGTGTCTTTGTAGGAGTTCGTAAAAGCCTTCCATTAGGGCGGATGCTCCGGGAGGTCTCCCCGTCCATTTCATTCTCAGCTCCGACCTCCGCTCATGCGTGTTGCCCCGACTATCAAGCGGTTCTATGCACTGACCATGACTAGAATCAGATGCTCCACTTAGGAATTTCTTTATTCCTTATTTATCTTTATCCTTGAGTTTGGCTTGAGTGAGTGTGTCAAGTTATCCCTTACCGTTCCCTTATATCCCTGTTATGAGCATTGGTCCATTACACAGTCATGTTATCTTGTTCATGTCTCTATTAGATCCTTTTCCACCATGCCTTCCTTTGGGAAAATATAAATAACGATACCCTGAATACTTCCGGGTGAAATGCTACAATGATAGATCCGTGCGCTTGCGGATGAATATCTTATTTGGTAAGGTCTATCATTACCTAGTGTTATCACCAACACGGTGGTTTCACTTAGGAATGTTAACGATGCATTTACGGCGCCGTTATTAGAGATGGGTTCTAAAACTGTTTCTAGTGATTGCGCTTAAGAAATGCAACAAGCATTTTCTGGCGCCGTTCTTGGGAAGGCATTGGTTTTTATAAGGCATCTTTTAGAACATGTTCATCATGATAATATGCATGTGTAGTGACCTTTGTTTATAACAGGTTTATCTAAAAAAAATCTTTTATATATTAAAAAAATCTCTTATAAATAAAAAGCAAGGACATGTTATCAAGTTAGTATGCACCTTCGGGTATTCTTGTCGCTAACCATTTTCAGGTGGAGACTAAGAAGAACAAAAGGGCACGCGACGCTTGAAAACATGGGGGGCTACATCAAAAAAACTTTGATGCTCTTGGGCGGAGGAACACACTCAAAAAGGAGACCACGACTTTGCACACTTAACTTTTTCACACGAAAGTCCAAGTGTGAGGGAAGATGGTGAGAATATCAAGTTCCAAGTGCACCAAGGGGATTATAAAAAAAAGAGAAAAAAAAAAAAGAGAAAAAAATATGATGAAAAAAAAAGAGAGATGAATAAGAGTTAGCCTCCCCTTGCTATAAAAAAAAAAAAAAAAAAAATATATATAGAAAAAACAAAAAAAAAAAAAAAAAAAAAAGGTAAAGGTAAAGGAAAGGAGGAACATACTCCTTTACACCTTTGTGACCACTAAGGCCCATGGTCCATATACACTACCTGTGTGTATCACCTAAGCCTTGTGGCCCGCCTGAGATGGATCATCAAGCTACCACCGCGGGAGTTTTAACATTTTGCCTTCATGCGTGGTTGGTACACACACACACACTCAGGTACGCAAAGGTAATAATTCACCAATTCTTTTTTACTCATACTTATCTCCATATATATATATATATATAAAAATTTATTTCATCATGGAGATAAAACAAGGCTAGACTTATATTGCATCTTTATCTTAGCCTTGTTTGAGTATGAAAAGTTTGGTGAAGCTTTTATGTTCTCCCTTGATAATAAAATCCTAAAATAAAAATCTTTGAAAAAAAAAAAAAAACAAGCTGCTCTTTTGCTCCTTCCCTGCATATGTTTCGAAATTTAGTAATCACGAAGGATGGTAAATCCACTCGTGAATCTACCATATACTAACCATGCGGGGAAAAGCCAAAAGCACGTGAGTAAAACCCCGATCCAATGGGCTTTGAGCTAGCTTGGGGAGGACCAAAAACATGGTAATATGAACCTTACACTCTCATCCTCTGTCCATTACCTTCCAAAAAAAAAAAAAAAGATGTGTTCTATAAAATATTTAATTATCAAAATAAACAAAAATATTTACTACACAAAAATCTATAAGTAAATATTTTAGAAAAACTAAAAAAAAAAAAATCTTTATAAATAAAATAAATTCTTCTATGAAAAAAAAAAACTAAGAAAAAATATTTTCCTAAATAAAACATATTTTCTAAATAAATTTTTAGTACATAGAAAAACTATAATCATTTTTGTTAAGCCTTGCAATGCCTTTATCTCCATTGGATGAATCTTGTTTATCAATTCATGCTTCCTTTTTCTATGCTAGCATGTTATGGTTTGGGAGTGGTGATCATTCATATGGTGATCATACTTTCATAGACTTTTTTGAATTGAGCATGGTGCTTAGGTCAAAAAGTCTACCCTAATCGAGATTAGACATGGAGTCGAGTTTGATTATTGAACCGAGAGCCGCCGGTGTAGAATTTGGTAGACCATATGGACTAACCCCTGCAGGAATTTATCAACATCATAAGGGTAAGTCCAAGAGATGACAATGGAGATCGAAGTTGTTTGGTGAACCAAAAAAAATATGATAATGATAAAATAAAAATAAATAAATAAATAAATAAAAACCTTTGAAACCCCAAGAATGGTTGTCCCGCTCTTCCAAGATCATCACAAGACAAGCTTGGGGGAGTCTCCCTGGCACGCTCAAAAGACGATGTTAATCAAAGATCTATTCATAGCGTTCACAAGCTAGCAACGTTCATAAACCGAAGGTAAGTCAAAAGCTAGCTTGAGGGAGGACTCCCACAAAGGTAACTCGTATCTCACATTCCATTCGGTTAATTCCTTACCTTATATGAATGATGAGGTATGAGAATAATAAAAAAAAAATAATAAAAAAAAAAAGAGGGGAAGAAGAAAGAGAGAGAGGAGATTTTTTCCACTCCATACATATGTGTTGTAGAGATGTTTAGTTCTACCCCTGTTGAAATGATGAGCAGTTGCTCTTTTTTATGTTTTTTTACTGTGCCTAGTTTATAATTCGAATTTCTCTAAAGTTTGGGTTTAGTGGCTAAGTCTAAAAACTCATCCTAAAAAAAACACCTGATTCATGTGGGTTGCATAGGCTCTATCTAGTCTAAGTTGTTGCCAAGTATGATATGGTACAAATGGATTTGCTATGATTTCGTCCAAAAGAGAAACTTGACATCCGGGGAATCTAATTTGAAAGAAAAGAGAAATGATATGGGCTATGCTAAAAAAAAAAAAGAGATGAAAAATGGACATGTGTCCGAGGGGGCGAGTAGAGCCCACAAAAAAAAAAAAAAAAAAGAGAGAGAGAGAGAGGAAATAAAAGACAAAAGTCTAGGGCGAAAGCTGAGAGCCCACCTCTCCAAAAAAAAAAAAATATATATATATATAGCAATAAAGCCTATACTTTCTCAAAAAACCAAAATAGAACTTAAATAAACGAAAGCCATTTCGAAGCGGGCCAAACCGGGCCGGCCGCCCCTCTGCGGCGGCCGGCGCAAGCATGGCCCCGATCCCCGCGCCTTCGCCTGACTTCCACATGCCGAAATATTAACGCGGGAAAGGATGGTGCAAAATTCGTTTTGGCGCCGGTTTTCTCCCGCCAAAGTGCCTAAATTTGGCCTCACCTCATGTATAAATATAGGGGCACACCCCCCTCTAATCATCATCACATACATCCACACACACAACCATTCACTCACTCATTGTTCCACTCACACACTCCACTCCACCACTCACACTTAGTACACATTGGAGTAGAGGAAAGGAGCTAAGTTAGGATTAGAAGGGGTGAGAGAGGAGGAAGTGTGGAGAAGAGGAGAAGCGACCCCTCTACCTCCTCGGGACGGAGTTCAAACCTGTCGGCTCCCGTCTCGCATTTTGTACCTCTACGGATCATCCTACGGTTTTGGAGTAAGAGATCCGTGTTCTAATTACGTAATTATCTTCAAGTTTGAGTTATTACTTTAATTATACGTTCGCCCGGTTCGTTGTTTACCATATCGGTAGATGCTCTAGTAGAGGACTCGATGAAGACGGATGTTCTGGCCGACGCTAGAGTATGTGATAAGTAGTGTAGGCGTGGTGTCTAAACTACGAGTCACCCTCGCTTGCCAATCGGTCCACGGTAGTGAGGTAGGCGGCGGTGGTGGCAGACCCTGTTCGACCTTAGTATTCCTCCACGTCCGGGTCGCGGCGGTAGTCCGGAGGCGGACCCTTCGCGGACCGGGGGGGAGCCGGTGGCCACGTGAACGTATAAGAAAAGAAGTAATTTGGCTTTAGGATAATCTGCTGTAGTAGAAACTCACTACCCAGTTCACCCTTTCCATCTTCATCCCGGTAGCTAGTCAAAGCGACTTAACACCCGTTCCCTATGGAAATCGATACCCCGAACACTTTCGGGTGAAGTGCTACAACGGTATTTCCGTGCGCTTGCGGACTATTTCGCTTACGCTAAGAAACACCAACAAGCATTTCTGGCGCCATTGCCGGGGAACGGTTGTCGTTATAGTCTTCGAACCTAGTCTACCCGTGTATCCTACATTATCCATTTCCACCCCGCCATTAAAACAAAAATCTAAAAAAATTATGGAGCACTCAACTATTGCAAAACATGCGCCCGAAAGTGGCGAGCTCTTAGAACGCCCATCTTCTTCGAAGCCCATCACAACTTCGAGTTATGAGCTCCGCCCTGGCCTACTGGCCATGGTTCGGGATCAGTCCTTCTCGGGTTATGATTACGAGAATCCATACCATCACCTGAGGGAGTTTGAGCAACTCTGTGCTTGCCTCACCATTGAAGGCATGTCACAAGACACGTTAAGGTGGAAGCTATTCCCTTTCTCACTTGAGGAGAGAGCGAAAGCAAGTGGTTCGACCACAACGTAGGGAAGGTAGCAGGTGATTGGGAAGAATTGCAGGCAAGGTTTTGCCAAGCTTTCTTCCCTATATCCCGAATTGCTTCCCTCCGTCAAGAGATACTCTGCTTCCAACAAGGGGAGAAGGAGTCGTTAGGTGCAGCCAGGGGACGATTCTCAATTTTAACGAGGTCGGGTCGAGAACTATCCATTCCCGACCATGTCTTTGCTTCGGCATTTCGGGCTGGGTTTGACTAAAGAGTACGCCTGCAAGCAGTTAGACACGCCAGCGGGAGGGTCGTTTACACACAAAACCACAGAGGAAGGGAAGCCCTTTTAGACCGAATACTTGAAAACACCCCTCCTCTAGAACCCGTCCGTGTTGGCCGGGTGTCCGACGAGGTTTCGTCGCTTCAAGCCGAACCTCCAAAAATACCGGACCCGAACCAAAGGAGGAACCCCTTCGGGAGACCTCCCGTATATCGAGGACGTATTTCTTGAAGATTTCGAAATACCTCGAAATACGAAGTCGGTAAAGAGACCACCAGTTCTGTCACCCCTAGAGAACCTTTAAGCATAGACTCTCTACGAGAGTCAATCATGGGGTTAACATCTTTCATGAGCAGCGAATGGGTACACGAGCCAGTCGTCTTCGAAGAAATTCGGATTCGTACTCCCTCGTTCCCCATTCAATGCATAATAAAAAGAAAACAGGAAACGGTATTGTATAATAACCGTGGGCATTAACATCATGTCGAAACCTATGCCCAAACTTATTTTGAGGAAGAGAAACGCCTGGCCCACAATAAAAACTTTTTTAGAACTGATATGCGTTCAACTCTCGGGGTTGGGGTTCTACATAATGTTTCTCTTTACCATGAAGGTGTCGGAATGAGCCTTGATTTCCACATTTTTGACATTGAGGATTTCGACATTCTAATTGGCCATCCCCTAGAAAAGTTATTATTTGATCCACCAAACACGGGAGTTAGATGTCAAATTAGGTAGGGACACGTTCACGCTACCTATACAACAATCCAAAAACACAATAGCTGAACCCTTGTCCCCGATAACAACCATAGAGGTGGTGTCAAAAATACCTTTTGAAACTCCCGAGAAGAATCTTTAGAAAAAGACTCCAAATTCTTCATTGAAGAAATTAGCGAGATAGATGAATTTATCGATCTCTAAAAAGAAGAAGAAACGACACCACCTCCCATTGAGCTAAAAGCCCTTCCTGAAGGATTATGCTATGTTTTCCTAAACAATGACAAAAATGCTCCCGTAATTATCGGTGATAAATTAACCGACGAGGAGTCATCCAAATTGATCAAAATACTAGAAAAACATAGGACGGTCTTCGGGTATTTATTGCATGATTTAAAAGGGATTAGCCCTCTAATTTTCTCTCATCGCATCCCCTGTTGACCCGGAAAAGCCACCCTCACGCGAACCACAACGCCGGCTCAATAATGAGATGAGAGAAGTCGTGAAGAAGGAAGTCCTCAAACTTCTTCACGCCCGGGATATCTATCCCGTACCACACGGCGGCCGGGTTAGCCCTGTCCGGGTGGTACCAAAGAAAGGAGGCATGACGGTGATTGAAAACGCTAAAATGAATTAATTCCACGGCGTGCCGTCACGGGGTGGAGGATGTGCATTGACTACCCGAAAACTCAATGCGGCAACAAAGAAAGATCACTTTCCGCTCCCCTTCATTGATGAAATGTTGGAGCGGTTAGCTTAAACATTCTTTTTCTTGTTTCCTCGATGGGTATTCAGGTTATCATCAAATTCCCATCCACCACGATGATCAAAAGCAAGACAACTTTCACATGCCCGTATGGGCGTGACGCTTATAGGAGAATGTCATTCGGGTTGTGTAATGCACCCGCATCATTCCAACGGTGCATGATGTCGATATTCTCAGACATGATTGAAGAAATCATGGAGGTATTCATGGACGATTTCTCCGTCTATGGAAAAACCTTTGACAACCGTCTTGAGAATTTAGACCGAAGTCTTGCAACGATGCCAAGAGAAGGACCTGGTACTAAATTGGGAAAAGTGCCATTTCATGGTCCGAGAGGGCATCGCCCTTGGACACCTAGTGTCCGAGAGAGGGATTGAGGTAGATAAAGAAAAATTGAAGTAATTGAAAAACTGCCTCCCCACTGTGAACGTAAAAAGGAATCCGTAGCTTTCTAGGCCACGCAGATTTTATAGACGGTTCATAAAAAAGATTTTCACAAACTTCTAGACCGTTAACAAGCCACGCTAGCTAAAGATGTACCTTTTAAGTTCATCGATGAGTGCATGAAAGCTTTTCTCACCATTAAGAAAGCACTCATCTCAGCACCAATCATTCAACCACCGGATTGGTCGTTTGCCTTTTGAAATCACGTGTGATGCTAGTGATTACACCGTTGGTGCGGTCCTTGGCCAAACCAAAGATAAAAAAGCATCACGCAATCGCCTATGCTAGCAAAACGCTAAACGGAGCTCAATTAAATTACGCCACAACCGAAAAAAGAGCTCCCCGGTCGTCGTGTTTGCTATTGATAAGTTTAGGTCTTACTTAGTGGGATCCAAGGTGATTGTCTACACCGATCATGCGGCATTGAAATACTTGCTCACTAAGAAAGACGCTAAACCCGGACTAATAAGATGGATTCTCTTACTCCAAGAATTTGATTTAGAAATTAAAGACAAGAAAGGAGTAGAGAACACTTGTTGTGGATCATTTGTCGCGTTTGCAATTCACTAACATGCGGGAGTTACCTATCAATGATTTCCTACGCGACGACATGCTCCTCAAGGTGGAGGACGTAACCCCATGGTATGCAGATATTGTGAATTACATGGTTTCAGGTTACGTACCACCCGGCGAATCAAGGCACAAGTTACAAGTTGAGAGTCGCCGCCACCGTGGGATGATCGTACCTATATACCGAGTATGTGCCGACGGCATGCTAAGGAGATGTGTACCCACCGAGAGAGGGACAGCAAATCATCGAAAAATGCCATGCAGCCCCGTACGGAGGCCATTATGGAGTACATCGCACTCAAGCCAAAATTTGGCAGTGTGGTTTCTTCTGGCCAACGATGTACCAAGACACAAAAGAATTCATCAAGAAGATGCCAAAAGTGTCACTGCAAGGAGGAATTACGTCAAGAAATGCAATGCCCCTCAACTACAATCTCCAAGTGGAAGTCTTCGATGTTTGGGGGTATTGACTTCATGGGACCTTTTCCAAAATCCCATGATAGTGAATACATCCTCATCGCATGATCGACTATGTGTCCAAGTGGGTCGAAGCTCGGCATGCCCCCGCCGCCGATGCCAAACATGCTAGAAAAATGTTCCATGAGATCATTTTTCCAAGGTTTGGAACACCAAGGATGGTCATAAGTGATGGAGGATCACATTTCATAGACAGATCCTTTCGAGCTTTCTTACGAGAGCTGGGATCTAAGCACAATATAGCCACACCTTACCATCCTCAGTCAAGCGGCCAAGCGTAAAACGTCAAACAAACAAATCAAAAACATTCACGAAAAACCTGTCAATGCAATGGGGAAGGGTTGGAAAGACAAGCTACCCAATGCACTACGGGCATACGGGGACAGCTTATAAAACCCCCATCGACATGACACCATTCCAAGCGGTCTCACGGAAAAAAGTTGCCACTTGCCGAGTAGAACTCGAACATCGAGCCTCTTGGGCAATCAAGACATGGAACATGGACCTTAAGCTAGCCGGAAAAATAGACAAAACAATTAACCGAGCTAGAGGAATGGAGGGAGAAGGCATATCACGGTGCCAAGCTATACAAAGAAAGAACAAAAACATGGCACGACCACCGAATCCAACAGAAAACTTTCCACGAAGGATACAAGGTACTACTCTTTAACTCTCGTGTGAAGCTTTTCGGTGGAGGGAAGCTAAGGAGCAAATGGAAAGGGCCATACACCGTCGTCGACGTCGCACCCCATGGCGCAATCACCATCACAGACGACTCAGGTAATTTATCAAAGGTAAATGGCCAACGTTTAAAAAGTTTTTCCTCGAGCCTTCTCCAAATAAATATATAGAAAAAAATAATGTTGGTAGATTTTGAACAATATAAAAGCAACTCAACAATTGCTACCAACATATTGGAAAAAAAACACAATAAAAATAATGTTAAATACAAAAACACATAACCATTTCCTTTCTTTTTCTTTTCTATTTTATTTTTCTCCTAAATAAGAAAACATCACCAAAAACTGGGTTTTTCACCGATGCACAGTTGTGGGGCGAGAATTCGGATAAGATAAAGATGAAGGGAAAAAGTCACGCACGAGACACACTCGCTAGGGGCGGCCGGGCAAGACTGGGGCGGCCGGCCCCCTTTATGCCCCTTGCCTCCATTCTTCTCGCACGGCTTGATCCCACCGAGCCTATCCAAATACTGCGGTGCACGGTCACGGTTCATCGCCAAACACTATAAATTGAGCTCCAATTCCCCATGAAAAATCACACCAAGCCATCTCTCTTCTCCCTCATTTTTACTTGCTCAACCTACCCTATGGCCAGCTACAACACAAGCCCCGCCAATAACTCTCCCATTGGAACAGAAGATCTGTTTTGTAGCTTAAAGCCCCCTAGTTACCCCCGAGTCCAATCCAAGCAAGATCACAACACAAACAAAAGAAAGGCCGGTTCTAGCACATCTTCCAACTACCAGAAAGCAGTCATTTTTATCTACGGGTATGAAAAGCCGGAGGGGGATACGCCAAAGGGCTTATGCATAAAACCTCATGTCGAAAGGTTCATTAGGCCACCTCTTGGCGAAAGGTTCGTTAGGACACCTCAAGTCACTAGGACTCTGAGATAGTGACGGTGAAGAAAGCGAGGCACCACCGCCATCCTTGCTAGAAAAATTTGAGGCCCTAAAAGACCTTTCTTGGGAGGCCATAGAGGAATTAGACACTTTGCGCACAAAAATGCGACACCTCACCGACAACATGGAGATTGAGGAATTTAAGTTTAACAATAGGGTGGCAAAATTAGCAAAAATAGCTGGAGTGTCATACACTCGCAGTAAAAAAATTACCCGATTGCTTCGGGCTTTTTTAAAATTCCTCGCATTTGTTTTCATTTATTTACTTTGTATTTGGCTGAAGATCAATAAAGTTTGTCTTTGAGTATTTCATTGTGCACTTGTTTCTCTATGTATTCTCTTTAACTTACGTGAAAGAAACAAGTGTGGGGAGATAAAATTCATAATGACCTACTTAAAAACATAGACAAACTTTATCCTTTCTGTCAAATCTATTAAAAAGAGCCACACACTATCTGAATTTTTGTGCTTTGAGAGATAGCATGATTACTTGAATTTCTCCTTCTGTACAAATAAGACTTGGTTTTTCCTATAAAAAATCATGTTCTGGGATAATCAAAACCTGAATTAGTATTCAAACAAAATAGCTACTTCCTTATTCATTGTATATCGTCAAATTCAAAAGATTAAATGTTTGAGGAAGTTTCATGATCCCAAGATCAAAACACATGTGCACAAATAAATTGGTGATCTAAAATATGATGAAACCTTTATGCTTCAAAGACATGGGCTATGCTAGAAATGGGCACATGCCCCCATATAAACAAAAACAATGGGTACGTCGATGCCCGCCTATCTAAAAAAAGAGAAGAAATAATGGACAAGTGTCCGAGGGCTTAGTAGAGCCCACTTCTCCAAAAAAAAAGAGAGAGAAGAAATAATGGATAAGTGTCCGAGGGGCGAGAAGAGCCCACTTCTCCAAAAAAAAAAAAAAAAAAAAAGCAAGAAGCCCATGACTCTTTAAAAGCAAAGAGGCATCATAACTAAAAGAACATTTCTCATATGCACATCTTTGATCTAGGAATATGACACTTCCCTCCATTAATCTAGAATTTGACTTGACATTTCATACAAGGAAGTAAGCAATTTTGTTGGTACTCTCAAGTTTGATTAAACCCGGGAACATAGCACAAATTCTTTTCAAAAAAAAAAAAAAATTGAAAAAAAAAACAACCAAGTCTATTTGTGCGGTGTAAGTAGAAAGAAAGAACTACCGCTTATCCCCATCGCACGATCATTCAAGATAATGTGGTAGAACACTTTGAATATTGACAAAGGAAACAACTTCAAAAAAAAAAAAAAACCTAAAGTTCGACTTTACTCGAGGGACCAGTAAAAGCCAAGTGTGGGGAGTTGTTGGCGGTCATTATCAAGCATTTAATACCGCCAACTCAGGTTCATTCAAGGAAATAAACAATCTCATGGTGCATATGCATTTATTTCTAACCTAGTTCCACTTGTATTGGTAGAAAACATGTTTTGTAGGTATAAAAGTGGAAATGGTACAAATACGCCCAATCAACAATGAAAGCACAAAACCGGGATTGCGCCTTGTCAAGGGGAGGGCCAACAGGCCGGAATCGGGCAAAATGGACCGATGCACCTACGGAAAATGAACCAAAGTGGGCCAAGAGGTGACACACGAAAGCCCGGCTCGAACCGGCCAAACTGGGGGCCGGCCCCCTGCGGCGGCCGGCGCAAGCATGGCCCCGATCCCCCCGCGCCTTCGACTTCCACATGCCGAAATATTAACGCGGGGAAAGGATGGTGCAAAAAATTCGTTTGGCGCCGGTTTTCTCCCCGCCAAAGTGCCTAAATTTGGCCTCACCTCATGTATAAATATAGGGGCACACCCCTCTAATCATCATCACATACATCCACACACACAACCATTCACTCACTCATTGTTCCACTCACACACTCCACTCCACCACTCACACTTAGTACACATTGGAGTAGAGGAAAGGAGCTAAGTTAGGATTAGAAGGGAGTGAGAGAGGAGGAAGTGTGGAGAAGAGGAGAAGCGACCCCTCTACCTCAGGCAGATGGAGTTCCGAACCTGTCGGCTCCCGTCTCCGCATTTGTACCTCTACGGATCATCCTACTGGTTTGGAGTAAGAGATCCGTGTTCTAATTACAGTAATTATCTTCAAGTTTGAGTTATTACTTTAATTATACGTTCGCCGGTTCGTTGTTTACCATATCGGTAGATGCTCTAGTAGAGGACTCCTGATGAAGACGGATGTTCCTGGCCGACGCTAGAGTACGTGATAAGTAGTGTAGACGTGGTGTCTAAACTACGAGTCACCCTCGTTTGCCAATCAGTCCACGGTAGTGAGGTAGGCGGCGGTGGTGGTGATACTGTTCGACCTTAGTATTCCTCCACGTCCTACTGTGCGGTAGTCCGGAGGCCGGACCCTTCTGGCGGACCCGGGGGAGAGCCGGTGGCCACGTGAACGTATAAGAAAAGAAGTAATTTGGCTTTAGGATAATCTCTTTGTAGTAGAAACTCACTACCAGTTCACCCTTTCCATCTTCATCCCGGTAGCTAGTCAAAGCGACTTAACACCCGTTCCCCGTGGAAAGCGATACCACGAACACTTAGGGTGAAGTGCTACAACGGTATTTCCGTGCGCTTGCGGACTATTACGCTTTACGCTAAGAAACACCAACAAGTTGTTACGCTAAAGGCTGATTTCGGCTGATTTAATAGTACCTGTGAGACAATATAAGATGAAACAAGATGAAGCAAGAACATTGTCGAAGAAAGACCTAGGGAAAATATGTTGTGCAAACCACCGTCTTCGTGTAAACCCGTGTAAACCATGGCAAAAAAAGTCATCTAAATTCACCAAAAAATTCACACATATAGATGATATGATGATACACAACCTTGTAAAATATCTTGTCCAAACTTCGACTTTGTTTGTGGGATATAAAAATAACAAATTTCAATCCGTAAAGTTGTTCAGTCAATTTGTTAGAAATTTGTAATTTTTATAACTCTCGGTCACAAACGTGTCGAGTTTGGACATGATATTTTACAAGGCGTATCATCATATCATCTACATGTGTGATTTTTTTGATGAATTTACATAATTTTTTTTGCCATGGTTTACATAAAAGTTTACACGAAGATGGTGGTTTGCACTACATATTTTGGCCGAAAGAGCTAAGCTACGAAGACAAATATGGACATCCCTCGGGTCCGGACTCGAATAAAGATGACAACACCATCGAGACGCTTGTGGCCCTCAACGGGATTATAATCTCCAGGCGTAGGTCTTAAGCGCTAGCCATGGCCATGACCAGGGGCTCGAGACCTACACGGAGATTATAGTCCCACGCACCACGAGCCCCTCTCTTAGATGTTAAAAGGGACGATAGAGAGCTAAGCTCTTTGTATATTCACTTGGACCGCACCACAACTTGTGCCCACAACACAAGATCTATTATCTTCAAATTGCTCCAGGAGGATAGATAGATGTGTATATGATCTTCTCTTTGATCCTTTTAAAATCTTGTTTGTGGTTGTACTGGGATCAACCCGAAAAAAGGTATTTAAGACAACACAATTTTTATACAAGTTAGATGGCGGGAGTCACATAAATTTGTAACACAAGAAGATACCTTTCTGGCGTTCGCGTGGGATCCGATGCTAGATAACGCCTCCAAGGTCGTCCTCATGGTCCGCATCAACAAAGACGATGAGGGTGACATCTCCTTGACAAGGCCTCTCCCTCCCCCATTATGGGGCGAGTAGTACTTAGGTGTGAGCAGGAGTGTTAATATTATCAACCGAACATGGAAGAATTATTTTCTTCACCTTCCTCGACTTTTCATCCAGTTTTTCGCCCGAAAAAAATATAGTCAACAAGATATGAGTATGATAGAGAGTCGCTAAACCATTGCTTCAGAAAGTGACTTCATGTACTACAATTAACAATAAAATGACAAAGATCTCCTGCCGTGTGTTTGGTTGCGCCTCTAATTTTAAGGCGGAGTCATCTCCTAGAGTTTGCTAAACTAGTTTGCCATCATTGGATTTTTGCAAAAAAAGAAAAAAACTTGGCTCCAACCGTAAGAGGTAGTTTAGTGCCTAGTGGACGGCCCATCTATCGTACATGGGAGTGAAATGCAGACGAGAAGAGGTGAACTAATTTTGGAAATACTAGTAGCACGTGTCTTGTACTACACAAGTTACTGATCGCTCTTAGCAAAGTTATAGCCTAGTGGACGGCCCATCTATCGTACATGGGAACGCCTTAAAAAAAAAAAAAAATGGACGAGAAGAGGTAAACGAAGGGTGGAAATATAATTTAGTTTCACTCTCGGGGTTCCCGACGCAAGTTTGCTAAAGTGGGAAGTTTATAGATCCGGGATTGGTTGGTTAGTGAAAAATGAAATGCACTTTGGGATTAGATTCGGGGTTTATCTAAGAAGAAATGTGTTTTTTTCCGCGTTTTCTTAGGCCTCCTCCCACACTTTTATAATCTCCCCGCATAGATCTTTGTGTTTATACCGAATCAATCGGAAAAAGGTATTTAAGACGGATAAAATGAATCACACAGATATGCAAGACAAAACAAAACCTTTTTAGAGCCATTCAAAAAAAAACTTCAAAAAAGGGTAATGCACTTTACAATTTAGATTTAGGTGTTTACCCAACAAGATGTGCTTCTCTTGCGACTTTTTCTTCGGCCGCCCCAACCCACAAGTAAAAACACCGAGATCCGAGCGGGTAGGGACTTCGCAGACGACGGCGTCGGGTAATCCCGTCAACGCCGTGATAAACGCCCCTCGTTCTCCGCCCGCGCTCCCACGCCGGGCGGGATCCCCTGGTCAGGAAGTCAAGACGATGACGCGACCTCACCGTAGCCGCTACCGGGGACACGAGGCCCCCGACGGATCCCAGATCTGCAAGCACCCAAAAAACTTTTGTATTTGCGTTGTTTCGAAAACCACATGAAAAATCATATCTAGATCCATGGGTGTGATAAAGAGGTGCACCTGCCAAGGATGGAGACGCGAGGCGCCGAGGACGAGGCAGATCCCTATGTCGGACCGCTCTCTACTCTTTATTTGGTAAGATTTGGTGAGAAGAGTTTGGAAGTCAGCAGAACAGGCGAGAAGAGTGGTGGTACTACTAGTACTAGTATGGGAGGAGAAGGAAGCGACGATAGTGACGAGAGACTGGGAGAGAGAAAGACAAGAACTTTTAGTAGAGTGTTCGATGTGGACACCATGGCCCCACGGGCACCCGGTTTTCAGACGCAACTTTGCTAAGAGCGACTATAACTTGTGTAATGCACGTACACCTATTTCAAATTTAAAACGTAGAGTTTGGAGGAGGGAGACAGAATGTTTTAGGCTTTTGGAGCCACGCTTCTCCAAATTTCAATTTTGAGCGAGAGGGTGGGAGGAGGGTGGAGAAAGCAAGAGTAGTTTTGTTTCATTTCACTTCCAACAGGGGACACTTGTAGCGAGTGTGGGTTGGACTTCAAATATGTATTCAAATAAGGAAATTTGCCAAAGAAAGGAGGACAGACCTAAGCTACGAAGACAAATATGGACGTCCCTCGGGTCCAGACTCGAATAGGGATGACAACAACACCGTTGAGACGCTTGCGGCCCTCGGCGGTAGATTATAATGTCAATAAGCGGGTCTTAAGCGCTAGCCATGTCCATGACCGAGCTCGAGACCTATATGGAAGATTATTAATTATTATAGTCCTATGGCCACGAGCCCCTCTCGTCGATGTTAGCGGGGGACAATGAGTACCAACTACAGCTACTACTACTATTCACTTGGACCGACCGGGAAGAAGGAGGCACACCGGCTCTACCAGTTGCGTGTGGTTAGATCCTTTTGAGCACCTGTAACGTTGTGGAGAGTCTTAGCATCCGTTTTACGCCTTGAAAAATAGAATAGCCAACAAGATATGAGTACTACAGGGAGCTAATAAACCATTGCTTCTTCATGTATATAATTAACAGTAACATATGTTACCTCCACAAGTTGTCAGGAAAATGTCTTTTCTTCACTTTCATTGAGTTTTTCACCCTAAAGAATAGAATAGCCAACAAGATATATGAGTACTACAGGGAGCTAAACTATTGCTTCCTAGCGCCTTCATGTATACATTTAACAAATAAAATGACATAGCATCTACAAGAGTTTGCTAAACTAGTTTGCCATCCTTGGATTTTATGCAAAAACGAAAAAAAGTCGGGCTTATCTTATTTCAAACTTATAATACTATTCAATCACCAAAATCAGCCGAACATATTCAATATGTAGTAGTAGTACTGTAGAGTGTTTGATGTCGACACCATGGCCCCATGGGCACCCAGGTTAATGTAGGGGCGACACATTTTTTGCTTCTTAAATCTTGCTAAGGGCGATCAGAACTTGTGTACTATTTCGAATTTGAAATAGAGTTTGGATTAATAGGAGGGAGAAAGACTGTTTTAGGCTTTTTTTGAGTTGCCTCTTACTCTGGGTACAGTTGTAGTATCTGTTCATACACACTCACACACACACTACACGCACACGACACACACTACCCGTGTACAACCAGACCTAACTACAACTAGTACACACACTATCCTGGGAATCGAACTAGCGTCCGGTTGCTCGCTCACCTGGCGAGCTAACCAACCGAAGCTACGCTCGGTCCTCGGCCGATAGGCTTTTGGCGGCACTCCTAGATTAAAAATAGAAATCATTTTTTTCTTTTTTCTTTTTGTGAAGAGTCGAGCGAGGAGCGGGACGGGGGCCAGGGCCCGGGAGTAGTACTCAGTATACCGTGCATGCGAATCCTCCGGAGTACAATAGGGGCCCACGCTGCCTATCATCGTTCCGTCCATCCTTGGTGCAGTCGCCGGTGTCATAACGCACCGCGATCGACTCTTTTTTTTCCATGACCGGCCTGTAGGGTCACATATGAAGTCATTTGACAGGCCTGTTCGATGCAGTACTGGGAGAAGGAAGAGACGAGAGGCGCATAGAGAGAGAGAGAGAGAGAGAGTTTGGCCAAGCTCCTGCATCTCCATTTGATATAGGGCTGCCAAATTTGTTTCGACACAATTAGTTGGTGAAATATTCTGACTGTAGCACTTTCCGTTTGTATTTGGTATTTATTGTCTTACCATAGAGTAAGTAGGCTTAAGTTTCATCTCGCTCTTTTCAGCTAAACGTGTAATTAGTTTTTTTCGTTTCTCTATATTTAAATACTCCATGCATGCGTTAAAAGATTTGATGTGCCATGTACTGTAGCACTTTTTGGGTTGCATGGGAACTAAACACCCTCCATTTGCACAAAGGCACCATCGATCTGCACACCTACTCCTACTACTATTCACTTGGACCGCACCACAAAGATCTACTATTATCTTCAAATTGCTCGAGCACCATAGATAGATGGATATGATCTTCTCTTTAATCCTTTTATAATTTTCGCCCACTAGTTCTTTGTGGTTGTATAGGATCAACCCGAAAAAAGATATTTAAGACAACACAATTTTTTGTACAAGTTAGATTGAGTCACATACGAGTAGATTTGTAAGGCGACACAACGGACTGTTCCTAGCGTTTGCGCTAGATCCGTGTCTTTGGATCTGCCTCAAGGTTGTCCACATGGTCTACATCCACAAAGATCATGAGGTTGGTAAGACAGATGACAAGGCCACCCTAGGTGTGGGCGAGGAGTGTTAGTATCGAAGTTTTTCATCTAGATTTTTGCCCTAAAAAATACGACGAGGGGAGTCTGCTTGTAGTAGAGTAGGCAACAAGATATGACTACGAAAGGGAGTCGCTTAGTAGAGTAGACAACAAGATATGACTACGACGGGGAGTCGCTAAACCATTGCTTCCTAGCGGCTTCATTTATACAATTAACGAGAAATTATGAAATTTAACCCATTATCGTGGTGCCGCTAGAAATATGACCCGGTCGCATGCCTTATGAAATATGACCCATGTCGCGCGAGTTCTTATGAAATCTGGATTTTTGGGATTTTTGTATTTTCTATAAATTTAGAAAATTTCTTTAAGCTGTTTGAGAATGGGAAAGGACATCATTACCCTTTCCTCAATTCCTCTTGAGCCCGTCGGCGGCTCACGGAGAGTCGACCGAGCCACGACCTTCATCTTGAGTCCGCGCTGGTGCGGCCGCGATAGCACCATCGCCGCCAACCGCCGTCCACGCCCCCAAGTCTACACGCCACGCCGCTCTCCATCGCTCCTCCCAAGGCGCCTCATTTGCCCGGCCCACATCCATAGGGTGGCAGCGCGTGGCAAGTCAGCACGACGGTCGGCGGCGTTGGTAGGCGGCCCCGATGCCCTAAACAAAGTGAAAAATGGCCCTATAATTATTGAAACTGAAAATTCGAAAAGTCTAGATTTCATAGCAAATCGCACAACATGGGTCATATTTAAGTAAAGCGTTTAATTCGGTCATATTTCTAGCAGCAGGATTAAATTTCACAATTTCTCACAATTAAAAAGTAAAATGACAAAGGCGTCTCCAAGAGTTTGCTAAACTAGTCTACCATCCTTGGATTTTTGCAAAAAAAAAAAAAAATTGACTCACGTTCCTCTATTTGCTTCCTTTAGAAGGAATATTCTCGGCCCTAGTCATCAAGATTCCCAGTTTCTGCATTCATCGTGTGGGCCCACTTGTAATTTTCTAAATATGTATATCCATGTGACATCTTATTTTGAAGAATTAATCAAACAAATTTAATGGTGTAATCGAATTTAATTTAGATTTTTGGTTTGTCAGTTAAAACATTTTTTAGGTATTTTAAATTGTGGGGCCCGCCGGTGGCCATGCTCTCTCTCATCTATAATTAATCCGACACTTCGCGACAAGGAACCAGGAAGCTGCGTTCACGTTGGCTATACGGCGGCCGACCGCCTCTGCCGGCCACGCGAGTCCCCGTAGTATTGTTGGAAAAGGGTTTGGGTCAAAACTTTTTGGGAATATAAAAACTCGTCGTTCGGCCCATCCTCGCAGTGTCATCCGCACCAAAGACGGGTCCCCAGAGAATCGTAATCATGATGATGACATGCCGAACACTGTGTACATTAGGTGTCTTTGTACATCGGGGTCACGTATGGAGTCATTTCACATGCCCGCTCGATCGAGAGAGAGAAGGAGGTGAGTGTTCGATGCCAAATTTGTTTCAACACAAGGCCAAAATTTGCCTCTTTAGGGAACAAATCAATTTGAACTGTTTTGAGCCACAATGCACAAACTAGCAATACTGGGGTTCGATCTGATTTGAGTAGGGAGCATCTGTTTAGAAGGCGGCCTCCTCTGGCCCGGACTCGTGTAGAGACAACAGCACCGTCGAGACGCTTGCGGCCCTTGGCGGGATTATAATCTCAGCGAGGTCTCCCGGCCAAAGATGCGCCTGCCATTACGCGCCACGACCACGCCGGTGTGGCGGCCCACATCCGTGGCGGGCAAAACGCCCCGCCACACTTGCCACACTCGCCACACACTAAACGACGAGCAAAAATAGAAAAACGCACGAAGCATGCGGGGTGTGGCGGCCACCGCAGTAAAGCTGAACCAAACACTCGCCTTGGGGTGCGTGGCATGCCTAATCTTACGAAGGCGAAGTTGGGGCGTGATCCCCGACACCCCTTAAGCTCTAGCCATGCGCATGATACGTGAAGCGGAATCCACGTGAAGCAAGGCGAGGCCAGCCGATAGCATGCAAGAAGAAGGTTGAGAGGTGGAAAAGGATCTCCAAGCGAAGAAGATGTGCTTTTCTTGCGACATTTTCTTCGCCTCCTCCCCATCCTTTTATAATCTCCCGCGTAGGTCTTTGTGTTTGTACCTAGGAAGAATCGGAAAAGGTATAAGACAAACAAAATTATTGAGCAATGTTGTACTCCCTCCATCCCAAATTATAAGTCACTTTGACTTTCTAGGTTCATCCATTTAGTTATGTATCTAGATACAATAATATGTCTAGATACATAACTAAATGGATGAACCTAGAAAGTCAAAGTGACTTATAATTTGGAATGGAGGGAGTACAAGCTAGTAGATAGCATGAGTCACAACAGAATGTATGCAAGACAAAACAAAACCTTTTTATAGCCATTCAAAAAAAACCCTTCAAAAAAAGGAAGGATAATGCACTTTACAATCTAGACTTGGTGCTTACCCAAGAAGATGTGCTTCGCGACGGACCCCGGATCTGCAACCACCAAAAAAAAAAAGAAAAGAAGATGTGCTTCGCGACGGACTTTAGATCTGCAACCACCAAAAAAGGAAAAACTTTTGTATTAGCTGCTTCAAAAACCACATGAAAAACCATATCTAGCTGCATGGATGTGATAAAGAGCACCACCTGCCCAGGATGGAGACGAAGGCGAAGGCGAGGCAGTCCCCTGTGTCGGACAGCTCTGTACTACTCAGGTTTGGTTGAGATGAATTTGGAAAGTCAGGACGGAGAAGAGGTGAGAAGAGTACTAGTAGGTGTAGTATGGGAGAAGGAAGAGACGAGAGGCGAGAGAAAAAACTGCCCATAGTAGCACTATAAGGAATCCGAGGTGGCAAATCAGAGAGTGTTTGATGCAGACACCATGGTCCCTCGTGGGGATCGCTCCTGCCCCCTTGGCCTTCGCTCCGGGAGGCGGGAAGGGGGGCTTAGGGCTTCCCAGGTGGGTAGGTCGAGAACACGATCGGGAGCGGAGCGGCCTCCGGCCCGCTGACCTTCGCCGGGCGCTGCCCGGGGTCGAGGTAATCGGAGGGTGCCGGGTCCTTGAAGGAGGAGGGAAAGGAGGGGTCGCGAGGCGCAGGCGTGGGTGTGATAAAAACGAGTAAAAGGTATTTAGATCGACCAACCATCCGTGCCTTTCCTTGAGCCCGCGTCCGGTATTTATAGGAATACACGGGGTCGGAGGGGCTGATTTTACAATTTGGTACATGGTAGGTAGGGGGACACACTTTATTTGGGCCCAAGTAGGGCAAGCCGTGAACTCATTCGCATACAGGGTTAGTACGGGAAAAACACGTGTGACTTCTCCCCGCCTTGGGAGTCGTAGGGTTCCCAGCCCCGGCCGCCGGTCCCGTGCACCTGCGGAGGGGGCGGTTCAGGGGACCCCTCCGCTGGCCTTCAGCGGCTTGGGCTCAGCGTTGCTTGGGAGACCCCTTCGCCGGGCGCTCCCCACGTCGCGTAGGGGGGCCGTCATGCTCCCGGCCAATGCCTCGGGGGGCCGCCCTCGGCGGAGGGGTGACGCTTCGCCGTTCGTGTCTTCGCGGAGGGTCCTCCGCTTGCTGATCCCTGCAAGACCGCAATATGTTAACGGAGATTAGTTCTTGGCCCCCTGTGGTGAGGCCCGCGGGGCTGCCTGAATTTGGGGTCGCCCTCCCCAACGGCAGCCCCTCTCGAAGGTGCAGGTTCCCTCGGGGGCCGAGGCAATAAAAAACGCCCGGAGGAGGGTCCCGTGCGGGTGGTGTGCTTGCCGCCCCATGGGCCCTTGCCGGGCGTCCCCGGCTGCTCGTGGGCCTCGCGGAGGTGGGCCTCGGCCCTCCTCGCTTCTCAAGTAGCGTTAGGGTTTGGCTGCCCTTGGTCGGATCTTTGTTGGTTAGTTTGGGAGTGACGCGGATCGGGGTGAACTGTGTTTGTTTAGGGGTACGGATGCCGTTGGTTTGCTGCGCGTGGGGGCGGATCGGAGGGCCTGGCGTTGTTTTGGGATCCGGGCCTTGATCTCAGGGGGCTTGCGGCTGCGTCCCCGCCGCGTCCCCTCCTCGGGCCCTGGCCTATAAATACGTACGGTTGGTGAGATTTAGGGTTTGTGCCCTCCTTTTTTGCTTCCACGCTTTCGCTTTCGCCTCCTTTTCACGCTTTCGCCTTCTTGCTTTGCGCTGTCCTAAGTTCGCCTGCTCTTTTAGCGGAGGGTCCCTTTTCGGTGCGGAGGGTCCATCGATGAAACCGTGCCGGGGAGACCATGAGGCCCAAGACCGTCGTTGAGTGCTTGAGTTCCCTCGGGCAAGAGCACCGACAAGTCCACGGCGTTCGGAAGAACCACGAGTTCTTCCACAAGAGGCGTTTCAGCCTCGGAGGTGAGGCGGTGCAGCGCCGAAGCCGGCCCGAAGTCATCGTCTTGAGGAGTTCTTCCACGCGGGGCTCCGTTTCCCCGTGTCTTGAGCTCACCGTGCTTTCGGGGGTGCTGCGGAGGTTCAACCTCCGCTTCCATCACTCACGGCGTCATGCTTTACGCGATGGCGTATGCTGGGGCGTGCCGCTCCGTCGGTACGGAGCCCGGCGGTGGGCGGCTCATCCGGAGCCCACACCGTGCACTATCGGCCCGCGCACCGTCGAGGCGGCGGAGGAGGGAGGTCTTCGCGCCCGGTATGGCGTGTGCAGTTTCATCCCCGCAGCGGGGTGGAGGCTCTGCCGCGGCGCCAGCGACCAAGTGGAGGCGCCGGTGGCTCAACCAGCGGTTCTATTACCCAGTTGGAGGTGCGGAGGGGGCTGTATGGCGATCCGGGTCCTCGCCATCGCGAAGGTGAAGCCGTGAAGCGGCGGAGGCTCACGAGGGAGGCTGGGCGCCCTTCGCGTCATGTCCCGCCTCGTCTGCGCGCGGGACACAGTGGAGGGTTCGCGCGGTAGCGGTACAAGAATCTGTGGGCGGGGTGCCCTCCGGATTGAAGTTGCTAGGGGACTCGGCGAGTATGCCCCCAAGGGCTGAAGGCGTTGAGGTTTGACCTCGGGACGATCTGGCCCGAGCTGCTTGAGGCGGCGAAGGGCGATAAAGATGGGTTCGCCGGCGGTGATGGCGGGAGGCCACCGCTTTGCTCCGGCTTCCTTATTGGAAAGTTGGGGCTTCGGAGGTGCACGGATCCGCTGCCTCGCCGACCGTCGCCGGGTGAACCGGGTCTTCGACCTGCTCGGGTCGGCTACGAGGGGCCCCAGCCGGGAGGCGGTGCCCGGCGCCATGGATGCGGGGGGAGGAAGAAGCGGGGGTCGCAAAGAGGCCAGCAGCCTTGGCCCAGCCCCACCCAGCCCCGGCCAGCGGGCGCTCGTCCTCGCCCCCACCCGTCGCTCGGAGGGGCGGGTTCTTGGCCGGCGGGTCTCGGAGTTGCTGACCCCTCGGCTGCTTCCCCTTATCTCTCGACGATGAGATGAGCGGAGGGCGTGAGGCCGGGCGAGAGGCGATCGGAGGGCGCCTGCGGAGGAGGAGGGCCTCAGGCACGGCTCGTTTATGAGGAGGCTGAGAGCCGTGGCGGCGGGCCCCTCCGATGAAGAGGAGAGGGGACGGTGGGACGGCGGTGGCGGGGGGTGCGGCGGGCAAGTCCGTTGGTGACTCGCCGCACGAGCACGCGGGTGCCCCCCCTGCTCCCGGCGATTGCCACGTGTGGGCGCGGGTGAGATTTTGGGCGGGAGGCCCCTCGGGTGGGAAGGCCCTTTGGGGCGCAAGGAGGCCCCTCCTCGGCGCCTTATGTGGCGGAGGCGATCGGCCTCGATGATGTCGGCGTGTGGGCTACTGCGGGCATGAGCCTCCGCGACACCTTCGCCAGCTCGGGTTGAGGCGGAGGATGATTGGGGCGCGTCTTCGATCGCGTGCTTTGCCGGAGAGCGAGAGATGCGGGTGGCGAGCCGCTCCCACCGCTGATATCCATGAGGATATCAAGGTGAAGACCTCGGAGTTGCTAGTGTTGCACGGGGGCGGCCATCCGTGAGGCGGGACTCCGTCGACCAGGCGGGCCTTGAGAGGGAAGGCCTCTGCGAGCTCAAGGAGGCCGGCGGGAGGCCCAGGAGCTGAAGGCGGCCATTGATGGGGGCGGAGGCGCCTCCGGAGGAGAGTGGGCGGACCTCAAGGAGGGTGCGAAGGTTCTCCGGCGGGAGGAATGAGCGCCGACGTCGGAGGCAGGGAGGTCACGCGCAGCGGGGGACGGAGGTGGCGGCTTCGGGCGAAGAGGCTCAATGATCTTGAGCTGTCCTGGTATGCGGAGGCGGAGGCTCAAGGCGGCGCTTGACGCGTTCTTGGGGCGGAGTCAGGGCCGCTTCTTCGCTGCTCTGCCCGAACCCGGACCCTGCCCCTTGTTGGCGCTGGATGCGCCGGAGGAGGGGGAGCTGCCAGAAGGTGGTGGCTCTTGGGGCGGACTTCCGAGCCAAGCACCGCCGCGGTCGCTTTCGGGGGGCCTTCGCCATCTGATTGCGCGTCGACGAGCCGTTGTCGAGGCCCCGGACCGCTCATTTCCCCCGCCCCGACGAGGTTAGGGCCTCAGCGGAGCGGGGCGTGGGCGCTTTGCGGCAAGCCTTCATCAAAGCGCCACGGTACGAAGGAGGGCGGGAGCTTGCTCGAGTCATCGGGCTGATCCGCCAGGAAGGTTGGTCACTTGTTTGTTTTTGTTGTCTGTTCGCTTCTTTTCCCTCTTTGTTTGCTGCTACTTTGTCTTGTGTGCCGACTTGGTGTCGTTCTAGGTCGCCGCCTTCTTTTTGAGCGGAGGGGCTCCAGGCTACTCGGAGGAGATACAAGCAGCCGGACGGGTTGAGGTGCCGAGGGGTCGCTCCGGCGGTGCGGTGCCTCCGCCGCGGCTGGTCGTCGCCGCCATCCCGGCTTCCTCGGCCCCCCGCCTCCGGAGCCGCGGCTTCTCCCACTCTCCGCGCATCTCCGGGCAGCGCCTCCGCCTCGGCCGAGCCCTCGGGCCTGTTCCGGCTCCCACCATGCCTCCAGGGACCCCTCCACCGATGCGGCCGCGGCCTCCGCCTTGAGAGGTAGCTTAGGGCTCCTTAGATTGCGCGGAGTTTATTCTTTCCTAGGCGAGACAATCATGTGGTGTGAAACTTCTTGGCCTTCGGGCTTTTAAGTTGAATGATGAATTGAAGTTTTAGGGGCTTCGCTACATGCAATTGTTACTTGATTGTGCGTTTCCGTTGTGTTCGTGCACCTTCGTGAGCTTGATCGCGCGTTGGGGTTGGGGCTAACCGCGTTTGATGATTGCGTTGCCGCGCAGGTACCCGTGGGGCCCGCGCGGAGGGTGCTTAACGTGGGTTCCGCCGATGATGAATCGCCAAGATGTGTTCATTTCAGGGGAGACTTGGGTTCATGCCATGCAGCGTTCATCGGACCGCCCTTCGAGCGGTTTTGGTGGGGCAGGGTTCGAAGTACGATGTAGCCAATCAGCCTCTGAGAGGCCTTCTGGCGGTCCCATGACTTGACAAACCATCAAGTGGAACGGGTACTTTTCGGAGCCGGTAAGGTAGCGGCCTTGGCGGAGGATGATATTGAGGACGATGAAGCCGTGAGCCATCGCGACTTGGGCAAGCGGCTTGTTGGGTCGATCGCGGAGGCCGAGTCGTTGTTCCAAAGCGGAGGATGTGGGCTTCGGTGGAGCGACATGCGGAGGGTATACCGCATCGAGTGCTACGGGGTGAACTTCCGCTTGTTCTTTCGAGCCTGTGATACCGGAGCCGCGATTCTGGCCAAGAGCGGCCGGTGGAGGTGGTGGATGTAGAGGAGTTTGTGGAGGCGTGTAAGCGAAGGTGTTGGTTAAGGCCATCTTGTATGGGGTCGTGACCTCTGTAGCTGAGGATGTGTGTGCGGAGGCTCACGGGCTTTCCTGGCCGCGGAGGGCCGTGTAACTTTCCTCGTAATGTAATGGATGAGGTATGTTTGCAAAGAGTTGTTTTGCGTTGCATGTACCAAGTGGTAGTGGTGCTCTTCGGAGGTAGTCGCGTGAAGCGGCGGTGTCCCCTATTTTTCTTGCGCGATGTCGTGCGTTAAGGTGACCGCGATAGACACGCGGCGTCCCCTTTATTTCACTTAGTGCGAGACTCGCGTTTCGCGAAGGTAACCGCGGTAGACAGCGGCGTCCCCCTATTTCACTTAGTGCGAGACTTTGCGTTTCGCGAAGGTAGCCGTGATAGACAATGGCGTCCCCTGTTTTCCTTAGTGCGAGACTCGCTGTTTTGCGAAGGTAGCCGCGATAGACAGCAAGGCCCCCTCGCTTTTTCCTTAGTGCGAGACTTGCGGCGTTTTGCGAAGGTAGCCGCGATGAACGGCGGCGCCCCCTCAAGTTTTCCTTAGTGCGAGACTCGCGCGTTTTGCATGGTTGTAGCCGCGATAGACAGCGACGTCCCTGTTTTCCTTAGTGCGAGACTTCGCGCGTTTTGCGAAGGTTTGCTTGACCAAGTAGTACTCGTTGATTTTATTTGCGGGTCTTCGTTACAAAGTTCTTTTGGGACGCGGAGGGTCCTTTTCGCTCCACCAGGGTTCCTGTTGGAAGCTTGAAGTTGGTGCGAGGGTGCGCCCTTGTGATTCCGCGGGCGCACGACTCATCGTTCGAGACTTGGGTGCGGACGGTCCCCCGGGCGTAGTGGGACTCTTGCAGAGGTGGCTTATGGGGGGGGTGGGTCCTGCGCCTGTGCACGCCCATCCTTGTTGAATGGCGGTCTTGCGGGTTGTCGCAGTTCGCCGCCTTTTTCGCGTTCGTGTTCAGGCTGCGCCCTACCCCTTCCTCGGGACTTTGATTCCTTTGGTGGAGTTGCCCACGGGAGGATGTTACATTCTCCATTGTGGTATCCCCTTCGCAGAGTCACCGCCCGAAGTTTGGGTCCCAGCGAGGTGCTCGGGCAGCCGGGCGTGGGGGTTATGGAGGACCGAAATGCTCTAGTTTGTCTCGCATTTGGTCTTTGTTGGTTTGCGGGGTTTGGATGTTTCGCTGCCTCGGGGGCATCAGAAGCGCTGTTGCTCTTCATTGCACTTTGCGGCCCGGCCTCGGGGGGGTCGGGGTCGGCTTTACATTTTCCATTGTGGTGCCTTTGGGTTGGGAGGCCTGTGGGTTTCGGAGGTATCCCGGCATCTCGCTCTATAGGATCGGGGTTTGGCTATGGGTGTTAGCATGGTGGCGTATGTGATGATGGCTGCTCTCTTCCTAACATGGGATTCGTGGGGGAGGTTTGGTTTTATAGTGCTTCTTGGGGGCGGGGGGTGCTCCCGGCGTTGGGCGGATGTCATAAGTGCTTGTTGTGATTATGGTTTGTACGGCGGAGGTCTTGTCCTTGGTGGGTGGTGGTGTTAAGGCTGTACGGCGGAGGTCTTGTTCTTGGTCGGTGGTGGTGTTTAGGCTGTACGTCGGAGGTCTTGTCGTTGGTAGGTGGTGGTATTTTTGTTGCTGAGCCCCTGGCGAAGGCTACCTGTCCTCCGATTTCTGTCGTGCCCCCGTGGGGCCGGACTTCGAGGGGTGGCGGAAGTACCTGCTGCGAGCCCCTGGCGGAGGTGCCAGGGCTTCCGGCTTTTGTGCGCCTCCGCGTGTCTCATACTTGGAGAGCGCGGGGGTGTCTTTATTGCGAGCCCCAGGCGGAGGTGCCGGGCGCCGACTCTTATGCGCCTCCGCGGGTCTCATGCTGGGAGGAGCGGGCGTCTTCATTGCGAGCCCCTCGGCGGAGGTGGTGCGCCCGACTTTCTGCGCCTCCGCGGGTCTCATAATCGGAGAGCGGGGCATCTTCATTGCGAGCCCCGACGGGGGTGCTGGGCGCCGACTTTTTGTGCGCCTCCGCGGGTCTCATACTGCGGAGAGCGCGGGGCGTCTTCATTGCGAGCCCCTCGACGGGGTGCCAGGCGCCCGATTTTGTGCGCCTCCGCGGGTTCATACTCGGAGAGCGGGGGCGTCTTCATTGCGAGCCCCCGGCGGGAGGAGGTGCCGTGGCGCCCGACTTTGTGCGCCTCCGCGGGTCTCATACTCGGAGAGCGCGGGGCGTCTTCATTGCGAGCCTCCCGACGGGGGTGCCGGGCGCCCGACTTTTGTGCGCCCGCTGGTCTCATACTCGGAGAGCGCGGGCGTCTTCATTGCGAGGCCGGCGAGGTGCAGGCGCCCGACTTTTGTGCGCCTCCGGGGTCTCATACTCGGAGAGCGCGGGCGTTTTCGTGCGAGCCCGGCGGGAGGAGGGGTGCCCGGGCGCCCGGCTTTTAACATAATTTAGAGTTAGGAGTGTTTTTGTTGGTTTGACCGAGCCGGGGGTGCAGCCTTGCGCTGCCCTCCCGAGCGTGGGCAATCCCGCTACCTTCGCGACGATGAGGGGCTGGTTGGCGCCCGGCCAGCCCCTTTCCGATGCTAATTATGCGTTGCACCTTTCTCCGATGTGGGGGTAACTAACCCGCATATATTAGATATTGGTACCGCCTCGTTAAAAAACCTCGCGCCCTTCGCAAGGAAAAAGAGTGCAGCCCGTATTGTTCATGATCTTAAGTTTAGGAAGAGAAAATGAAATGGTAAAATGAGCGGAGCCCCATACAACTCGCGATTGCTCGGTACATTGTAACCGCTTAGGGGTAGTACTTATGGAGGTCATCGACGTTCCATGTGTGGGGAGATCATGGCCTTCGAGATCTTGCGCGGTGGAAGGAGCCGGGTCTTGTGGACTTAGTGACGAGGTATGGGCCCGTCCACTTGGCCATGAACTTGCCGACCATCTTCGCGTTCGTCCCCCGATCAGACGGTCTCCGACGGAGATCGTGCGAGGCTGAGTTCTTGTTCCGCCATCTTGTGGTCTCCTCCCGTATGCGTGGAGGTTGAGGATGGCCATGTTTCTTGTTTCTTCGAGGAGGTCCTTCGCGCCTCTCTTCTTAAGGGGGGCTTTTGGTGACCCTTAGCGACGCGTGCTTCAGTTCTTCCGGGAGGACGGCCTCTTCTCCGAACAAGAGCTTGAAGGGGCGTGAATTTGGTCGCACGGCTTTCGGAGGTGTTATGTGACCATACCACGGAGTGAGCTCCTCCGCCCATTTTCCTCTTGGTTTCGCGTGGACCTTCGCACCGATACCTGCCGCAGATTATGCCATTGGCCCTTTCGACGAGGCCGTTTGATTGGGGTGCCTCACGGAGGCGAAGTGTATCTGGGTGCCTATTTGATGGCGTAACCGCTTGAAGCCTTCGCTATCAAACGGGTGCCGATTATCGTATTATGCCCGCTGGTTCGAGCGGCCCAGACGATGGCACGCGGAAGAACTTTTGTACCGAGTGAGAGGTTATGCTTGCGAGAGGGCGGGCTTCGATCTATTTGGTGAAGTATTCGACCGCCACTACTGCGTGGCGAAGGTTCCCGGAGCCGGGCGGCATTGGACCGATAAGGTCTATCGCCCATCGCCCGAAGGGGCCATGGGGCGAATGAGGGTTGTCGGAGCCCCGGCCGTTGGAGTGGTGGGGCCGTCACCGGCATCCTTCGCAGATTGCTTGACCAGTTCCGGTGGCGCCGTTGAGTGCGGTGGGCCAATAGAACCCTTGCTCGAACACCTTTCCCACTAACGCCCGGGGCGTTGTGAAGCGAGCCGCAGATGCCTTCGCGGATCTCTCCGCTAGGATGGCGCAGACCTTTCGCCCGCAGATATGCATTTTAGCCATGGAGCGGTTACGGATGCCTTGTACGACTTGTTGTCAACTAGACGGTAGCCTCGGACCTTCGCTCAACCCTTTTTGTTCTTCCTTGGATTGGGGCTCGAAGAGGCCTTTGATGAATGCAATGATCGGGGCTCTCAATCTTCGCTATGAATGGCGCCGGGCCGATTTCGGGGTGGGTCGCCATCTTGAATCGCTGGCTACGCAAGATTTTCGAAGAACACGCCCCGTGGGAGTTGCTCCGCCGGACGCCGCGACGCGCGAGCTCGTCGGCTTCGCCGCTGTCCCTACCGGATATGGTCTTGGTTGTGATGCCGAAAGAAGGCCTCCGCTTTTCCTTAGCCTTGCGAGGTATTTTGCAGCTCGGGTGCTTGGCTTTGTTGTCCTTTCGGCTTGTTTCGAGACCACCGAAGTCGGTTTTGATGATGGCCCTTCGCTACCGACATGGCCCGGAGCTTGTTTAGTGCCAAGAGCACCGCCCCGTATCGCCGTGTTGTTTGTGCACGGAATTCTAGCCCTGGCGGGATATCTCGCCTTGACTCGGGAGGGTGAAGTGATGATGGCCGCGATGCCGGCTCCGCGCCCCCCGTGCTCCGTCGGTGTGTCTTGTCCAAATTGGGTCCAAGTTCACCGCTTGGTTGTATGTGTCGTGTCGGTCTGCTAGGAAATCCGCTAGGGCCTGTGACTTGATGGCCGTTCCGCCGACGAAACTGATTGCGTGGTCTCCGATCTCGGCCGCCCACTTCGCTATTCCGCCCCACCGACTCGGGGTTTCGAATATGTTGTCGAGGGAAAGCTCAAGGTATGGTGACCTCATGTGCCCGGAAGTAGTGCTTGAGTTTTTCGCTGCCATGACCCACTGCAGAGGCTACCTTTTTCCGCTACGTGTAATTTAGCTTGGGCCCTTCGAGGGTTTCGGAGACATAGTAGACGGGGATTTGCCCTGACCGGTGCCCTTCGTTCACTTCTTTGACGAGCACCGCGCCGACGGCATGTGGCAATGCGGCGATGTAGAGAAGGAGTCCTTCGCCTGGTTCCGGTGTGGCGAGGGTGGTAAGGTTTTGAGGTACCGCTTGAGGTCTTCGAAGGCTTCTTGTTGCGGAGGCCCCCAAATGAATGGGTATTTCCTTTAGAGTTTGGAAGAATGGTAACCCTCGCCTACCGACCTGGAGATGAACTCGCTAAGGGCGGCGAGGCGTCCCGCCAGTCTCCCTCTCGGACCGATTTTCGTTCCTCGGAGGTTCCATCGCGGTGATTGCCGCGATCTTGAAGGGGTTGGCCTCTATTCCTTTTACGAGGATATGAGGCGGCCCTAGTAACTTGCCCTTGCTTACCCAAATACACACTTGGCGGGGTTGAGTTTGAGCCTGGCTTCGCGCAGTTTGACGAAGGTCCTTTGGAGGTCCGTGATGTGGTCTTCCTTTAACTTACTTTGGACTACCAAGTCGCCGACGTAGGGCCGAGATGGCGCCGCCGCCTCCGAACACCTCCGCCCGTCATTCGATGCGAAGGACGAGCCGGCGTTAGGCGGAGGCCTTCGCCATTCTCCTGAAGCGTAAGTTCCAAGGGGGTTATGAAACTTGTCTTGTCTTCATCCGCCCTGGTTCATCCAAATTTGGTGGTATCCCGAGAAACAGTCCAGAGGGACAACCTTTCACGGCCACACAAGGCCGCGTCGACTAGAGAGCCGATTCTGGGAGGGGAAAATCGCCCTTCGGGCATGCTTTGTTCAGCCGGTGAAATCCACACACATCCTCCATCCGGTGGGCTCCGCTTTGTCTTTGCTAAGGCTTGCTTTTTTTCACCATGACAACGTTGGATAACCAAGTGGGGTACTTTGACCGGGCGGATGACCTCCGCGTCTAGAAGGCGGTTTACCTCCGCACTGCTTGCCGCTACTCTTCTCTCGTCGACATTTTGCGAAGCTTCTGCTTTACGGGAGTGGCGTCCGGTCTTATGTTGAGGTGGTGCTCGATGAGGTCACGGCTAACACCCTGTAAATCTTCTGCGGGACCGTGCAAACACATCGGAGTTCTCTGAGGCACCGCAAGAGCTACGCGCCTCGGAGGTCCGGGTCCGGGAGTGCGGATATGGTTACTTCTCTATCGGGATCAAAGCTAAAAAGCCCGACTTTCTTCGTTTCTTCTTCTGCTGGTAGTGCTCGCGGGGGGCTCCGCGCCGCCTTCTCCGGTCTCTCTTGGCCCCTGTAGTTCTTGTTCTAGGTTGTGTACGTTGCGCCGCCCGTGCGACCCCCTCCGCGTTTCTTGCTGGATGCGGTCTCGAACACGGCAATTATGCCGCCGACGGAGGGCATCTTCATGCGAGATAACTCGGGTGGAGGACCGCGTCGAATGCGTTGGTGACTCCGCGGCCAAAAATGGCGTTGTAGCCGTAGTACAGGTCTACCACGTCGAAGGTTATGTTTTCTCGACGGTGAATGGGCTCTTTCCGAAGGAGACGGTAGAAGGTGATTTTCCGATGGTCCCAACTTTTTGGCCTCCGAAGCCGAAGAAGGGGATTGCTCTGCTGGTTGTAACATGTTCCCGCCCGGGCCCATTTTGTCGAAGGTGGATGCGAACAAGATGCGACCGCGAGTTGCCCGGTGTCTAATAGGATCCCGGTATGATCCGGCCTCCGATGTTGGTGTCAATGACCATCGTGACGGTGTGAGGGTAATCTCCGAGCTTCATGTCGCTGGCATTGAAGGTGATCGGAATGTGGGACCAACGGCCTGTTTTTACGGAGGCCCCTCCGTACCCACATGATGGACCCTCCGATAGTGCTCCTTTCGCTGCCGTTTGTTGCCGTGGTCCTCGTTGGAGCCCCCCGTGATAGCGAGGATGACCCCGTAAGATGAGTTGGGCTTGCTGACAATTGTCTGGATTTCTTGCTTGACGGGTGTTCTTTGGGTCGAAGGTGGTGCTTGGTGGCGGAGGTGGAGGTGGTAGGGCTTGGTTGTGATAGTTTGGTTGCGGAGGCTCGGGGGGGTGTGGCGTATACTCTTGCCGGTAGTAACGCGCGGTGGTTCTGGCTGAAGGTGCCGGAGTGGAAAGTCGGGTAGTGGAAGCCCTGGATGTCTTTGGGATTCCATAGTCGAAGGGGGTGAAAGTGTAGTGGTTGGAGTGGGTGCTTGCTGGTTTTCTTGTGTGGTTAACTTGCCTCTGCGGGCTTTGCGAAGCGAGCTCCCTGTCCATCGCCTCTTTCCCCTTGGCGAAATATGGGCATTGTTTGGTGTAATGGCCTTTGCCCTCTCCGCAGTAATGGCAGTAGGGTTGTTTTTGCGGAGGCCTCATGTTGGTGTCTGGGTTTGATGCTGGGGGTTCTTGGTGGGTAGTTTTGCCTAGGGGGGTGGTTGGTGGGTTTTTCTTTGTGGCGGGGGTTGTTGGCGATGGTGCCGACTCGACGGACCTCGGTCTTGGGTGGTTGTCCATGCGTGGTGGCCGTTGTGGCTGGTGCCGATATGGCGGAGGGCCGGAAAGCCTCTATCTTCGCTTTGTGGCTGTTATCGCCTCTGCGAGACTTGTCCATTATCTCGTGTAGCTCCGCTTAGGGTCTTGATTGCCTCCGCTCAATCTTTGAATGACATGGGCCGGGCGGATGCAAGAGACCACCGCCATAATGACGCCTGGTCTGAGACCCCTCGGTCCCCGCCTTGGTTTGAGAAACCTCCGCCACCACTCTTGTAGGGGCTCATTTGGCTTCGCACCACGTTCAAAGAACTCGGTGTCGTTGATGAGTTCGAGTCAACTCCCTTGAAATTTGCGCGAAGGGCGCCGCGAAGGTCGGACCAGCTCGGATTGAGTTGGGGGCAGCGTACAAAGTACCAAGACTAAGCCACTCCTCTTGCGATGATCACAAATGACTTGGCCATTGTGGAGTGATCTCCTCCTGCGGCTTCCACAAATGGCCGTAGCTCATAACGAATCGTTCGGGGCCGGAGGCCCCGTTGTATCTTGGCAGTGCCGGTGGCTGTATGCCGGAGGCCATTCCGCGATCCGAAGGGGCGTAGGGAGAGCGGGGGATTTGGGGTCGTAATGATGATTTTGCAGAGGTCGCTACCTGGCGTGGCGGCCGGTGCCGTCCCCGATGGGCATGGAGGGGTACAGTTGGCTTATGCGCGGAGGGTTGAGGATTGCGGGTGTTGCACTGGTGGTTGGTCTGTTGAGGTGGTGGTGGGGTTGGTGGAGGTGGGGCTTGCCCCGAGCCGGGGTTGCGGATGATTGCTGGGCTGCGCGCTGCCTCCCCCCGACTTCTTCAGACCGCCTCGAGCTGCTGGTTGATCCATGCCGGCTCGGTCTGGCGGCCGGCCTGTTCCCTGGCGTCGCAGGCGCGCCTCCCGATCTAGGGCCTGCGGCAACCTCCTCTTTTTCTGCGATCTGGGCTTGGAGGGCCTCTAGTGCCTGCCGCCTTGCTCGGTTTTCCTCCTCTTCATCTTCCGTAGCACTTTTCGAGGAGCCCTCCGGGCGGATCCGTAGGGTTCGCTCGAGGCGGAGACATCTGCGCCACCGGTTCTTTGGACCACGGCCCGTCGGCCTGCGCGGGAGCCGCCTTGCCGGGCGTCATGGCCTTCTTCCCCTGGTGACCTCCGATATCGGGATGACCGGGGGTCGGGATGGCGGGCCCTCGCTCCCGCAGCCGGCGCGCGGAGAGCCAGGTGCGTGGTGGCCGCATGCCGACCGCTTGATGGGTTTGATCTCGGGGCCCCTTCGGGGGCGGAGTTGTTCCACGCCGCGACGGGCTTCCGGTTCGGCGGGTGGCCGGGCATAGCTTTGGGCTTTTTGTGTCGGTCCCCACGGGACGGCGCTTAACCGTGGGGATCGCTCCCGCCCCCTTGGCCTTCGCTCCCGGGGGAGGCGGGGGGGGGCAGGCTTCCCACCGGGTAGGTCGAGAACACGATCGGGGAGCAGGCGGCCTCCGGTCCCCTCGACCTTCGCCGGGCGTTGCCGAGGGTCGAGGTAATCGGAGGGTGCCCGGGTCCTTGAAGGAGGAGGGAAAGGAGGGGTCGCGAGGCGAGGCGTGGGTGTGATAAAACGAGTAAAAGGTATTTAGATCGACCAACCATCCGTGCCTTTCCTTGAGCCCGCGCAGGGTATTTATAGGAATACACGGGGTCGGAGGGGCTGATTTACAATTTGGTACATGGTAGGTAGGGGACACACTTACGGTGGGGCCATAGGCAAGCCAAGAACTATTCGCATGGGGTTAGTAGGGGAAAAACACGTGTGACTTCTCCCGCTTGGGGAGTCGTAGGGTTCCCCGTCCCGGCCGCCGGCCCGTGCACCTGGGAGGGGGGCGGTTCCGGAGGACCCCTCCGCTGGCCTTCCCAGCGGCTTGGGCTCGCGTTGTTTGGGAGACCCTTCGCCGGGCGCTCCCCACGTCGCGTGGGGGCCGTCATGCCCCGGCCGAATGCCTCGCATGCGGGGGCCGCCCTCGATGGAGGGTGATGCTTCGCCGTTCGTGTCTTCGCGGAGGGTCCTCCGCTTGCTGATCCCGCAAGACCGCAATATGTTAACGGAGATTAGTTCTTGGCCCCTGTCAGGTGAGGGCCATGGGCTGCCGAGGGGGGCGAGGGTCGCCCTCCCCAACAAATCCCACGGTTAATGTAAAAGGGCGACCGTAACTTGTGTGCTATTTTGAAATTTCAAGCATTATTTGGAGTAATAGGACTAGGGAGAATTAGGAATTTGGCCCTGAAAAAAGTTTGTCCTACTCTATCCCAACTACCGTCGTGTGGGCCCACTGTTAATTTTATCTAAATATATCCATGTGATGTCTTGTTTTGAAGAATTAATTGAAACAAATTTACTTGTAATCGAATTTAATTTAGATTTTTGGTTTGTCGGGTTAAAACATTTTTTAGGTATTTAAAATTGTGAGGCCCTCAACGTGCCCGAACCATGACAAGTTGTTGTTGTTTAAATTGTGGGGCCGCCGGTGGCCATGCTCTCACTCGCGTCTATAATTAATCCGACGCTTCGCGACAAGGAACCGTAAGCGTTCACGTTGCCACGGCGGGTGGCTCTGCCTCTGCCCGGGCGACGAAGTCCCCGTAGTATTGTTGGAAAAGGGTTTGGTCAAAACTTTTTTGGGAATATAAAAACTCATCGTTCCGGCCCGGCCTCACAAAGACAGTCACGTAGAATCGTAATCATGATGATGACATGCACGAACACCGCGGTATGCAGTAGGTGTACCGTACATCATCGGGGTCACGTATGGAGTCATTTCACATGCCCGTTCGATCGAGAGAGAGAGAGGTGAGTGTTCGATGCCAAATTTGTTTCAACACAACTACACAAGGCCAAAAATTGCCTCTTTACGGAACAAATCAATTTGAATTCGTTTGTTGAGCCACAATACACAAACTAGCAATACGGGTTCGATTCAAATTCTTGGAGAGCCGGACCATTCCAAATTTTAACAATTTTTTGATAATATAACAACATTACGGAGAACAAGGTTGTTTTGCTAACGCCTGATTTTGGCTGATTTAATAGTATTCCGTGAGACACAACAAAGTCAAAACAAGATGAAGCAAGAGCAAGCGAACATTGTCAAAAGAGGAAGTAAGACCTAAGCTACGAAGGCAATCAGATGGCGCGCAAGAGCGGAGCCGGGGGAGCCCCAAAATCGAGCTTCTCCGGCTCCTAGCGACATGGCCCAATGTGAAGTGAGAGGGAGAGGGAGGGAGAGAGAAAAGTGGCTCCTAGCTACGGTGGGGTGCGAGGAGGAGCCGGAGCCAAAGCTTCTTTTGCCAAACTTCTTGAGCGGGAGTCGAAGCGCGACTGAAAAATGCTCGACTTCGGCGAGGAGAGGGAGTGGCCCGCCGGCGACCTCCAGCACCCATACTTTTATAATCTCGCGTAGGTCTTTGTGGTTGTACAAGCTATAGCATGAATCACACAAATATACAAGACAAAACAAAACCTTTTTAGAGCCACTAAAAAACTTCAAAAAGAAGTGCATTTCATAGATCTCAGAGTGTTTACCCAAGAAGATGTGCTTCTTTTGCGACATTTTCTTCGGCCTCCTTCCCATCCCAACACTAGCTAAAACACGAGATCAGAGCGGCCGGACTTGAGGAGACCACATGAAGTCGAGATCTGAATGGCCGGACTCGATCCAGATCTGCAACCACCAAAAAAAAAAAAAAAACTTCTGTATTTGTTGTTTCAAAAACCATATGAAAAACCATATCTAGCTGCATGGATGTGATAAAGAGCACCACCCGCAGGGATGGAGATGAAGGCAAAGGCGAGCGAGAGACCCCAGGTGTCGGACCGCTCTGTACTCAGGTTTGGTTGAGATGAGTTTGGAAAAGTCGGGACGGAGAAGAGGTGAGAAGAGTACTAACTAGTACAGTAGGTGTAGTATGGGAGAAGGAAGAGACGAGCATGAGAGAAAACGCGCCCATAGCACTATAAGGAATCCGAGGTGGCAACTGTAGAGTGTTCGATGCAGACACCATGGTCCCATGGTTAATGTAAAAGGGCGACTGTAACTTGTGTGCTATTTCAAAATTTTAAACATTGTTTGGAGTAATAGGAAGGACTATGGGAGAATTAGGAATTTGGCCCTGAAATAAGTTTGTCTTAGGAATCGGCACCATTTTTTTGAATTTGGGAATCGGCCCCAAAACAAAAATTTGTTAGGAATCCGGCCTTTTGTCACTTTTGGAAAATATGCATGGTTACGACTAACAAAACATCCAACTTTTCATCACGCATGTGATCGATAGATCGATCAATCCCAATTTAAAACTTGCTCATAGTGCCCACACAACACCACAGAAGAAACTTTCACACTCCTTGCGGATCCTACACTCCTCGCTGCAGAACATCTTCCACGTCTGAAATGAATCTGTCCATCCGTGAATGGCGGCGCACGATTTAAGCCCTCGCACCGATGCCCGTCATGGCGAGGCACCGGTGGTCTTTGGAGGGCGGTATTCTCTACTCCAATTTGGCGGTATATGTGCCGTCATCAAGTCGCTCCTCAAGAAATCCCATGCATGTCGCGGGGGCCGTTCAGCGAGTTCAGTTCGCGGTTCGGCGTGCGTCGCGGCCGCCGTCGCCGGGTGGTCGCCTTCGATCTCACGCAACACCCGCCCGCGCATAGTCATCGTTCGCGGCACCGGTGTTGGCCCTGTAGAGTACAAGAGCAAGAACATACTTGGCACTTTCATGCCCTCGATGCGGCGGCGCGCCGCAGCCGACCGGCGGGGCGTGACGGGGTGCGGCCGCCGACGAAGACGGCATACATGCCGGCTTTGAAGCACGCCCGGGTTGCCGGCGGGGGCGAAGCTTGGTGATAAGATTCTCGCGATACTTGAGCGAGTAGTACGGCCACTAGCCCCCGCCTGCCGGCACAACACCCGGTCCGGCGGGATACTCCGTCCCACCAGGGTCGTAGCCCGCCGCTTTCATCCGTGAACATTGGCCTGCAGATTGTGGGAGGTCCTCCATGGGATTATTTGAGACCTTGGCGACACCAATCGCAATCTCTACAAGCATGTCGCGGAAGGTTTTCCATGGGCGCGCGGCGGCGCGGGGAGCTTTTTGGTGGGGCGCTCTAGCTACATTTTGTGCGGCGAAGAGTTGGTCGAGCAACAATAATGCGGGTGCGAAGACTGGTGCAGGGGCGTGGGTTATGGGGCGGGCCGCGGGCGGTGCACTCCGGTCTCCGTGGGAGGTGTCGGCGCGAAATGGGCGGATGAACTATCCCGGTGCGCGTCACGTAAGATAAATGTTTTCAAACTATTACATGTTTGGGATGTTTTCCCATGACAAGATGATCTCAAATCAAAATGTTGTAAGCTATAAAGTTTCATGGATATTTGAGGACTACAATCATTGTGTTGGTGGTTTGTCTATCCGACGTCACTTAAAAAAATTTAAATTTCAATTACCAATTTTTTGAAATTGAGACCTATATATTTATAGTTTATCTTTACAAGATAATGTGAAACCAAAAGTTTTCAAAAAGTTGGCGGGAGGTGAGCAAAATGGGCCGAACCAAAAAAGTCAAAGCGACTTACAATTTGGAAACGGAGGGAGTGCAATTTTTTGTGATCGTGCCTCTATGGATTGTGTAGTCCTCATAGGCGCCTATTACAAAATTGAAGCGTATAATAGTAGGGCCTTGCTAATTTTGGTGGTGACTGAAATTTTCAAATCTGTTCGCGCGGCGTAGCTACTTCGGTGATTTCCGGGCATCAACGCATCATCCGATTGTCGCCTGAATTTTTTCATTCGCCCGGTAGTGAGGAAAGGTGATAATTCGATGCTTATTTCCTTCATAGATGAATACACAAGCTTGAGAACACCAATCGCTGCTCGAAAGTACTACTACTATCTTGTGTTACAAAAATTTTCCGACTAAACGAACTGTTGCTAAACGCCTAAACTACGTTTGTTTATATTCCTCTATTCTGAAATACTTCTTCCGTTTCGGTTTGTAAGTCGCTTTGACTTTTTTGGTACATCCATTTAGATAAAATAATATGCCTGGATATATAGCAAAATGGCCGAACCAAAAAAGTCAAAAGCGACTTACAATTTAGAACGGAGGGAGTGCAATTTTTGTGATCTGTGCCTCTGTGGATTGTGTAGTCCTCACAGGCTGCCTATTACTGAAATTGAGCGTATAATATATTAATATTAGGTCTGGCTAATTTCGTGTGTGACTGAAATTTTAAAAACTGTTCGAGGCGACGAAGCCTTTTTTTAGATAATGGATGAGAAAAACATCCGGCCTCTACATCCGAGGATGTACACAGCCAATTATTACAAGTAGTGGCTAAAAGGTAGAGCAAAACAAGTCACGTAAAACAGATAATTCTCTTTGCTTATTTTCTTCATAGATGAATTGACAAGCATGAGAACACTGACTGTTTCTTTCTGTCAGTACTACTACTATCTTGTCTTACAAAAATTTTCCCACTAAACGAACTGTTGCTAAACATATTTCTAGCTTCCTTTCCACTTTTAAGACATTTTATTTGTTCTACGCCTCGCCTGGTTTGTTTAGTCCTCATAAAAAAGCCATATGTTTGAATTGAACTGTATAATTTTATCCTCACATGGATATTTTCAGTTGTAGATACTGAACTTGACACCTGAGTGTTACTATAATGTTGTTATCTGTGTGGTTTTGTCATAGGAAACTGCTGCAACTACTCTTTGCTTATTTTATTTATAGAGATGAATATCGTGCTCAAGATAGAACAATGATTTGTACCTTTCCTCGCCCCTAGAACTACCGGTGAAGCTTTGTCGTGTGTCTTTGGCGGTTGACGAAAACGCTTCGAAAAATGGTAATTTGCATCTATGTGATATACAAAACCCTACTTATTGTTTGCTTTTGCTTAGTGCTAGCAGTTGACTTCTCTGTGTAACCTAAATCTGTTTGATGTAGGTGTCCGATGGCACATTTACAACATCATCGGCAGCGAAACGACTTATTCTCTAGAGGATGGTTGGAGAGCTACATATGAAGAGACGAGCAAGAGAGAGATGATGGTACCACAGGGGGGTTCGAATTTTTATTGAGAGGGGCAGCCATCCGGCTTCCCGGTGCGCGGAGGGGGGGACACACACAAGGTGGCGAGGAAGGCAAGATAGTTGTCACGGCGCAAAAGCGAACGGGTTTCCCAGCGAGAAGGTGGCCATGCTAAGAATGAAGAGACTTGCTGGTCGATTGCTAGACAAAGGGTCCCCTTGCTCACATATTCATCTCTTCCTTATGTGCTGCAACAAAGGAATTGTTATTTGAGAACTGTGTCCAGAATTCATTGGAGTTTAGAGGCGACTTAAGATCCACGGCATATAAGAAGCGTGGTGGCGTCAAGAGGCAAAAGTTTTAGGACCTTCAAAAGCTATCTTGTGCGGAATTAGGTCATGAAGGGGTTGGATGCCGCGAGTGAAGCACCCATACATCACCAAAGGACGATTGGGCAGCTTTTGTTGAAGCGAAGAGCGCAAAGAGGCACCGGCAACAAGTGAGAGATACAAGCGGCTTAGGGAGAAGAACAAGCATGACCACTGCGAGGGGCCGAGGAGGTTACGAGGCAAAGTTTGAAGTGTGGGAGAAGGAGGACACTTACTTACTCCACAATAGCATCAAGAATCCTTGGCATGAATTTCCGGGAACGCGCTCGGCATTTTTGCGCAGAATGTCGCAGGCCACCTGAAGCACCCATCCATTTTTTGCGTGCACGCTGCATGACGATCAGGTGGATACATGCATTTGAACTGTGTTATTTGTGTTGTGAACAATCTGTGGCGTGCCCCGAACCACTGGGTATGTGCGTGTGAAGAACATTCTCGAGATACACACGAATTTTCAGAGATACACATGAATTTTAAGAAATACAAATGAATTTTCCATCTTTGCGGGCGTCTCGCCATTTGTTTGTGATCGGACCCGTGTATATATGTATTATATGCGTATTAATAGTACCAATACGTGTATATGTATTATACAGACGTCTCGATTTTTCTAGAGGCGTCTCTAGTCTCGGCACGAGATACAGACCCATCTTAACCTGTCTATAATAACTGAATAAGTGCAGGACCACCACGGCTAACGAGGCGTCTATGGGTTTCGAATAGTTTTACGCCGCTTGAATCCGTGCGTAATATCTAAATAATTAATGAGAGGTGTTGTTCCGATGCGTCTGTGAACCACCGTCCCGTAGTCTCGGGCCGGGCTGTCGAGCACCGTAAATGCCTGAAATAGAAACCTCGACGCAGACACGCGAAAAGGGACGCGATCTGTAATTTCCCGGTAGCTACGGCCGAGCATCCGCTACAAGCCGCCCAAAATGCGGAATAGGTTGGGGCCAGCAGAAAACCACGCTCAGAACTAAGCGAAAGCTACAGACGTGGCGGACAAACGAACGTCTGTAAAGGGTTGAGGAACTACAGACATGTAATCTACACACACGATACGTAAATGAGCGAGTCTCACAGACCGGGTTTGCCGATATGTTCGCAACCACCGTGATACAGTCGGTTATCGTCCACACGGGTCTGTATATTACTAATGCTTTACAGACCGCTTTCACTGGCCGGCGTCTGTGCTAGTTTACCAAGCATAGGCGCTGGCGGCACACGCACGCCGGCGACGTGCGTCATTATTCTGAGACGGTTTGTAAATGGGTGCAATGCGTTTAAGCTTCTACACATCGTAGCGCCGGCTATCGGGCGTCACTACTTTTGACGCGCGGTACAGTCGATTACGATGCCGTGGGTCCGTGAAGGTTTCGAGGTACAGTCGCATCTTAGGCGGTATGTCTGTAGATCTTGTAGACCCCACGAGCAAAACCCTAGGGACACGAGGACGTTCCACCTGGCGTGTGTAACAAGGGCTCACTACAGACGGAAGTTTGAGACGCACGAAAATCCCGTCTATATTAAAGCCTGTTGCAGACGCCGCTACGGACAGGTCTCAGAAGTCGACATTTAGAGACCTAATGGGCAGACGCGCGCAAGGGATCAGAAGCCCTCAACGCGCGATAGAGGCCTTTTTTTACATAGTGGATGTGCGGAGGATAGAGCACCCCCGTGTTTTCCGCCCTCCAGAGCCGTGGCACCTCTACCTCTCCCATCGGCCGCAGGTCGTGCGGCAGACATTGCCGGTGATTAGGACAAGATTGTTGACTCCAAGCAAGCTGCTACCGAGGAAAAAGCTGGCCACCCTATAAAAACCGTCACCATGCTCGGGGTCTTTACATGCGTTCGCGGCCACAAGTAGGCTCGAGCCATCGCTGTGCCCAAGCAACCACAGCTACATGCTTTTACAGGAAGTGTGGGGCTGTTCCAGGATGAGTTTGGTATCCAAGTGGATGACCAGAACCGGCGATTCTCCTCCTAATCAAGAAGACACACTGCTCAAATTTTTTGAGGTGACTCCCCACGGCTACTCTTTCCGGCGATCCGATCTTCTTACCATGTAGTTCTTAGGCTCTATTGATGGGCAAACTGTGTTGATTCTTGTTGATTCAGGCAACACCCATTTATTTGTCACTGAATCTGTGGCTGCTTCAGTTGGGAGTTATCGTCACCAATGCTTGTCCGTGTTGCTAATGGCTCTGTCATCAACTCTACAACCGAGCTACCGGTACGTTGAGTTGAAATTACGAGGGTAGTATACATTTCATTCCACCTTGAGTTCTCGCTTGAGTTCATACAATGTGATACTGGGCATGGACTGGTTAGCTACCTCAACTAGATGTCTCATTATGTAAAAAGGCCTCTGGCCGGTCGGCGTTGAGGGCTTCTACATCAGCAGCAGCGTCGCCCATTAGGTCTCTAAATGTCGACTTTATAGACCTATCCGTAGCGGCGTCTGCAACTTGTGCTTTAATACATACCGGGATTTGCGCGTCTCAAACTTCCCGGGTCTGTGGTGAGCCCTTGTTACACACGCGCCGTGGAACGCCCTGCGGTCTGGGGTTTTGCTCGACCGTGGTCTCACGGTATCTGAGACATACGTCTAAGATGCGACGTACCTCGGAAAACCTCCACGTAACCCGCGGCATCGTAATCGGCGTACCGCGTCAAAAGTAGTGACGCCGGAGCGATACGATCAGAAGCCCATTTGCCGCGAGACCCATTTTACAAAACTGCGTGCGTAACAATGGACGCGCGCGAACGCGACAAGCGTGCCACACGCCAGAATTAGTAACCGCACGGGCGCCCGGCCCTGAAAAGCGTCACGAAAGCATTAGTAATATATACAAACCCGTCTGACGATAACCGGCGCCAATACGGGCGGTTTCTGAATATATGCCTCAAAAACCCGGGTGCGTGGTTTCGCTTCATTTACTATCAGCGTGTGAAGATTACCACATCCCGGAGTTCCTTAACCCTTTACGTAGCGTTCATTTTGTCCGCCACGTGCGAAGCTTTCGCCAGTTCTGACGTGATTTTTTTTCAGCGAATCGTTCCGCGATTTTCGGACGCTTGTTGGGGATGCTCGACGGTAGCCACCGGGAAATTACATAGTGCGTGTCCCTTTCCATCGCGTCTCAAGGCCGAGGTTTCTATTTCAAAGCGTTTACCCGGTGCTCGACAGAAACCGACGCCGAGACTGGCTGTGACGGTGGTTCACGGAGGCGATCAGCGAAACACCCATCGTTTAATTATTTAGATATTACAATTCCGATTCACGCCAGCGTAAACTATTTCCGGAAACCCTGAGACGGCTTGTTAGCCGCGGTGGTTTGTACTTATTAGGATTATTACAGATGGTTAAGATGGGTCTCACGTATTGTGCCAAGACTAGAGACGCCTCTAAACCGGGGCGTCTGTATTAATGATGATGTCGCTTGACGCTGCTAGAACCGTCTGCGGACCAAAGCATTGGTATTATTAATACGTATATAATACATATACACAGGTCCGATCACAAACAAATGGCGCACGCCCTCGCAGCGATGGAAAAATTCATGTGTATTTCTTAAAATTCATGTGTATCTCACGAAAATTCATGTGTATCTCGGAATGTTCTTCACACGACATACCCGCTTGTTGGCATGCCACGCGATTGTTCACAACACAAATAACACGTTCAAATGCATGTATCCACCCGATCGTCATCGGCAAAGGGAAACGAAGGAACTCATGGTTCACGAAACGAATACTACGCCTTCGAGGATCGATATCTTCCATAACAAACTTGGCGTCTCCTCTAATATCCTCCGAATTAATCGAATTTCTAGAGAAATCGAAATCTAATACAAAAGAAAGGTAGGCATAAGTGTTCGTTGTACACATGGCCTTTATTGCCAAACAAGGTAGGCACATGATGGGCTGCACTTCGATTTACCTCGTGGCGGTCCGGATGAACTTGTTTCATCGCGGCCAGAAGTGGTGGGCGTGTAGAACCCACATGTCTTTTCATCGGTTTCGCATCGCACGCGCAAACATATGAAACACGGTGGTTATTCAGCGAATGGAAACATGTACGAGTCGCGAGAACTCCAAGTGAAGCACTACTTCTTTGTACATTCTTGTTTGGACCTCCATGCTTCTTGCACGAAACATGCTTGTTTGGACCTTGCCGTCTATTTGTTGAGCCACGCTTGATTCTCGGCGGCTACACTCGAGAGGCACTACGGACATTCTTGTCATGCGAGCCACTCGCATTCTCATTTTGCGACTGCGAGGCACTCACGGTCATCCTTGCCTTGAGCCGTTTCACATCGTTAGCCGATGCACTCTCGCAAGGCACTCGACCAAATCATTGGCATGCGAGCGAGTCACCGCATTCCCATCCATTGCAGCCTGAGAGGGACTCTGATCATTGCTGTCATTCCCATTTAAGCTGCGTGTCATACAGTCCTTTAGATTGACTTTCATTGAGGCGGCAGAAGTAGGCACAGGAGGTTTTGGGGCGGTAAAAGAAGAGAGCTTTAGGAATGCTACAATAAGGGCGGGCTCGCTCCCCTTTGGATCGTCTTACACACAGCCTATCCAAGAGCCTTAATCTGCCGGTCCGGAGGATCGATGTAGTGTAGCCTCAAAACCAGGAGTTACATGATCAATAGAAACAATAGAATGTCCTTCCAGTATTGGTTGACCTTTAAGATGTAGTTGATTCGGGTATACCATTCCCCTTGCTACCTCAACCAGATAACCTCGAGTCTTCACTGCAAGGGTACATGGTGCCGGCGTGGAAAGTATCTCAACCCGCGGCATCGGTTCGTCATCGACCGGCTTCGCACGTAGTCGCTCTTCACACCACCTACACGGCTAGGGGTGTTGGCAGGCAATGAACCATGTCCTCCCGATTTCCAACGCCACCTTGTTTGTGAGCTCATCTAGTTGAGGTCCAAACTCTTCTCTATATGCTGACCCTGGCGCCGAGACTTCCTCTTTCGTACATGTCGGCGGTCGGCCAAAACTTCCAACCAGCCATACTAGACATACCACGTACCGCGCCCTATCGCTCTCACGGGGTGCCCGGGACCTCCGTGAGCATATCTCTTTCCCTTACACCCGTGCCCTCAAGAAGCACATGCGGTCTTCTCTAAAACCTTCTCGGATAAAGACCGAGACTCTTCACCGACCAAACAATTGCAGCCTTATTACCCGACACAGCTGGGACCGCACCGTGCACGCAAAAAATGCCGAGCGCGGTTCCTTTGGAAATTCATGCCAAGGATTCTTGATGCTATTGTGGGTAAGTAAGTGTCCTCCTTCTCCCACACTTCGAACTTTGCCTCATAACCTCCTGTACCCGAGCGGTGGTCATGCTTGTTTCTTCTCCCTAAGCCGCTTGTATCTCTCACTTGTTGCCGGTGCCTCTTTGTCGCTCTTCTTCACCTGCCCAATCGTCCTTGGTGATGTATGGGTGCTTCACCGTGGCATCAACCTTCATGACGTAATTCCGCACTAGATTGCTTTTGAAGGTCCTAAAACTTTTGCCTACTGCCTCGACTTCTTACATGCTATGGGCCTTAAGTTGCCTACAAACTCCAATGAATTACGGACGCGGTCCTCAAATAAGAATTCCTTTGTTGCGGCGCTTAAGGAAGAGGCGGAATCTTTGTGAGCAAGGGGACCCTTTCTCTAGCAATCAGACCGTCTCTCTCTTCATTCTTAGCATGGCCACCTTCTTAGTGGGAAACCCGTTCGGCTTGAGCGCCGTGACAACTATCTTGCCTTCTGGCCACCTTGTGTGTGTCACGACCCTCCGCTCTCGCACCGAAAAGCCGATGGCTGCCCTCTCGATAAAAATCAACGCCCCCGTGGTACCCTCATCTCTCTCTTGCCCCTGTGGTACCATCATCTATCTCTTGCTCTGTCTCTTCATATGTAGCTCTCAAGCCATCCTCTAGAGAATAAGTTGTTTCGTTGCGGATGATGTTGTAAAATGTGCCATCGGACACCTACATCAAACACATTTAGGTTACAGAGAAGTCAACGGCTAGCACTAAGCAAAAAGTTAACAATAAGTAGGGTTTGTATATCACATAGCTGCGACTACACCATTTTCGGCGTCGTCAGCACCCGGCACACCGCGACAAAGCTTCACCGGTAGTTCTAGGCGAGGAAAAGGTCACCGGTCATTGTTCTATCTTGAGCACGTATATTCATCTCTATAAATAAAATAAGCAGCAGTAGTTGCAGTTTCCTATGACAAAACCACACAGATAACAACATTATAGTAACACTTTCGGGTGTCAAGTTAAATTATCTACAAGCGAAAATATCCATGTGAGGATAAAATTATCTGATTCAATTACGTAATAGGCTTTCTTATGAGGACTAAACAAACCACTGAGGCAGAGAACAAATAAAATGTCAGAAAAACTGGAAAGGAAGCCAGAAATGTGTTGGTTGTAATATAGATGAGACCATCCAACACCTTTCCTAGATTGTCGCGTATTCAGCGGTATGGAGGATCATCTTTTTTATGCTCTTGGCCTAAAGCTGACCCTAGATCTATATAAGCCATATGTTTGGTACATGGCTTACTAATGAATAAAGGTTTAGAAACTTGATTTGGGTTGGCGTCATAGCTATATGCTGGGCCATTTGCTGTCGAAAGCGATATTATCTTTAACAAAATGAAAAGTTTTCTCGTTGTCGAAGGTAATTTTCGGATGTGCCTATTGGCTGCGATACTGAGCCGGTTGCAGCGTGATGAACAAAACAAAGAACACACTCTCGCTAATTAGCAGAAAACTAGAAGTGAAAAAGTGATTACTTTTGGAGTTTCCCTATAGAGGGTGGAAGCACATTTATCATTTGCTTTAGTTCTTTTTATACGTTTTAGAGACTTGTTTTGCTCTACCTTTTTATCGCTACTTGTAATGGCGGTGTGTACATCCTCGGATGTGAGGCGGATGTTTTCTCATCCATTATCTAGAAAAAACCGTCGCCTGAACAGATTTGAAAATTTCAGTCACCTAGAAATTAGCAAGGCCTAATAATATATAGTTCATTGCGTAATAGAAGCCGTGCGTAGGGACTATACAATCCACAAGAGGCACGCAGTCACAAAAAATTGCACTCCCTCGTTCCCAAATTGTAAGTCGCTTTGACTTTTTTTTTGGTTCGTCCATTTTGCTATATATCGGGAATATTATTGTATCTAGATACATAGCTAAATGGATGTACCAAAAAGTCAAAAGCTTTCCAAAAAATGGAAGAAGTAGTTAGGAATAGATGAATATAAA
>JADLZK010009497.1:0-185877 GCA_015847255.1 Hyparrhenia diplandra
TACTACTACTATCTTGTCTTACAAAAAAATTTTTCCCACCTAAACGAACTCGCTGCTAAACTACGCTTTGTTTATATTCCTCTATTTCCTCAACTACTTCTCCTGCTTCAGCTTGTAAGTCGCATTTGACTTTTTTTGGTACATCCATTTAGCTATGTATCTAAATACAATAATATGCCTCGACACATAGCAAAAATGGATCGAACCAAAAAAAGTCAAAGCTGACTTACAATTTGGAAACGGAGGGAGTGCAATTTTTTGTGATCTCAGGCCTCTCAGGATTGTGTAGTCCTCACGCATCGTCTATTACGAATTGAACTCAGTATAATATTAGGGCCTTGCTAATTTCCGTGTGACCCGAAAAGTTTCAAATCTGCTCAGCGACGTAGCTACTTCGCTGATTTCCGTGCATCAACGCATCATCCGTGTCGTGAATTTTTTTCATTCGCCAGTAGTGAGGAAAGGTGTTAATTTCGCCGCTTATTTTTCTTCATAGATGATAGATACAATAACATGCACTGGATACATAGCAAAATGGACGAACCAAAAGTCAAATCGACTTACAATTTGGAACGGAGGGAGTGCAATTTTATGATGACGTGCCTGCGTCCATTAGAGTGGCTATTTTTTATTTGGTTCTCCAAACTTAACGCAACCCTCCTCCTTTACCCGGGTTTGGGACCTCTATTCGGTGACCAAGCTACTTTGATTTCCATCCAACGGCCGGGCATCAACGGTGTCGCCTGAATTTTTTCGATCGCCGGGAAGTGAGGAAAGGTGATAATTTCCAGCCGCTTATTTTCTTCATAGATGAATACACAAGCTTGAGAACTCTAAGCGCTGCTGCCGAGTACTACTACTATCTTGTCTCTAAAACAGATAAAGAGAACTAAAGCAAATGATAAAGAGAACTAAAGCAAAACAAGTCTCTAAAACAGATAAAGAGAACTAAAGCAAATGATAAATGTGCTTCCACCCTCTATAGGGAAACTCCAAAGTAATCACTTCTAGTTTTCTGCTAATTAGCGAGAGTGTGTTCTTGTCCTGTTCATCACGCTGCAACTGGGCTCAGTACCGCAGCCAATAGGCTCATCTGAAAATAACCTTCGACAACGAGAAAACTTTCATTTTGTTAAAGATAATATCGTTTCGACAGCGCCAAATGGCCCAGCATATAGCTGTGACGCCAACCCAAATCAAGTTTCTAAACCTTTTATTCTGATTAGTAAGCCATGTACCAAACATATGGCTTATATAGATCTAGGCTCGGTTTAGGCCAAGTAGCATAAAAGATGATCCTCCATACTTTTTTTTGAATCACGGACAATCTAGGAAAAGGTGTTGGATGGTCTCATTCATATTACAACCAACACATTTCGGCTTCCTTTCCGGTTTTTCGACATTTTATTTGTTCTCTCGCCTCGGTGGTTTGTTTAGTCCTCATAAGAAAGCCTATTATAGAATTGAACGTATAATTTTATCCTCACATGGATATTTTTCGGTTGTAGATACTGAACTTGACACTGAGTGTTACTATAATGTTGTTATCGTGTGGTTTTGTCATAGGAAAGCGCAACTACTGCTTTGCTTATTTTATTTATAGAGATGAATATACGTGCTCAAGATAGAACAATGACTGCACCTTTTCCTCGCCCTAGAACTGCCGGTGAAGCTTTTTGTCGTGTGTGCCGGCTATTGACGACCTTTCGAAAATGGTAGGCTGCAGCTATGTGATATACAAACCCTACTTATTGTTAGCTTTTTGCTTAGTGCTAGGCTGTTGACTTCTCGTGTAACCTAAATCTGTTTGATGTAGGTGTCTGTTGGCACATTTACAACATCATTTGGCAACAAAACAACTTATTCTCTAGAGGATGGTGGAGAGCTACATATGAAGAGACGAGCAAGAGATAGATGATGGTACCATAGGGGGGCAAGAGAGATGATGGTACCACGGGGGTGTTCGGGATTTTTTCTTGGAGAGGGGCAGCCATCGGCTTTCCGGTGCGGCGGAGGGTCGGGACACACACAAGGTGGCGTAAGGCAAGATAGTTGTCACGACGCTCAAGCGAACGGGTTTCCCATCGAGAAGGTGGCCATGCTAAGAATGAAGAGACTTCTTTGGTCCGATTGCTAGATAAAAGGTCCCCTTGCTCACATATTCAGTCTCTTCCTTAAAGCGGCGCAACAAAGGAATTGTTATTTGAGAAGCGTGTCGAGAATTCATTGGAGTTTGTAGGCAACTTAAGGCGCATAGCATATATGAAGCTGTGGGGTCGGTAGGCAAAAAGTTTTAGGACCTTCAAAAGCGATCTAGTGCGGAATTACGTCATGAAGGGGTTAGATGCCACGGTGAAGCACCCATACATCACCAGGGCGATTGGGCAGCTTTCGTTGAAGCGAAGAGCAGCAAAGAGGCACGGCAACAAGTGAGAGATACAAGCGGCTTAGGGAGAAGAACAAGCATGACCCTTTGCACGGGTACGAGGGAGGTTATGAGGCAAAGTTCGAAGTGTGGGAGAAGGAGGACACTTACTTACTCCACAATAGCATCAAGAATCCTTGGCATGAATTTCCAGTGAACCGCGCTCGGCATTTTTTGCGTGCACGGTGCCCCCGGTCGTGTCGGGTAATAAGGCTGCAATTGTTTGGTCGGGTGAAGAGTCTCGATCTTTATCGAGAAGGTTTTAGAAGACCGCCCGTGCTTCTTCCGAGGGCACCGTGTAAGGGAAAGAGATATGCTCACGAGAGGTCCTGGGCACCCCAGAGCGCGGGCGTGTGCGTGGTATGTCTAGTATGACTAGTTGGAAGTTTTGGCCGGCTTGCGCCGACATGTACGTAAAGAGGAAGTCTCAGTGCGTTGGCAAAGCATATAGAGAAGAGTTTGGACCTCAACTAGATGAGCTCACGGCTAAGGTGGCGGCGTTGGAATCGGGAGGACATGGTTCCGCGCACGCCAACACCCCTAGCCGTGTAGGTGGTGTGAAGCATTTTGCGTGCGAGAAGCCGGTCGGCGGATGCTGCAGGTTGAGATACTTTCCACGTCAGCACCATGTACCCTTGCAGTGAAGACTCGAGGTTATCTGGTTGAGGTAGCAAGGGGAATGGTATACCCGAATCAACTACATCTTAAAGGTCAACCAATACTGGAAGGACATTCTATTGTTTTTATTGATCATGTAACTCCTGGTTTTGAGGCTACACTCTTTGGATCCACCGACAAAGCGAGATTAAGGCTCTTGGACAAAGCTATGTGTAAGATGATCCGGTGGGAGCGAGCTTGTCTTCTTGTAGCATTCCTAAAGCTCTCTTCTTTTACCGCCCCAAAACCCTCATTGCCTACTTACGCGCCTCAATGAAAGTCAATCTAAAGGACTGTATGACACGCAGGCTTAAATGGGAATGAGCGGCAATGATCGAGTTCCTCTCGGGCTGCAATGGATGGGAATGCGGCGACTTCGCTCGCATGCCAATGACGGTCGAGTGCCTTGCGAGTGCATCGGCTAACGATGTGGAAGCTGGCTCGCAAGGCAAGGATGACCAGATTGCCTCGCAGGCTGCCGGGGCTGAGAATGCGGGAGTGGCTCGCATGACAAGAATGTGAAACCGGCTCGCAAGGCAAGGATGACCTGCCTCGCGAGTGGGGTGAGAATGCGGGGAGTGAGAATGACAAGAATGTCTAGAGTGGCTCAACGGCTGAGGGCGTGGCAAGGTCCAAGGTCCAAACAAGCATGTTTCGGGCAAGAAGCATGGAGGTCCAAACAAGAATGTACAGTAAGTAGTGCTTCACTTGGAGTTCGACACTCGTGACGTGTTTCCATTCGGTGAATAACCAGCGTGTTTCATATGTTTGCGGTGCGGTCGTAAACCGATGAAAAGACATGTGGGTTCTACACGGCCCACCACTTCGGCCGCGATGAAACAAGTTCATCGGACGGACCATCACGAGGTAACTCGAAGTGCAGCTCCATCATGTGCCTACCTTTGTTTGGCAATAAAGACCATGTGTACAACAAACACTTATGCCTACCTTTCTTTGTATTAGGATTTTTGATTTGTCTAGAAATTTGATTAATTTGGAGGATATTAGAGAGGAGATCGCCAAGTTTGTTATGGAAGAGATCATCAGCCCCTGAAGGCGAGTATTCGTTTAGCGTGAACCGTGAGTTCTTACGTTTCCCTTCTTTGCATGACGATCGGTGGATACATGCATTTGAACTGTGTTATTTGTGTTGTGAACAATGCGTGTGGCGTGCCCTGAACAACTGGGTATGTACGTGTGAAGAACATTCGAGATACACATGAATTTTTCAGAGATACACATGAATTTTAAGAAATACACATGAATTTTTCCATGCCGCAGCGCGTCGCCATTTGTTTGTGATCGGACGTATGCGTCTCTAGTCTCGGCACGAGATGGACCCATCTTAACACATGCGTAATAAGCGAATAAGTACAGACCACCTGCGGCTAACGAGCGTCCGTGGGTTTCGGAATAGTTTTTGCCGCGTGAATCCGCCTTCTATAATATCTAAATTATTAACGATAGGTGTTTTCGGCGCGTGCGGAACCACCCGTCTGTAGTCTCGGCGTCGGTTTACGTCGAGCACGGGTAAACACGTCGAAATAGAAACCCGACACGGACACGCACGAAAGGGACATGCAGACGTAATTTCCCAAGTAGCTACGGTCGAGCATCCGCTACAAGCGTGCGAAAATGCGGAACGATTACGGTCGATCGAAAAAACCGCGTCACAGTAAACTAAGCGAAAGCTACGGGCGTGGTGGACAAAATGAACATCGTAAAGGGGTTACGGAACTACCGATAGGCAATCTACGCGACGCGTCAGTAAATGAAGCGAAAACATAGACACGGGTTTGGCGTATGTCTGTAACTTCGCCCCGTATTCTGGTCGGTTATCGTCGCGCGGTTACGTATTTTACTAATGCTTTACTGATGGCGGTTGGCGGCGCGTGCGTGCGGTGTACCCGATTACGAGCGCGTGGCGCGCCAGCGTATTTTATGCGGCGTCATTGTTACGGACGCAATTTTGTAAAATGGGTGCGTGCGATCGAAGCTTCTGATCGTATCTTTGCTAGCCGGCGTCACTACTTTTGGGCGTGATGCGATCGATTGGCGATGCAGCTGGTGCGTGGCGTTCTAAGGTACGGTCGCATCTTAGGAAATCATGTCTATAGAATCTTGTAGACCACGGTCGAGCAAATCCCGAGGACACAAGCGCGTTCCGGCGGTGCGTGTGTAACAAGGGCTCACTACGGGCGGGAAGTTTGAGGCATACGAAATCCCGTCGTATTAAAGCTTTTTGCACGCCGCTCGCTACGGACAGGTGCGTAAAGTCGGACATTTAGAGACCCTAATGGGCAAACGCGACGCTGCGCTGCTGATTTGTAGAAGCCCTCAACGCGCGACTGTAGAGGCCTTTTTTTACATAGTGTTACCTAGACTTTAGAGCAAGCATTTGCTACCCACAGATTTTAGGTTTGAGCAAATCTCAAGTCAAAATAGTTGCATTGAAAGCTCGAGAGAAATTAAGCTTGAAAGGTAGGTACTTGAAAGGAATTACGACAGAGCAACTATTCATCATCTCCATGACTAGAGATTATCTTCAGAGTTTATTTTATTCTCACACTCTAATAAAGACTCTTTAAGAAAGACTATATAGACTCTTTTTATTTGATTTCCTTAGTTATGTATCTTTTTATATCTTTCTAATAAAATAAACATATCTAGCTAGTAGTAAATAAGATAAAGGGATACTTATTTGGATACATGGGGGTTGCACTCTCCCCAAGTTGGATGTTGACATAGTCTTCGATGTTCTTGATAGTTGAAAGTAGAGATAGATAGTGATGGTGGGTGATTAATCTTCTTTAATCTTTGGACACCATGTGTGTCATGTCTCTCTTCCTTGGGATCTGCTGAACTCAAATAGACAACAAAGCTAGTGGAACTTGATTAAGCGTTAGGGGTTAGCCACGTTGCTTCTTGTTGCCAATGATTAGGATTATTCCTTTTAAGATAGTAGTTCAAAGAAGCATTAATATTTTTGGATTTTCTATGCAAAATAAAGAATGATGATGAATGCATATTTATTTTATTTTTATGCCACCACAAGTAAATATCCTTGTGAGTTGTTACACACCACGAATTACTCACATGGGGCTTAAATTTTTTCATGCCTATGCAACAAACAAATATTTATTTTCTTTTCTAATGCAAGACTAGTGCTATAATGTAGATATGCTAAAAAGGAAAATAATTACGCGATGCAAGGAAATGAATATGGATAACTACCGATCTTACCTTTTCGGCGAGGATTGAGTGTTTTAAGTCCTCTAAAGCGAGACTTCTTACCTTGTCATTTTCTTGAGCGTATTACCGATCTTGGCCGGTTGTGCTCCTTGAGATGGTGAAGGACAACGTCACCCATGTTCTTTGCCTTATGAGTTGGAGTGAAGCATTGATGTAGGTAGCGTCTTGTTTAGTGCGCATGCTTGTAAGACATTCACTTGTTGAATTTTGGAGAGACTAATAGACTTCTCCACCTTTTTGCTCAAAGTGTGTCCTGCTTGCAAAGTCAAGGTAGAGATCAAGTGCATGGGCTCTGTTGGTGGGAAAACACCAACAGAACCAAAACTTCATTCATTCTTCTCTAACCATAGGCACAACAAACAAGATAGAGTTGATTTATTATACACTTTTCTTAAACCTAACTTGGGTGACAAGATGAGAAGATTGAGCATGATTGTTTATGATTAAAACTTTCGACAGATCAAACCAAGCTCGTTGACTCTTGGAAGAGTTTTCTTATCTAAACATCACGAGGCATGATTATGATTCTTCCAAGGCATTGTGAACAACATTCTAGATTATAAGATTAGGACTACGAAATCAAGAGAATGGTGGTAGGAACATCTTAACGAAACATGTTGAGCTAATGAAAATGGATCAAGCAAGGGTGTTGCTCTAACATGTTTGGCTCTTTGTTTATAAACATGCCATAGTTGAGGGAAAGCTTATTTATTGACAACTTACCTCAAGATGTTACCTTAATTGTTGGAGCATGCGGCACCGTAACACCTCATGGTGGACCTTTCCATCTGCTTGAAGCTTTCCTTATTTGGCCTCTTGTGTATCTTGTTCCTCACTTGTCTCTTTTTATTGCATCGTCCTTTCTTTCTTGTCTTTAAATTGTGCTTAGACCTTTTTGCTCCTCTCATGATTTTATTCCTGTAGTATTAGTTGACAACACATACCTTAAAAAATGCACAAGTAATTTTAAACAAGAGTAGAACTGTCATGGAGCTAAAGATGTCTTCTAGGCTACAAAAAATTTTGGTTGGATATTTTAATTAGCAAGTGCTCACTATTACTTTTTCTCTAGTGGGAAATTTTATTATATCTTAAGTTTGATTTTGATGAATGACATTTATAACCATTCAAACTTAGAGAGACAAAGTAATAGTGAGTAGGGGGATTGCAAACCGGTGTGTCGAGTGGCGGGAGCTTGAGAAGAGGAAGGGTAATGTCGGATGGTCTTTAGAGGAGTCGACCTTTCTCCCCATGCTCGAGCCTTCGACACTCGACACTTTAAGTGTGAATCTTGAACCGTCCCTAATCATGTGTTGCAATCACCATGTCCTTAGATGTTGTTCATCCTTTGTTCTGCAAGTTTAGTGGCCAAAAATACCCGAAGGGAACTTGTCCTAGGAACATGTTTCTTTTTACCATGAGCCTTCATGTGCTCGGATATATATTATTATTATTATTTTCTTTAGAACATAAGACAAAAGTTGTATACAAATATGTGATTTATATTCACTTACCTGTCTTTGATGTTCTTGTGGCCCATTGCTTTGTCCATCCCTTCTGTTGAGTGGTTACTTTTCATGATCGTGTTGTATGGCACTCTTCATCATCGAATAGACATAGCATAGACTCTTTTTCTGCAAAATATTAATGGACACATACCCGAAGGAATACAACAGGGTTGAAATAGGGGTTGTGTCCAAAATCTGTATGATTTCTTCTATGCTAATGAAAAGATGGGTCTTTGTTTATCTTTTAGCACAAATTTTATTTATCATGTCTTAAACCAGATTTTGTTTATGGCTGCACTCTAATATAAGGATCAAGGCAAATGTAACTTGTAGCAAAAGAAAGCATGAATGATATTTAAAACTTACAATTCTTCCATCAATGATGAATGAGCCGTGTCTTTTGCACAAGGTTAGAGTTCATCATATGCCTTGCTCCATCTTTGATCTGAGTTCATCTCTTGACTTACCTGAATTGGATTTGAGAGTTTTTTACGCATGGGTTAGTCCAACACAATAACCAATATCTACTTTGAGGCAATTCTTAGTTCAATAACCAAACTAGACTCCATGTCTAATTCAATTAAGGAAGGCATTTTAACCTAAGCACCACGCCTAATTTAAAAGCCTTTGGAAGTACCCATGGAGCACTTCCAAACCAAAGCATACTATAGCAAACAAAGGTAGCATGATAGCACTATAGAGATTTATCCAATTAGAGATGAAAGAGCATGATCATGGTGAGGATTTTTTTTTTTTTTTTTTTTTTTTTTTTCTTCTTTTAGATGCAAACATGGATGGATGCAAGGAACTAAACATGCAATGGATCTACTAAGCAAAAACATAAACAAAGCAAAGTGAATGCATGATTTGATCAAAGTAGATATGCAATGCAAGAAATTAAATGATAACTACTCAATAAGTTTAAAGTCCATGAGCAAGACTATCTCACCTTTATTGATCATACTCACCACAATGTGCAGCTTTTATGTACGTCACTTGAGATGTGTGTATTGAATTCTTGTGACGGCGACTTCTTCTTCAATCTATACATGGTTAGAATAATATATAAATTCATACCTTGAGATAGCGAGGGTTCCAATGTGTGATGAATCTTGAATGATGAGGCACCACCCAGGTTCTTCAATCTATATTCTTTTTTTTCTTTTCTTGTGGAATCTTGTCGAGGAAGGTCGCAGCGACATCTTTTTGCCCCGCCTATTCCACAACTCAACAGAACAAGGGTAATCCTACTAAAGCTAGTGATACACTAAATTAACAAACATCATGATCATTATTAGAATCTTTACGCCAATTGCTTCCCCGGCAACGGCGCCAAAAAGCTTGTTGGCATTTGTTAAGTGCTAAAAGAATATGAAGGATTCTGCAAGCGCACAGAACACCTACCATTATGGCTTTTCCCTAGGATGAGTATTCTGGAGTATCGTATCCACAGGGAAGCTTTGGCTAAAGAATTCTAATAAGTCACAATCATACATCTACTAACTTAGCAAACCACTAGACTAAAGTTAGGGGGTAATTGATAAAGGGGTAAGTAAATAACAAAGTATAACATACCTAAGATTATAAAAGAATAACTAAACTAACCAAGAGATCAAAGGGAGAGATCAAGGTTCCTATGTACTCCTCTATTGCTTAGGTTCTATGATAGTAATTACACTAATACACTTTGGAGCAGCAGGTCCGTCCCAACTCTCGAGAAAGACTGGGAAGAAGGTAGTCGGGAGAAGGTTGCCAGAAGCTCTACGAAACACCAACCCATACGTGGTGGACTACAAAGGCCTGACAGGGCTGTCACCCTTGGGGCTACCACAACTATCCGTAGGTTTGGGCGCAATCTCAGGTAACCTATAGCCTAGACACCAAGTCTACACTATCGATTACTACTCTAGCTACCTAGCATAACTAGAGTCCTCAATACGAGCGGAGATCCCATGCAATAGCATAACAACTATACTTAACCAAATATATGAAAGTCATGGAAGTAAATAGAGAAGATAAATATATGAATCATAAGTCTTACAAAGAAAGGATACAAGACATACCAAACTCTGTAGACATCTCCAGAACAGGAGCATAGCTCCACTCTCCTTTACTCTTAATTAGATCTAATTTAGATCTAATCTACTTCTAATTACATGGCTAATCTACTTCTAATTACATGGCTAATCTACTTCTAATTCACTAATCGAGAGAGAGAGAGGTTATCCTTACATTGGGACACCTCTACAAGCGAGAGATAATGAATAGAATGAGATAGAATGAATTAGGGTTTAGCCCTGGGGTCAGGGGGTCTTCTTATATAGGACTTGGCGATGAATGATGACCATTGGATCAAACCAACCTTCAATAACGGTGTAGATACAACCTCAAGGTCGGTGGTAAACCGACATAGGAAGATGAGCCCGATTGGCTCACGTAGCCCGGGCGGCCGGCCTAAATCCCCGGCGGCCGCCGGGGGTTGGTCTCCTCTCGGCTTCTCGTTTCTTCCGGTGTCTTCGGTATCTTCGAGAGTGTTTTAGTCCACATTTTGGGTTGAGTTACTTCACGGTCAAGTCTTGTCATCGTATGAGATGTATATTCAGGAACTTTCTCCATTCTTTCTGCATTTATCCATTAAGTCCCCTGAAAAGATAGAAATCACCAAAGCTCGTGGAATTATGTTAGTTAAAACCCCTAGTCTATGTTGATATTCATTTTACACCCTTATTTCATGTTTAGTTGACTATTAATATTATGTTATAACAGGTGTCAACAGTGTTCCCCCAATCGGATGGTGTGCGAGAAGGACACAATAGATTTATCCTGGTTCAGGCACGGGTGCCCTACGTCCTGTAGCGCCGACCTATTTGGTATTATTTGGCATAGAAGGTGCTTGTAGTAGGGGTTTATAAACAGGTGAGAGAGGAGCGTGGGCTCCAAGTCTCGTGATGGTTGTTATGATTGAGCGCGATGTCAATATCGTGGTGGGGAAGATGATCAAGGCTAGGGTTTGAGTGTGCTTGTTCGCCTCCCCTTGGGAAGGCCCTGATCGCCCCCCTTTTATAGTCGAAGGGGAGGACGCAGGTTACATCAGAGGCATTTTGTTTATTCTATGAGGTACATCCAAGGGTGGTTCGCGCGAGGGTGCACCATCGTGTAGTCGTTGTCCTGACGGGACTACTGTCCTTGCTACTTTGACTTCGTGGTGGATGGTCGAGGCTTGGAGCGTCCTTCCAAGGCTCGCATAGTGGGCTTCTGGGCCCCGGGTTGTCCTTGCTCTGGCCGCGCCGAGACCTGAAATCATGGGGCCTAGATGGGACAACTCGGGGTCATCATGTCCAACAGCCGAAAAAGTGGTCAATGATGATGAAAAATGCGTAAGACTGGCTCGCCCACTCCATCTTGATGTTAGTAAAGCCTGACTTGGCCAGTGGTCATGTCAAAGTTAGGCAGACAGAGCCAGCAATGGGATTCGTGGGCGTGACAGGGCGCAATAAATGTCTGCCCTGCCCATCCCGAGCAGCGGCGCCGTGGGCGGGTGTTCCCCTGAGGCTGTCTATTCCTTAGGGTGGAAGTAAGCGGAGGCTCGCGCTAGTACGGTCCGCCAGGTGGCCGTTTTGGTTGCGGTTAGGCTTGGGCGAGGCGAAGGCTTCGCTCGAGGTCTACTCTTATGCCAAGGCCCTTTCCCTTCTACTTCCCTCAAGCCCTTATCCGGGCGTTGTGTGCGGGGGGTGGGGGGTGCGCCAGGCACTGATCGTGCACGGGGGTTTTACGCTTAGGGTAATGCTCCTCCAGCTCTAATCTTAGCGTAGTTAGCCTTGCTTAAGGCGATTAATTGGGTACCCATAATTATGGGCACCGATAGACTTATAATTTGGAAATAATTTGGAATGGCAGGAGTATTTATTTGCGGACACAACTACTTATGTTGGTGGTGAACGCTAGCAACTCCCTGTGCTTTGGCCACGTCCTGCGGTAGAGGTTATCGGTGTCCTGCTCGCCGCCACCGTTGCCACGCCATGCGTGGAAAAGGAGAATCACCATCACCATTTTTGTGCTGGGGCGTGCTTCTGGCAGCATGCTCCAGCGACAGCAAGTCTAGGGAGAGGGTCGCGAGGTGGTTTTTTGGACTTTGGCTGTTCTGCCCTTGCCGCCTCAAGAGGAGTGACATGGGGGCTAAGATTCCTCTCCTTGTTTACGTGGGAGGTGCGTGTACCATTTCCGGATGGCAGAGGATGAAACTCCTTTTCAATATCTTAAAATGCATCAAAAATCTAAAATAAAAAGAGAAGTGCGGCTTCTGTTACATGTGGGGTGCCGGTGGCTCAGTGAAGGCTGAAGCCTCAGAGAAAGCTACCCTGAACACAAGGTGGGATCTTTTTTTATGGAAGAAAGATCGACATGAGCAAGAATCGAAGGAAGGCATAAGACACTTTGCTTCCTTGGACAGTTAAATTTCTCTATCCACAAAACTGCATACCTCTGTTGGACGACAACAGATTCTCCTGTTGCACTTACACTTTTCTCGCTTTATTCTGTGACTCAGCAGTCATATATACACCCAAATCCACCGTTGAGCCCCTTCGTTTACTGTATACACCTTTGCTGATCGCTCCTCCCACAAGGCCACAACTCTCGTCTCGTCAGACAAGAACCCGAGAGTAGACGACGCTACACAGCATGGCGAAAGTGGCTGATGCCGTCATTGTCTGCGCTGTGGTTCTAGCCCTGGATATGGCTGCCGGAATACTAGCAATTCTGGCTCAGGATGCGCGAAACAAGGTGCGATTACAAAAATACATATTTGTAACTTTTTTCCCAGGTTTTCATCCGATCCCTGCAATTAAAAAGGTCTTCATGTGCAGTCGCTTTTGGCATTCGGCTTTGTTGGCAGGTCAAATGCGATGTAGTAGGGCACCGGATGGGCGTGGCCGCATCGGTGCTCTTCATAGCTGCCCATTTATCAGCTAGCTGCTGCGAATGCAGCTGCGACTGCACCTGCTGCTGCAATCGCTACAGCTGCCGGCCACAACTGAAGGACATCCGGGCTTCGATGAGTAAAAGGATGAAATTGACGATTACATGTATCTCATTGTATGCTCATCTTTGACATTGTTCTTATATATGCACACTATATAAAATGGCACTCCTAGGTACTATGATTATTAGGACTGATGATTTTATAATAACTGATGCTGGACATGATACATGGGCTTTTGCGTCGTAGGACCGTATTCCTCGTCGGAGGTGTGCTGCTCGTCGCTGGAACTAGGTGGTGCGGGTTCGTGCACGGCCATGCCGTGGGCATCGGAGCCATCTTGTGCTTTGTTCATAGCGGGATCATCATTGGCTTTTATATGCCCGCCATCGTCGCCGCTAGCTGTTCTCAGGCCCCTCAAGAACATCATTAGCCTGTCGGCAACGATCGAATTCCTTCCCTCTTATATTGTTATTATTTAGTTGTGTATTTACACACATGATTCGACTTTTACTGTTTCTAATATCAAGGAAGCATGTGTTAATTTGGATGCAAAACTTCAAAGCCCAGGGCTTATTGCAATCTGTTAGGTTCATGGAAGACTTAAAGTCGTCCTTTTGTGTTTGGCCATGCTTTCAATTAACTCCCTGTACCCCTTTTTAATTAATTAGTGAAAAACCTCACTGTGGGATCTCCCACACAGTTTTTTGCGTCAAAAACAAGGAAGCATGTGTCCAAGGAACAAGGAAGCGGGCATCCAGAGGCCTGCCCAACCCACCCTACGTCCGCTTCCACTCCCCCCTCACGACACGTCCCTAGCGCGCGCCCCCTCTAAAGCAACCCCATCCGCTGCCTCAGCGCCCCAGCTCGCTAGCCCTTCAGCTTGCTGCACGCCGGCCCCGAGCTCACCCCGGCCGCAGACGGCCACGTGTGCCTTCGCACTGCCCCACGCCCACGACTAGCATGCCATGGTCATGCATGATATGAAAGATCGATCACCAGTCCGTGACTCTGTGAATTCATGATATTTGTTTTGGATTAAATGTCACTTTAATTTTGTTTGGTTTCACAGTATTGTTATCTTATCGTATGATCTATGTGCTTTTTAGTGGAAAAGTTTAGCTATCACTGTAGCAAAAGCACATGCACGATACTAGTTAGTAAATATATTGTGAAGGCCTTATGAAATTCTGGCACTGTCGGATCGATGTAAGCAAACCTCCAACACCGATGCTTTATGCGGCAGGATGAAATTTTGGCACTGTTGGATCGATCTAAGCAAACCTCCAACACGATCGATGTAAGCAAAGCTCCAACACCAATGCTTTACGTACGCTGCGGCAGGTATCCAAAGTATATCATACCGTCGAATCGTTTCATAAACCGACATAGAAAAAAGGATCATCAAAGGCGGATCGTAAGCGATGATGACCATGGCCTTTGGATAGGTGGTTCATACGCGCAAGCGGCTGTGAGCAAAACCTTTGCACCGATGGTTCACACGCCTAGGTGACTATGATGTTTACCTCAAGTCGTCGACACGATGGTAGAACTCAATGATGTTGATGATCACTACATCGGCGGTTCACGTGCCCAAACGACTATGATGTTAGCATCAACAGCGGGTGGTGAGGTCATCCACAGTTGGATTCTTTTCGACCGTGATGGCTATGATTATTACCATCGATCGATTGCTTACTGTCGGACCTCAAATACGGCTGCGAAAGGGGGTTACGACGTGTCTGCTATAGATCCGAGTGTAGTCGTGTTTTTGGTGGTGTTGGCCACTGTCCGCCACGTGAAAGTCGAAGCTGCTTGTCACTTTTCCGACAAAGCGGCCATTATGATACAATCGTGGTTATGTATAGGATGCTCATGGTTAGTCATTCAAGCTGTTGTGCTTTGGTTTCGCTTGGTTTTCCTCATAAACCGCATCAATTCATTTCTCTCAAGTTAATTGCATGAGCTTCATGCCCTTCTCAAGATTTTTTTGAAAAAAAAACATATTTTACTACCAAAACCAATTTCTTCTAGTTAGTTTATATCATATGTGAGGATAATACATTTTTTAATACCACATAAAACTTTTTTAGTGTATTTTCATTCTCTAAAGTTCATTGTTAGGTAGCCCAAAATTGTTGAGAAGAAAGTTATACATAGATGTGATGAGCCTGAAACCCTGTAAGTAGGATTTCGAAGGAAGTTTTTGAGTTTTGTTCTAGCTAGTTTTCACCTGACATGCATATGCTTGTAAAAAAAAAAAGAAGTGTGTCTCCGGTGCTACATGTACGGTGTTGTTATGTGTGCCTCATCAGCAAGGGCACTTATATACGATGCAGACTCTATCCTAGAGTCTTGAATTGTTTATTATCTTTATGGTATCATAGACTTGAAGTCTAAATAAGACAAGTCTTAGTTTTTCACTTTTCCTATACGTCTGTCGTGAAGATTTTTGTCTTTCGTCTCTCGGCGACACGCGCCGCGCGTGGAGGCGGGTTCGATGTGTTGTTGGGTCCGATGTGTTGTTGGGTGCGTCGTTATTATCGGGTTTGCCCGTTCTTTTCAGGTCTGCTCCTCTCTGTCTCTACCTCCTCCCACTTCCTCCCATTCTCTCCTCTCCCAGTCCGAGATCTTCCTTCTCCTCCATGGCGGCGCTGCCGCATCCCCTTGCCTCCCTCTAGCCTCGGCCATCCGCGCCGCACGCGAAGCCTCCTCCAACCGCCACCCTCACATTTCCGATCCCCTCCGGCTCGGAATGAACTCCGGCGCTGCAACGCAGTCTAGGATGCGGCTCAGATCCCCTTTCGTCTCCATTCCTTCGCATGCCGCCGTCATCCGCAGGAGCTCATCCGCTGCGCCACAACTCGCCCTCGCATTTCGATCTCGCCCGCCGCGATCACGCCCCTCCACGTTTCCGCCGAGTTTGCACGCGGGCGGCATCACACCTTGCACTTTCGCGCCGTGACTAACGAGAGAGTGGGAGGAGATGGACGCAGAGCTCCGGAGCTGCAACTGCAGCTGGAGGCGGCGCGGAGCGCGAAGTCCAGCATACGCCTGTCGGAGCCTAACGTGGTGGAGCTGGTGTAGAAGCTGCAGGAGCGCGACATCATCGAGTTGGAATTCCTCCGCACTGTCTCCGTCAAGGAGTACATCACATCTGTACGTGCTCCCGGCCCCTGCTCGTCCTCCTCCCTCTCTCTATTTGTCCCCTCCACTTTTGCCTGTCTCTCTGGCTGCTGCTTCCCTAATCCCATCAGCCCATCGCCCCTTCTTCTCTCATTTTATTAGATTTGTTGTTCCGTAGCGTAGGGATTGCAGCAGCCCCTAAGCGTATTCTGTATATACAAAATAAATGGTATGGAGTGTGGATCATAGAAACAATGCACACAGGTGTGTAGTGATTTGTTGAAGTTGTGCACCCAGGCAACTGATTTCTCTATTCCCCTTCTATTTCACTTGATTTGTCCATGCTCTTACTCCATCTTACTGAGTGAAATTGAATCCCCATCTCATTTGTGCAGCCCCAACTGGTTCCTGCATTTTTTGTGAACCGTTCTAAGTAGTGGTGGTTGATTATAGTATTCCTTTATAATTGAACTGTTCTGCATTTTTTTGCTCTGTTTACTCATGTGTGTAGTCGATCCCATTTCCTAAATGAAGCAGGGAGAGGCGATTTCATCTGGGTCTAGGTTCAGGCATTCAGCTTGATTTCACTGACACTGATGCTATTGAAGCTCTCTGAGGAGCTCCGGGGATGCCCCATGGTGCGTTATTGCTTCCTAATTAGTTGGTGGATGCCCTACTTAGGTTGTTGATCTCACAAACACAGATCGATTTTGTTTGATTGGTTCAATCTTCTAGCACCAGGAGGGCATAGTTTTTGACTTTGGTGGTGCTTGATGTTTCCCGGCCATCCCCTTCCCTGATGTGGGTTTAGTTGCTCTTGATCTATAGATCTATCAATGCACGCAATCATTTCTTTGTTGTGTACTACTTAATTGCTCATTAGATGATCTATTCATTTGGATGATACAGGCCAGTCTTATTTCTTTTTTTTTCTGAAGGAAATTGGTAGGAGTTCTGCTCCTTTTGTTTAGACTATAGAAGTGGAGAAAAATTTAGAATAGCCTCTAGATGACTTTATTCTCACTTCTCAGTAAGAACAATTAAAAGAAGTGATTTTCTCAGAAATCTGCTCACCATTCGCTTATCCATCAATGGGGTTTATTTGGGCAAGCAATTTAAGCCTGAGCTATCATTAACTATTGCCCGAACTTACGGCTAACCTATCAACACAATGCTACCGACGCAGCCACCACCAAATTCTTCTTTTGTTGTCCTTTTGCACTGTGGTAAACTGAATATTTCTTGTGCTTCGTAGTCCATCCTTTTTAAGACTGATAGTAGTTTGTTCAATTAGCTCTAATGGAGTAGCTTGTTTTTCACTATGCTACTGCTACTGCTGCTGCATGCTCCTGTGCATGTGAATATACTATTGTAGATTATCTAAGCATTGTAGTATCTCCTCAGGCCTATCCAGTATCCACTAATGGATTAGTTGTTCTTGTCTATAATAATCGCAGTGCTCAGTCCTATTAATGTGTTTTATTCAGAAAAAACCAAATAAAACATTCATGGACTTAATAATTGCAATCAACAATGCTATAAATTGCAAGTATTGAGCACTGCAATTTTAATGTCGAGGATATGCAATATGTCCTTTTTTACTTTCAGGGGATGACTATTAGTAAGGAAATCATTCTTGTACAAGAATCCTTCCAACTTTGTTGACCTGGGTGGTGTGTATTGTGTTGTCCTGTGATGTCTAGACTGTCCAAATTTGTTGAGCATGGTTTGCGAGCACTTGGTGTAGCTTACCATGTTTGTGATCCATGACATGCACTATTGATACACTCTTACTACCGGTGTGCTACACTCTTACTACAAGGTGTGTTGTACAAGTTGTGTCGGGTGGCGATAAACACTCCATAACCTTGTGCCTACCTAGCCTCGGGGGAAGACTTAACCTGGTAGTACGATGTTAAATGTTAGTTTTGAAGCACTGCTGCTGTAGTTTTGCTTTGGTAGATGTAACCTCCTCACTTCTGCGCAGGGGGAACCTGTAATTGGTTGTGTGGATGATAACTTAAAATGTTTGTGTTGAGGCTGTTTCTAAGCTACCATCTATTGCATTGTCAACACCTTAACAAAAGTGTTGAGGATGTTTGCATCGAGGTTCTTGTAGAGAACTGGGCACGATTCAAATTTGATTGTCAACATTTTTTTTGTGTTGTGCTATTTCACAAAAAAATCTGATTGCCAGTAATTTCTTCTGCAATAATGAATTATTTGCTTCTATAATCAGGTCATTGATTCAAATCTGTCGGTGGCAAACTGTTACAACTCTGAGCATCTAAAGAGACAAGAGAACTAGGCACTAGGTATAATATATCTTTTGAGCACTTGTTTAGTTTTTGATGAAATCATTGTTTTTTGTTTGTTGGCTCAAATTGCAGCCCATGATTTGGATCCCACTAGTTAGTATCCATTCTCTAATTGCATGTTTATTAGTAGTAAATTGCAAGTTTGAATCACTACAATTATGGTGTTTGGCATGTGCAATTTCAGTCTTCTCACTTAGATAAAATTGGTAGTAACTCTATTTTTTCTTAATTGATGATTTGCTTTTGGCTAATCAAGTCACTTCGACTTAAAAATATCTACATCTTCCATTTCATGAACTGGTTCGATGTGGACCTGCACAAACATGCAAAAATGTGTTATTTGGAGGTGTAACAAGAAGATCATTACATTGTAGGCAACCAACTTTTGATAAAATTGTGATTTGTCTCTTGTCCATTTGTGATAAAATTGTTCAAATCTGTTAATTGTCTTTGTGCTTGTTTATTGTAACTTTTGAGGCATGGGGCTGCAAGTTTGGCCTAGTAATTTTATTGTCATGTTGATCTCAGAGAGAGTTGGTTTTGTGTCTTGCCTTTGTGGTGTCTCGACTCAATGGCTGTGCGTGGGATGGTGCGGGTGAGAGGCAATGGGCTATTGGGCGTTGGTAAATTTGGCCAATCTGATCGTTTGCTGCTGCTGCGAGAGCGGTGATTGTCTCCTTGTCGCAGAGTTGATGCCACACGATACCTTTGGCAAAGTACCTCTTCCACGGTATGTTTGGTTTCTCCTCCCTCACTCTTCTCTCACATTAGCTTCAAATAGCACATACTAGTGTCAATTGAATGCAGTATCAATGATGTGTTATTTATCACTTGTATCTGATCTACAAGTGTTGCCTCAAATTATAGATGTGCTGTGTATATCTTTGGCTGAATTGTACCAGTATATCTGCTTGTCGACGAACAGTAATAAAGTGGTCATCTAGCATCAAGTAGCATAGCTTGGGCAGAGCCTCAGGTTTGCATGGTATGGATTTGTATTGTAGGGCCCCATTTTGAGGGCTCCTCTCCCTGTAAGCATGCAGCCATGGTGCTTATGGCATGCTTGCAAACTCTAGGTGAGAATGCATATGCAGCTCAACCGAGATGTAGGAATTGACATGACAGATTGCAAAAGCTCAGGTAACAAAGTAGAAAATGACATTGTTAACTCTGTAACCTTGTTTATGTCTGATGTTTTCTCCCTGTATTGTTCCTTGTAATAAAAACAATTGTTTAAAAACAAACAGGGACCCTGCGATACAAGATAACAAAGTAGAAAATGACATTGTTAACTCTGTAACCTTGTTTATGTCTGATGTTTTGTCCCTTGTAATAAAAACAAATTGTTTAAAAACAAGCAGGGACCTGCGATACAAGACAACAAATTACAAAATGACATCGCTTGATTCCCTATATGAACCTAGCGCTGAAGGCGCCTTTTGAAAGTAACACTTTCGCTTCGAGGCCGAGTGGGCCGCTAGGCCCTCGAGGCCGAGACGCGAAGTCATCACAGGGACCTGCGAATTGTGTTTGGATTGTCCCTTGTCTTGTACTTTATATTGTATTTTTTTTGTTGATTGTGTTGTATTGTAGGACAAAGGGATTTGTTGGATTTGCGTCAGATTTGTGGTATCTTGGGCTGCGCTGGTTCGCTTTTTGCGCCGTGGGCAGGAAGTTGGTGGCGTAGAGAGATGGGGGTTGTCGGAGGTTGTCGCTGCCGGTTTTCTTGTCGGCATGGAGATTTGGGGATTTTTGGTTGCACGGCGGAATGCCCTTGTTTTCGTCGCCCAGAGCACTGGAGGTGCCTGCTGTTTTCCAAATTGCTTGATGGAAGTAGAGATTTAGGTAGAGATTTGGTGATTTGGGTGGGGGATAAGGTAGGGGATTTGGCTCGGGTGTGCCGGCGTAGGGAGCGGGCGTTCATTCTCGAGATTTGCTTGCTGGCCACCACTAAGAGCATCTCCTACACCTCTCTATTTTCTCCCGAAACCAAAACCCAAAGACCAACTCCTTTATCATCTTTAAAATGTATTTGTTACTGTACCTATTTGTTTCTTGTCTTAGTACATGCTAGCATTGAATTGGAAAGGCATCTGAACTAGTTGGACTCTGCACCCCTCGACTCATTTATAGTATATTCCGGCTCTGCATCTGAAATAGATGATTGGCCATTTTTTGTTAAATTTCTTGCAAGGTCAAGCCTTGCACTGTCGTTTTTAATTTATCATATTCTCTGTGTTGGTCAGCAACACAAAGAATATTTCTTGACCTTGCTCTTGCAGCCTTCTAAGAGATGTTAGCTCGATTTTTCAGCAAATGGCTTACTTGGATCAATTGCAACATGGCTTACTTGGAGCATATTGTGATTTTTGGAACTTTTTAGTTATATAAGCTTCAGACTTCGCATGTGACTCGACTGAAGATTTCTTCCATAGAATAGCATCATGTGTCACTATTCAAGTAGAAAGGTACGTTCTCTATGCAACTCTTTCATAAAACTGGTGTGATGCTATCCGATCTATCAACGTAGTTAACCTATTGTGGGAAGCTAGAATAGAAAATCTGAATTGACTTATTAATTCAATGATGGCATTGTTTAATGGGTTAATTGGTAAAGCATGACTTAACTAAAAATGTTAGATTTTTTTTAATGTGCATTTCATCCTTTAAACTTTTCCCTGAATCAAAAGGCTATCTTTGTATAAAAGCGCAGCCCCGATTTGCATCATGTTGGTTGGTATCCATTTCTTAATTGCACATTTATAAGTAGTAAATTGCACACTAAAATTACTGCAACTATGGTGTTTTTCATGTTGCAATATCTAGTTTTTCATGTGCAATATTATTCTTCCATGCAGGCAATCTTCAGGCCACCAAGAGCGATACGTGGTGGCATTTCAATATGCTTCCCACAGGTATTTCAATATATGGTACTATATTAGAGTACTGAACATGATTGCAATCCTGCTTTTGAAGTGAGATTGTTTTGAATGTTTGAACTTATTAGTTTGGAAACTGTGGAACATTGGAGCAGCATGGATTTGCATGGAACAAGATATGGACTATAGATGATGAGGCTCCGGCACTAAATTATGGTGATAATAACAATAACAAAGCTTCGTTGACCTTTCGCTAAAGCCATCCGAAGATGATGCGAAGTGATCTAGAAAATTTTCCAAATGACTGATCTATCGTAACCCGGCCGTGTCAATTTCGATGTAGAAAATTTTCGGATGGATCTATCGAGGAACCTGGCCGTGTCAATTTCGATGTAGAAAATTTTCCGGATGGATCTATCGTAACCCGGGCGTGTCAATTTTTCATCGTGTATACAAGGGAGTAGCACTGTGTAATAAATTAAAGAAGCTTCTCTTTATTAGGTTCTTGTGCGTTCTTAATTGTCAAGGGTCTAGTCAGCACCAGTTATCGGGTTTTGGATCAACCCGTTACTGTAGGCGGGCCCGTTAAAAATCTTCCTGTGCGTTGTGAATTGTCAAGGGTCCATCAACCCGTTATCGTAGGCGGGCCCGTTAAAAATCTTCCTGTGCGTTGTGAATTGTCAAGGGTCCGGTCAGTTGTCAATTGATCTTATGACTGGTCCCACCGTTGGATTTTAATCCTAGGGTTCAGGTTGTTGCAAGAAATCTTGGTCAAATTTCTTATGAAAGAGATATAGCAACTCCCTTAGTTTTTTCCATCTCTCTTTCATAAATATACTATCACATCAGGAAAGTAAATAAATAGTAACGTAATAAAAAAGATTTAAACTCTATGGTAGAATATGCATTATGAGTGTCCTAATACACTAGGAAAATTTTCCTCCTAATACCCTAGGGAAGGGGAGGGGGATAATGTTGGAGATGAATAAGAATAGAAGGAAAGCATAAGACACTTTGCTTCTTTAGACAGTTTCTCTTATTCACAGCCACCGCATCTCTCAGCTGGATGGCAACAAATTCTCCTGCAGCAGTTATGCTTTCCTTGCTTCATTCTATGACAAAGCATTTATACCATCATGATCATATACAAATACAGAGCCACCCGTAGGCCGTAGCCCCTTCGCTTATTATATGCAGGCCATCGCTCCTCCCACAGAACTTCTCTCGTCAGACAAGGAAGACGCTGTATACACGGCATGGCTAAAGTGGCTGATGCCATTATTGTCTGCGCTTTGGTTCTAGTCCTGGATATGGCTGCCGGAGTACTAGGTCTAGTTCAGGCTGCGCGAAACCAGCAGGTGCGATTGCAAAAGTTGTATATTTATAACTGCATTTTCGAGGTTTTGTTTAACGTGGGTTGATATTTCCTAATTATTAAGGTCTTATTTGGATGCATGTGTATTTTTCTCAATCCATATGTGTTTTTTGGTAGATTGGAGGGTAGTTAAATTAAGTTTCACTCCAATCCACTTTAATACATGTGGATTAAGTTTAATAAACTTGTATATGATTGTATCCAAACAAGGCCTAAGGCAATATAACGTGGATTACATGAATCGGCGGTTTAATTAACTTGGTTCTATATGTGCTGCAACTAGAAATTGAAGATAGCTTCTATACCTTGTCACAGACCGGATGTGGTTACCGGGCTGTGCGGCGGCGTGGCAGGGAGTAGTGTTGGCGTTGGCGGCGCGGCAACGGGGTAGGGGGTGGTGGGCGCGAGAGGGTAGAGAAGGGGTAGGGAAGCTAGATATTTTATTTCCTTTGGTTGATTGTAGCGTTTACATTCACCCTATTTTTTTAGTCCTGATTGGACTTGTGAAGCAACCAAATATCTAAGAGGTTTCATTATAAATCCGGATTACCTCTTTCTAAAGAAAAGATCCTTATCCTAACCGAACTCAATTATAATTTTATTCCTAATATAATTCTAATTGCTGAAATAGTGGCGGGACGGCGGCTGGGGGCAGCCCCCTGGCCGCGCCTTTTCCCGGCCCATGGGCGCCGCCTCCAAGCCCTCCGCCGTGGTTTGTGACATACCTATTATTTATGTGAATATTATATACATATGAACTGTGTTCTATGTAATAATTTTTTTATCCAATCACCTGACTTCTTTGTCCATTATTTACTAATCATATTTCTTAATGTCTTCTTAGTTGTCATTTAGATATTTCTTATCTAAGAAACCGTTTCCTCATCTCATATTTTCTTTTCTTAGTTGACACCCTTATTAATGAACATAGAATGAAGCTACTATCTAGTTTCATGGTTGGGAGTGGCCAAATGGAACGCATTAATTAGATCCGGTTTGGAATGCATATACCTATGAGCTGGTGATCATATCCGATTCCTGCATATAGTAAATATAAACGAGTTTGAGCTGATAGTTGTTTTATTTCACCCGGACGCTTTTTTGGCCAGGCGGATAATTGCGACTCAAGTGGCCGGAAATATTATAACTGGCCTCCGTATCATTACCGGTTCGGCATAGCCGCGTGCGTGCTCTTTATGGCTGCCAATGTATCAGCCAACATAACTGGCGGCTGCGACTACCTCTGTCCGCAAATGAAGAACATCCGGACATCCATGAAGAAATGGGTGCATTGGCTTAAATGGATATCATGGTATGACATTTTGGACATTATTCTTATCCTTGTGCGCGCAACGAAATGACACTCTAATGTTAGTAACTGCTGGACATATATGATGCATATATCATCTCGTAGGGCTGTGTTCCTCGTCGGAGAACTGCTGCTCATCTTTGGAACCAGGTGGTGCAAGCTCCTACACGGCCATGCCGTGGGCATCGGAGCCATCCTCTGCTTTGTCCATGGCGGGATCGTCATTGCCTTTTACATGGCCGCTATCGTACTAGGTTGTCGTGAGGGTGAGGCCCTCATCAGTAACATCCTTAGCCAGAGTCGGCATCGACCAACGAATGAAGAATTCCATCTTCCTCTTGTCTCTTGTGTATATGGTTACTTAATTTCGGCACATGATTCGACATAATATTACTTTTCATACTTCATGGAAGCATGCGCTTTGTCGTGTCGAAGGTTAAGGATAGTGATAAAGTTTACTTTGATTACCCCGTCTGTGTTACTAGTTAATTATGCATTGCCTATACTCAAGACGCCTAGAATCGTGAATGTAATTCATGATCATGGCAGATATGCTGCTACACATGTCTACCAAGAAAATTGTTTACTAACACAAGGGCTGACATCCCTTGTCTGATAAGAATTTTAAAATTGATTTTCACTCCTCTTCATAACACGGTTATCAATCCTAAATGTGGTCACTCAATGTCTTGACCACTAAAACAAAATGCTCCTACAAATTATATCTTTGTCTTAACCTTTTTTGTTTTTCTGTTTCTTTTCTTCATAGAGCTTGATCATGACACCAAGTCCATGGTTTTATCAACCAAACAAGAGCTTTCAAAACATCGTAGTGATCTTGACATGCATACAACCAATGTTGTTAAATTTTATTGGTCTCCTTTTATCCTCTTTTTCTAATAATAAATAACCTCAACAATATATTTGATGAAAGACCGCCACTAGTAAATTTTGCCATAGTCTTACTATATTTCTCAACAAAATGAACAGCTTCAAATTTAAGACCAATCCAAAGAATCACCGATTACCATATTTATAATACTAGACTAGATTATCTAAATATCTTCAGGATCCATGGGCTCATCGACCTCGACTTTGATATATACTCCCTCCATTCCAAATTGTAGACATAGTATATAAATAGGTGCATAGCAAAATCAATGTATCTAGAAAAGCCAAAGTACTATAATTTGGAACGGAGGGAGTATTTAACATCTTATTTCTTGTCCTCACTTTCTGGTGTAATATTAGAAGCTTTGATTATAGTCTTGGATGGCACAATAACATCATCTTTAACGGTGAAAGCGGAACCATTTGAAGAATTCCCACGAAAATTCCCATATACCAATATTCTCATATTTAGTTTCACAAATAGCACAGATCCACTAGTAATTATCGAAAACTCAGTGACACTAGCAGTAATCATTGGAGTAGGAACCCTCACACCACAAGAAACATCTTCAGAAGTGCGAGCAATTGCATTCTCGCTTGAGTTCTCATAAACAATAATTTTAGAACAAACTACCACATATTCGGGGTCTCACTTGAAGCAAAGACATCTTCAACTTTCAAATATTTTCAGCAACCTTTTTCTTCACTTCCACTGAGCAAAAAACTCAACCTTGATAGAATTATCGATAATTGGTTTCAACACATGATGAACTCTATTGTGCATAAATGAATAATTATTAGAACGACCAATCAAGATCAAACTGCCATAGCCGACCCAATAATAAATGACATACACTCAATGGTGCAACATCATAATCCATAGTATCCACATAATTTCCAACTAAAAATTTAACTCTAGCCTTATGAGTAATTTTCATACTTTGATTCATCCACTGCATATAACATGACAATGGAATCCTCCGTGTAGATAAAGATAAAGCATGAACAACATCTAAGCTAATGACATTAGTAAAACTGCCACCATCAATGATTAGTTTACATACCTTATCCTACGTGGAGCGTTGCCCCTTCACGGTAGCAACAATACCATCACTATGTATTTCTCTTGCCATCATAGATAATCCATTTGGTACATAATCTGTATTATCAAATTGATGCTCAGACTAAGTATCACAAGAAGAAGCACAAGAAAGAATTTCGGATGCCAAAGATTTAGCACTCCCATGTATAAATGTCGATTCGGGCACTACATCCTTCTGCAACAACCGAGAATCTGCTTTCTTCAATTGCTTAGAACTACTAACAGGCCTGGTGGTTAGAGTTTTTAACCATATATTTCAGCTACCATTTTCCTTGACCAAAATGGAGAAAAAAAATATGCGTTGTAGACAACCTTCATATCTCTCCATGTCTAATAAGAAATTTTTGTATTATAGTCAATCCACCAATTGCATAACATATCTATTCTGCATAACATATCTCTAACAGTTGGGGTCGACGATTCGACAAGCATAAAAGGAATCATCTAGATTTTCTTCCCAATCACAATACTGACTAGATGCTAGAATAGCTTTGGCAAAGATTTAACTTTCTTAGTGATTTTAAATCAACCATTGAAAAAAAGAAAATGCAAACACACCATGGAAACCTAGTTCTGATACCTGATAAGGACACACCCTATAATGTCCAAAAAGAACTCCAATCCTTCATGCTGCAAGACAAAAACTAGAATCCCAAGAGCAACTTATCTGGAATTTCCGTAACAATATCCACAAATAATAGAGTCAAAATAATTTATGCCTAATAAAATAAATTTCTACTTCCACAACAAAAAAAAAAATTAATCCTTACAATAATAGCTAGCAGAAATATTAGGTCATGAAAACTACGACAAGTATCCAGATCTCTCGGCAACAATAACTAACATATATTTAATCAACCGGCGAAACACAACACGAGCTCACGTATTCATCAATGCGCAATCGACCAAACAGTCAGAAAAATAATAGAATAATAGAAATAATTCTAATTGTTTCTTTGATCGATCTGAATAGATCCAACACAAGCAGCAACAATGCAAGATAGATAATAAATGGTTTAGTTTATAATACTGGAGTAGTTGCAATCCAATATAGTGGTGTTCTCCAACCCATGCACAGCTAGGGCATGATCCAGATACGGGTTTCCAATAGGAACCAATACAAACCTGAGAAAATGAATTCCAGATCACATGCCAACACAAATCCATGAGGGATTTGGATCAAAAACCTATAGTGTTTATCGAGCAGTGGCTTGAGGAATAAAATCCACAAAATAATCCAATCTTCTCAGTTACATGTTCCTACTGGGCAACCTATATGCACGCAAGCGTAGACTCATGTCTAACTTGATTTGATTCAGGCCCACACGTAAACACAGGTTACCATATTTGATATAATACTAGACTGGACTGTGTGAATATCTTGAGCTCATCACTGATCAATTGAGCAACACCACACACATTACTATAAAGCTAATGTTCACTAGTACTCAATTAGTTTTTAGTGACGGGCCAAAAACATTTTCGGTGGCGGGCAAGTCTGCCCGTCACCAAGCAAAGGTCACGAAAGCGGCTGGAACTTGCGTGACGGCGAAGTGCCCGCCCACGGTAAGCCGAGTATCCGTGACGGGCACATTAGGGTGCCCGCCACGGACAATATTCGAAAAAAAAAAAAAAGAAAAATCCTGGTCAGGCCCGCCGAGCCCATCCGAGAGGCCGCCGAGCCCATCGTGATGCGGGGGCCACGGATCGGATCGGCGCGCCGCCCGGCCGCCCGAGGAGGAAGGGTGACGCGGATCCGCACCCCGGCGCCGCCGGTCGCCGTGGAGGAAGGGTGACGCGCGGATCCGTCGTCCGTCGCGCCGCCGTCCGTCGTCGAGGAGGAAGCGGATCCGCCGGCCACCGAGGGAGGAAGCGGGTGCGGCCGGCGCCGCCGGTCGCCGTGGAGGAAAGGGCCGTAGCGGATCCGCGCGCCCCGTCGCGCCGCCGTCCGTCGCCGAGGAGGATGCGGATCCGCCCGGCCGGCGGGGAGGAAGGGGACGCGGATCCGTGCCGGCGCCGCCGGCCGCCGTGGAGGAAGGGCGCGCGATCCGCCGTCCGTCGCCGCGCCGCCCCGCCCCGTCGCCCGTTTAGGAAGCGGATCCGCCCGTCCGGTTGCCGGCGAGGAAGAGGATTCGGCGTCGTCCTTCGCCGCCATGGAGGCTCGCCCGGCCGGGGAGAGGGACGAGGGGAAGAGGAGAGGAGGGGTGCGGCGGCGGATTCGACGAAGAGGAAGGGATGGGGGCGGGCTCGGCTTCCGAGAGTGTGGGAAAAAGAGAGAGAGAGAGAGGAGTGTGTGAATTAGGGTTTGGTTTCACTTATATACGAGCTAGATATTGGGCTACCGGGCTTATTGATTGGGCCGGCCTTTTCGGTGACGGGCGTTTAAGGTTGCCCGCCACGGAAAGATTTTTTGCGTGGCGGACAATAACACGCCCGCCACGCAAAAAGATTTTATTTTGCGTGGCGTGCGTGTTAAGGCGCCCGCCACGCAAAAAATCTTTCCGTGACGGTAAATAAACGCCCGCCCACGTAAAAGCTGGGCGTGGCGGAGTATTTTCGTGACGGGCAAAAAAAGTGCCGCCACGGAAAAGATTTTACAAGTGCTCGCAAAATCATTTAGATTTACTAGTGGTTATTTTCCATATCTTATATTGCGTGCATATTTGACATTTCAAACGATCTCGAATGAAAAAGTTGCTCACCACAAAGTTGTAGTTTCGCACGACCTCGCACACACACCACACACCCATGGGCTCACCTTACTAGCACAACTCAGGCAGGCGTGTAGGCAATCGCGGGCCACCATTGTGTGTGGCTATGTCATGTCGTATGCCACCACCTGCATAGCCAAGCTCCCTTCCCCCACCATGTGCGAGCAACAGTGCAACTCCTCTACGGTTTCCATGGCCATCAACTGAGCAAGAAGAAGGATGAGGCATGAGGCCTTCCTTTAAGAGAGGCAAAAGAAATATTTTGAGCTCCTATTAGTCGTCATTTAACTAAAAGTTGGTAGATGATAGTTGAACGTATTGGTTCAAAAAAAAAATCAAGTGATAGTTGAAATGGAAAATAAACTTTTGATGGTTAACGAGCAAGTTGCATCTTTTATAATGGTTGACAGAGAATTGTCTACCGTTATTCATGAAAAAAATATCAAATTCATGAAAAATATCAAATTTGACTAAATTTTGAAAAAAAAGAAATAGTACCCCTTAATAAAAGAAGAAAATGAACAGTTGTGGCTCCGCCTATGAAGATGGTGTACTGTGCTTCATGTCCACCCATGGCGGAGGCAGCTATTTGGCATGGCTTGGCCTCTGCCATACCTAAAACTTACTCTCTCGTCCCATAAATATTTGCATTTTGAGAAGTTAAACTCTTTTAACTTTAGCCAAGTATATAGAAAATAATATCAATACTTACATCTTGAAATATTTGTTATGACGAAAGTATGTTTCAATGTCAATTTAATGATACTTGTTACACGTCATAAACATAATTAATTTCTTTATGTATAGTAAGTCAAAATTAAAAAGGTTTAACGCCTCAAGAAGCGAGATGTGCAAATATTTATGGAACGGAGGAAGTACATACATTATGTATTATTACCATTAGATAAATACATATTAAATACAGACCCAATACAAGCCATCCTAGTGCATGCGCTTGTATTCAGATGGAATAGAGACCTAATTCTAACTCGTGATAATGCTGCGTATTCTAATACGGTCGGGAATCGGGTGTAGAGTGTTCAAATGCGGCGCCGAGCAGCTAGGCTCATCCTTTGGGGAGGGTATAGACATACCCACTCTTGTTCATATCCAAATCCAATTATATATTATCCAATCCTCATTCTCCCCATTTCCACCCATATCCAATGGATAATTAATTTTGTACTAGATACTATGTATATCTAATGAATAAATAGTTTCATCCCCACACCCTCCCCTCTTCATTTGTAATGGATAATTAATTTTTATCCATACCCTCCCATTTAATATGGGTGTGGATTTGGATATGGCCATAGTATCCGCGCAAAAACTTGACGTGGACGCTGTGGTCCGCCGGCGGCCGGTGGCGTGACAACTTTCACTGGCTAGGTTTAATCATCCCAAACCCGTACCTGCAAAAAAATAAAACATGCCCGTTAAAAACCCATGACCATGACAGATTCAATTTTATACCCCAAACCCATGCCCCAACGGATCACAGGTACCCATCCTGTCACCCATACCCGCTATAGAAGTCACACCTCCTAGTGATTCAGTCCACAACACTAGTATTTTATAGCTCACCAAGGTGGCTAGTGCTCAATGACTCGGCGAGGTGGGACTATCTGCGTCTGCTAGCAGCGCTATGCATGCAAAAATAGAAGCACTGACCATGCACATGGGCCATGGCCTGCTAGTGCCGAGCTGAGCTGCACATTGTATACGCTTTGAGCCCAATCAAATTGAGTGCGTGCAGACCATTAGCTAGCTGCCGCATTTTTTTAAGATGAAGCTAGCTGCAGCATTCACGTAAAGAGTATGATGCATGTTCTTTGTTTTGTTTTTTTTTTTTCTTGTATCTTATACTTTGTGTATTTTAATTAAATTATGTCATGATATGATGGACCGGGTTTTAAAAACCCATAGGTTTACGGGTTTGGGGACTACATGCCCAAATCCATGCCCGCAAACCTGCTAGGTTTAGCTTTTGTCATATTAACAAACTTGGGTAGAGAAGTTGATCCATACCCTTACCCTAACAGAGCAAAAACCCATCGGGTTTTGGATCATGGGTGCCCGTTGCCATCTGGAGGTGGAGGGCAGTTGTTGCCTATGAGTCTGTGACTCCGGAGCAAATATAAGGCATTTTAATTTGAGGTCATTTACACACGCGAATGTAGCTTGTAAGTTTAATAATCAATAGTTCAATTATTATTAATTTATTACTTGCCTTTTTTCTCTTGTGAATTTTATACATATTTCAAGTAGCTAAATGCTAACTCTAACCCAGTAGATTAGGTATGCATTAAGGTTCTAGCACTAGCAACTCTAACCCAGCAGAGTAGGTATGCATTGAGATAAGTAGGTATGTATCGTTGATACTTGATAGTTACTCCCTCTATCTCAAAATAGATATCGTGTCGGTCAAACTTTCTCAACTTTAACTAGGTTTGTAAAAAATACGTGCAACATTTAAATCTTTAAATAAATTTGTTAAAAAACTAGACTTAAAATTCTTTTCGATAATACTAATTACTTAGCATAAATATTTATATATTTTAATATATAATTACCGGCATTTTAAAAATGTTTATTTTCGGGAAACGAAAATGACATCTATTTTAAGATGGAGGGAGTATATTATTCGTAATCTGCCACACCTGGAAAACATTCCTGGCTGCACCACTGACTCCTGACTCCCCAGCCCTTGCCGCCGCCCCCTCGTTACCACAGAGGCGTAATTTTGCTGCCGAGACGCTAGAGCTGCTGCAGCTCGTGGCGAGCATGCCGCGTGAGGCGGCCGCGGCCGCTGCGAGCATGGATCGCTAGCTCGCATGTCGCGCTCCTGCAGCAGCTTGTCGAGGCGCAGCACGACCCCTGCCTGTCTCCATTGCCGCCACCCCCTGGCTGTCTCCGTCGAAGCTACCATGGCACAAGCCGAACGGGAGAGTGAGGTGCCCTGCCCACCTAACAAGGCCGATGCGACCAGGAGGCACACATCTAGCTTCAGTGACAAAGGTGAACTGCAAATCTTCTATGCTAATATCACGCACCTGCTATGCTCAAAAGGGGTTCGACGAAATGCCGCAGCAAATATTCTTCTCGTGGAACACAGAACACCATAATCTCCAAGTACACGTACGGTGGCGTGGTAACGCAGGAGGTAGCGGTGTAGCTTTTTGACGTGATGCAGAATTGCAGACAGAGGGGCTATCACTCTGCAGTCATCTCCAAGCACAGCCAGCAAGGGCCATCGCTTTGCAAAGTGCCATCACCTGGAAATCAAGAACCTACTCCACTATGCCAAGCAATTTCAGTTTCAGGTATCAACCACATATTTCTCCCATTCGTATTCGTATTTATCTTGTAATCTGTGCTCTACACTTACATATCCATGTGTCTTGCTACTTTGACAAGAATATGTGTCAGTGTCAGCTATACAGCTCCTGGTCGAATGTTCTTTTTTATGTGTTTAAGCTTTAATGAATTTATTTAAGGTGTTTGCTAAAATGTCAAAGGCCCAAAGGGTCAAAGCAAATATGCAAGAATTAAATAGCAAATTGACATTTGTGCATGATTCACTTTGGCAAATCCATGTGATCTGTACTCTCTTCCATGTTTATGGTGTTCTCTTTTTCCCACATACAGTTTGGATGTAGTTACTAACATGTGACATCTTTGGTGCCTTCGCTCATTAATGCTTCCTTAGAGATTCAACGAAAAGGAAAGGGAAATACTTGAATATACGATCATCAGGTAGCTGATAGGATCAACAATCCTACCGCGGCTTCATGCTTAGAAAAAAAAAAAAAACCTGCGGCTGCAGAGGTGGTAGGGGTAGGAGACGGAGGCCGGGCTTGAACCCCAGTGGCAGAATGGAGCCATGGCATGCGCGAGCAGGAACAGCGGAGGAGGGAGGGAGGGAGGGAGGGAGGGGGAAGAGAGAGAGACGTTCCACGTGAGGGAGGTCAGGCAAGATAATTGCCTTGCTTAATTCATTGCAAAACTGCCTAGAGGTATTTATCCCTCTCCTAACAAACCAATCAACCACGATCCTATTTTTATGGAAACAAAGCAAAATATCTAAGGAAATGAAATCCTGGGCATTTGGCCCCTAACCACCGGTGTGTCCTAGACACAGGCGGGGTCCCGGCGTTGATACGTGATGCCAGTCATAGCAGTAGCTTTTCCTTTAACTTGGTTATCATGGACCATAAACGTGTGAACTAAGTTGTCATAGTATTTTATAAGTTAAAGGAAGTAAATCTTACTCCATTTTTTTAAAGAGCTTCTGTTAATTTATCATTCACCTTATCAAAAGTTTAGCTTCTGAATTCCAGGATTAGATGACTTGTGTGTACAGTAAAATGAATATTAGATCATACTGATTCCACATTTTGAATACTACTCCTGACCCATACTGGCAAGCAGACATTTTAGATAGCATAATTAACGATTCATTTGGATAACACAGTACAGTACAAAGGATATCATGCTTCCATAAGCCTTTTATGTCCATTTCATCCTAATTGTAGTATCAAGTTTTCAACTCTAAGTTAAAAAAAAAAAAAATCTTTGTTTGTATTCTCTTGATGAAAGATATTTAGGCGACACAAATTCCTTAGAATCATCAGCTATCACTACATTAGCTATTCAATTCTCATTTTAGTTGGAAAACTACATATGTTTTTGTCTGGATATGGTTCAAATGGATTCATGCCGCCTCCACCTGCTGCCGTGCTCAAACTTGTTTGACGTTCATTTTCTCATTAAACCGATGCTTGATTTTTTTTCCTTAATTTCATGAATTAAATGTCCTAAAGACTATGACATTCCATTGTGCCCTTTTGAAGTGTATAGAGTACTGTTTGTATTTCTATTACAAGGAATGCAGCTGCCACTTCCACACCTTTGTGCTATGCCAGTGTGCTAAACTGTGACAATGATTGCCTTGTCATGCCCTAACACTATCTTCCTACACTCGCAGTCGACTTGATCTGTAATTATAAATCTAGCTATAGACCATATTCAAGTTTGACCCTACTTACATGAAGCCCTTCTTATCATTCTTTGCTTCACAAAATCTTGCAGGTGGCATGATTGAATTGAAGAAAGGCAAAGTTAGCTATATAAAAGATCTATTAGAGTGACCCTATTAAAATTCACCAAGATTATTTCTGAAGGTTCACAGATCAAATGATGCTGGGACAAGGTCTATGAAAATTCGATCATTTATGACTTTTCTTAGCTTGTTATCAATCAATCTTGCAATTGCTAAAACTGCACCTACTAAGTAGGAATTACATAAGTGAATATTTAGCTGCCAGCATTATCGGCTCGCAATTGTTGTTACATATTTTAGCACATCACTACATCATGCATTTAATTATATTGCTTGTTGCTCCTATATGTCAACCTTTAGAGCTCATGTCCTCAAATCTGGATCCATCTACAAGCCACATCAAAGAGGGACTGAAAATATGTCTTGGCCGGCTGGCTTCTCTAGCATGGGCACTGCAAAGTGGTGCCTGGTTTTCTAGTAACATATTGCATTTTCGTTTAACAAGAAAGATTTGTGCAGATATTGTTGGTTATAAAGTTAAAAAGGTAAAATACATCGTCTCTTTACTGACAGCACACTCCTCTACTTTGATGCTCTGTTCAATTTAATGATTTGGCTTTCATCATTCACGAGGTTGGGGGCCTGTCTGATACCTTGCTTGAAGGAGTTGCTTTTATCCACTGATAGCTTGCAGGGAAGGGTGACCAAGAAGCTGCTCCAGGCCAGAAACATTACTCTTTATCGTTTTTTGTTGCCTGCTCCCATCCAAAGTTGGGCATAGATTTCACAAATGCCAGTAGTCTGATTGAGCAGAGAACAGAAGCAACAAACGAGAATGGCACAGGAAGTGTCTGGGGCTGCGGTGGCACCAGCACCAGCACCAGCGACAGATCCAAGGAGAACAATACTCGAAGTTGAAGTCTTTGTGGCAGGAGCAGCCACCCTGCTGGTTTTGCAGCTCGTCTTTGGGCTGTGCAGAAGGCGGTCAAGCAGCATATGGATCCAAGGAGTTGTGTGGCTGGCTTACACACTCTCCTTCCCTCTCGTCACCTACACATTCGGCTTGATGCAGTCGTCTCCGGAGAAGAGCCAGCTGTACCCCGTGTGGGCAATGTCCTTGTTCCTAGTCACCGGGTGCAGCAGCTCGGTCACGGCCTATGATCTCGACGAGAACAAGCAGTGGAAGAAGCAACTCCTTGAGCTGGGTCAGCAGTACGTCTACTCTGGCCTCATCTTCCTGCTGCTCTATCCTAGCCATCTGTCTGTCCTCAATGACTACATCTGGACTCCCCAAAAGCTGGATCCTATTCTAGAGTTCTGCTACGCCCTGCTCACAATCATCACCTTGACTAATCTGTTCAGAGTCATTGCCTGCTGGATGGCGACCTTCTCTGATCCCAGCAAAGTAGTCGCTGACTACATGAGGGATCTGGTGGATTCGGGAGGTGCTGCTCATCAGCCGCTGCAGGTGCCCGAGGGCGACTCCGAGTCCGACCCTATCAGGATGGAAGGTGGCAGGTACCTTGTTCGGTGGTATGGCTATTTCCTCAATACTAATGGTGCCAAAGCTCACAGTTACAGGACTAAGCTAGGCGATAAGGATATTGTCACTGTCGACAAGATCTGGGAGAAGTGCAGTGATGATAGGCTGTTCAACGATCCAAACAACGGTGGCTCGCAGTCAAAAGATGTGTGCCTTTCATTTGCCTTGTTTCACCTGCTGAAGCGCCGCTACTTTGGGATCAACTGCTACGAGGCCGGTCTCCAGGAAACACGTGACTTTGTACTCAAGGGGCTCCTGGCGTTAGAGGATGGCAAAAGAGCATTCCGGATAATGGAGGTAGAGTTGGCCTTCCTGTACGATTTCTTCTTCACCAAGTATGCATCCATCTACGAGAACGAGAGTGTCTTCTTTGTCATGTTCATCTTGAAGACCATACTCATTGTCGTCCTCGGAGTATTTGTGCACTGGAACTTCCTAAGTCTCAAGACACAGAGCCCTATCATTCCAGTTAAAACTGCAGAAGCTGATACAATCACACTTGCAATCCTGGGGGCACTACTCGTTGTGGAGATACTGCAGACCATGCTCTACCTGGCATCAGACTGGGCCTTGGTATCCTTGGCATGCTATCGTGTGAGGGAAGGAACATGCAGAGCCTTCATGTACTCTCTTCTTCGTAAGCCTATCTATGTGCTTAGAAGAAACCGGAGCTTATTCAAGTATTGGCAGGACAAGATAGGTCAGTACTCGGTAATTGAAGGTAGCCGTTGGTATAAAGCTTCCCGCAAGTGAAACAACCAAGAGCAAATGTGCTTCTCATGTTCATTATTGCCAAAATTCAGTTGCTAGTCAGTGAGATCACATGGAAGATTTGGACATGCTGGTACTGCCGTAGCATTGTGCAGGAAGTGAGGCTGCCAGATGCCGTGAAGCGTGAGATTGCTTCATCCCTCAAGACCACTGCTGCTGAGCGTCATGGTCATCTAATTCTAACAAACGGAGAAGCATCGCTGCGGCGAAATGGAGTGTTGGTTAGCCAGTTTATGGAGGAGACGCTGAAAAGGGAAGACTGGGACCTGACAGATACCATGTTGATATGGCACATCGCTACTAGCTACCATGAGATTGTTGAGACGGATCAAAACTACTCTGGCCATGATAATGAAGTCAAGCACTACCGTGAGGTTGCCACCAGCTTATCCAGCTACTCTGCATACTTGATGGCCTCTGTCGGGACTGCTCCCCGGTAACCCTGCAGATACCAACTTCACATTTGACAAGGTGATGCAAGAAGCGACAGTGGCGCTGTACCCAGGGCAGGAGGAAGATATTCGCGAGCGCGCAACAGTAGACAGACGCACTCTGGAGAAGGCTTTGACAAAGCTTTCAGAATCATCGGACCAGGAGAATGATAATGACACCATCTTCTTCAAAGGGTTGAAGCTTGGGAAGGAGCTGGAGGAGTGCATACGAGAAAAAGAGCACCGTTGGAAGGTGTTTGCCGAGTTCTGGGCGGAGATTATCCTCTACGTCGCACCGTCCGACAATGTCAGAGGGCACGTCGAGCAGCTCGCTAATGGCGGAGAGTTCATTACCCACATCTGGGCTCTCCTCTCTCATGCTGGCATCCTGACCCGGCATCCCCGGCAGCAGGAATCATCTCACACATGACACATTGACTAATTAAGGGCCAGCTGAAGCTGCTTTTTTCATACTAAGCACAGTAGAAGATGTTTGGCTAGGTGTTTCTGTGTTCAATGTTGTGTGGTGTGCGCACGCTTGCAGTTTGATAATGCCGCAGCAGCAGGGCAGGGTATCTTTTCTCATTCAGTTAGTTGCTTTTGATTCTTCACCAAGGCTTGTCAGAAAAGTAAGAGTAGTGTTTTACTCTATTTGTTCTTTTTTCCTTTGGATTGAAATTTTCCATGTTGTACCTCAAACAAAAGTTAATATGGTGTAGTTGGATCTCATTCTCATGTATCCATCATCTTGACATCACAGTCACCTACGTTTACCTAGAAGGTCAAGATGTCAATAATATATTAATTAATTAGGAATATTAACGATTATCAGTGTAAATTGGCTAAGATTTAAATTAGAAAGTTGGATCTCCTTTTAACTTGATAATCAAAATACTATTCCTATGGATTTGACATATTATTGTTATATATTATTAGTTCTATATAAATTTGTTTTTTTTCTGTATCTTGTAACAGAGACTGAGAGCTCACATCTTGACATACATAATTGATATGGTTTTAAAAATCCATGGTGCATTTCACTATTTGATAAAAGATATCGGATAGGACATGTAGTTTGAAGGGACAAATGACCCACATATTTGAAGTTTTACCAAAGTTATGAACTTGTGATGGTCTATGGCTGACAGATCAATTATAGGTCAAACAGTTAACTCGTTTCAGGTGGCATGCTGTCCTGGGGAAACCAAATTTATCAGAAGCAGATCCACCCATTTCAACTTTGAAGTGCCAAGTTCTGTTCAGTAAATTTGCCTAAACTAAAAGGCACCGGTATCAGGTATGAACAAGTATCAGACTCTGCAGAACTGATCAAACTTGAGACTGGGCTTGGAGTATTGTGAGCTCAGTATCGCTTTCGCCACAACCGCATTGGCCGCCTCTGTTAGGTGCACGCCATCCCAGCTGACGAACTTTGAGCCATCATCGCAGGCCGTCACATCCTTAGACTGGCAACCCTTGTTGAAATCGTAGTTGTAGGGAGGCCCTCCATATCCACAGCATGTCATCAGCGGCTTGTCAAAACCTGAATGAAGAGCAGCAATGTTAACCGATTGACCAAGGGGCTTTCCGGATGGTCTGATTGTGTGTGGCTTATATACGATATGGTTGGAAACCAACGTGTTTTGTTTGCTCACCATATTTAGTGTGGTTGGCAACAAGACCATACTTGATGGGGAACATATCGGTGTATACAATCGTTGCGTCTTTCATCTGTGTGCTCAGCTCAACGCAAAGACTGCCCAGCGCTGTGTTGAACGCAACTGCAGCTCTGTTATATGTTTTGAGACAGCCATACTGATCAAGATCACTGTCGTTTTTCCTTGGTATGGCAAGCTTCTGTGGCAGGCAACCGAGAGCCCCTGTCCCTTGTATCCAAAAGTTTTTGCTACCATTGCTATATAGAGTCTGGGATTTGACAAAAAAAACAAGAATACAGAGATTAGTGGGGTCCAACTGTGCTCATAAGTTAAACAGGTACAAGAAAGTACAATCATCTTTTATGCATGTAGCAAGTTTGTCAATTCATCATCAGAAAAGCATGTGCAATGAGAATTGCTGTTTTTCAGAATAATGATGAGAATTGCTGCTTGTGGTATCCAAAAAGAAAGTAAATTGTCAAATCGTATAAATAAGAAAAAAAATAAAAAAATAAAGATTTACCTGGACAGCATCCTTAATCTCAGCAAGAATTGGTGGGAACTTGGCAATAACTTGATCATACGGTAAGTTGGACAGAAGAGCGTTTACATCATTCTGCCCTATGTCTATCATATATAGAGCATTTTGGAATCCTTGTCTATCAATTGGGCCACTCAGACCTGCATTTAACAAATATGGAAGGCAGTAAATTTACAGTCTACTGTTCAGGCAGAGCTCTCAGTAAATGTACATATAAATGGTTCTCATCTTCAGTTTATTTGTACCGGTTGATTTTGTTATTTTGAGGAATAATATTGATTGAAGGGATCGAGAAGGCATGATCAGAGTTCAGCAAGCCTTGATCGATGAGTTCCAAGGATCTATCTCTGAAGTACAAGAACTCCTGGACTTGTATGTGCAACGCAAATGGAACATCTCGTGGTTGTGTTGCTGCACCAGCAATGGCAAAATTTGCACCGTTGCTGTAATTGGAACCCAATGCCTTCAGAAATGGGCTCAAATAACTGATGTTCAAGCTTTCACCTGGATGCAACATTCGGGCCAAACTAAACTTTAGCAGGAGGACAACCATTTGAAGCATCAGTCAGCGATTCACATGTACATGGAAGAGATATGATCAAATTACAATGTGAAGAACAGAGCTACACAAAATAAAATCAGCTATTTGCGATTACTGAAGTCTCTGATGACCATAAATCAGTATAGAAGGAAGAACTTGCGCAGATTACAAGGTGAACCTGTCTCAATTCACGTTTGGCAAGGCTTCACGATCCATGAATGCCAAAAGTAGTGCTCTGATTCGCTTAAAGAAAATGAAGTTTCTTGAAAAGTATTACTACCCTTTTATTTTTCTCTGAGGAAAAGAAAAACACTTCATCATGTACTATGTAACTATATATCATATCACCTTCCTTGAGATGTGCATATGCTAAGCGCTCCACAAAATGGCGAAAAATGTAATATGGACATCATATATGAAACTATTATCATAACAATTATAACCGAACCAGTTTATATATTTATTGAGGTATTGATATATTAAATGATCACTTTCTATACTCTTGTTTTTTTTTCAAAAAAACAAAAAGAAAAAGAAAAGGAAAGATAATCTCAAGGTCAAAGGGATCATGTGTAGCAGCGGCACTGAAGGCATGAATGAATGAATGCCACCAGTCCATTCAAAAGGAAAGCACACGAGTATGGAATGCCCACCGCGAAAAGGGTTGATGCATTTCCTTGGAACAAAAAAAAAAAAAAAAAGAGTTGATGCATTTGGAAAATCTCTACCCATCCTTGCAAAGTTTGGGCATTTCAATTCTCATCACGCGCGCACCGGCCTGAGCAACAACCGGCATTGTAGGATAAATGCAGGAGAAAGAGAGAACAGAAAATAAGGGAGCTGGGGCAGAGTCTGCTGCGACCATGAATGATCACAAGGACAGGAGGACTGAATGAGATTAGTGAGGGACAGGGACCAACCAAGCTAGTAATACAGTACGAGTTAATAAGTAGTAGAGTGCTTCACGTGCTAGTCCTAGATGATCTTGATTAGCAGTGTTGCTCAACTGTAGCTGAGGGAGTGTGCTCTGGTTGGTAGTACGCATGATTAGCCTGAGTGCATCATAGATGAGCATTTACACCTGACACTGTGGACACAAGGTACATGTGGTGGTCTCAGCATCCCCACCGTATCTGCAGTTTGCAAGGACAAGAGTTCCTGTTTGGCTCCTTGATAAATGCCATAGCCAGGCAAGGTATATGGGGTTGGTTCATCCGCCATCAGTGACTGAGGCTCGAGAGAGTGCAAGCACAAGCACTGGATTGTTACTTACAACAGTAGTATTTAATTATTTCTTAGTATTTGATTTGAGTTGTGATGTAGTATTGTTGTCAGCCGCATGAATGGTGACACAAAATTTCCGGTAGATACGGATCAATTTAAGGTAAAGACTGGATTAAAAACAGAACAGAACTGCAGAGTGCTGCACTTTCTGGGAAAAAATAGTAGGAATGACCGAATGAGGATAGGAAAACAATGGGGTGGCGGCGGACTGGTGGACTCACAGAGGAAGTCGATGGTGAGGCGGCCGTCGCAGAACCGGCCCGTAGGGCGCGGGAAGAAGGCGCGGCCCTCCGGGCGCGTGAGGTGCCACCCCTGGCTGCCGCCATGCCGCCCGTGTCCGAGTTGGAGTCCCCGAAGTTGAAGAGCACCGGCCGGGAGCCAGAACGGCAGCTGAACCCGCCGCTAGTCGCCGCCGCAGCCGCAGCCGCGGGCAGCACGAGCGTAGACACTGCTGCTGCTGCCAGTGCCAGCGCCAGCAGCAGCGGTGCTGCCGCCGCAGGCAGCAGCGAGAGGGCGCGGCTGCCGCTCGCCGCTGACATTGGCGACCGCGCTTGACCCGTGTCTGTGGCACGTGACGTGCTGCTCGGGAAAAGAGATAGAGATACTCGAGTCTGTGTCTGGCACGCACTGGATTCTGTGCCTTGGATCGGGATCATGGGGCCTGGGGTGGCATGGACGCATGGCTGCCTGGCACTGGCAGTGGCATATATGCGGCGTCGGCGTGCGTGCTGGTGTGGTCTCTATGCAGTGGAGTGGTGGGGAGGGGACGGATGGAGCATTTACGACACGGCGGATGCCGGCGGGAGTAACGCGCACTGCAATCATGCTAACGTGAGTGCCGTCGTCGTTTTCGTTGCCGTGGGGAGCGACGCAGGGTGCTGCCTTACTCCACGTAATACAATGCAAGCTTATTACAAAGACAAATATCGCGTTTTCCTCTTTTTTTCGATCATTCGTCACCAGGAACTGTTTCGTATGAGTGTATTGGAATACTGAGATCGGTCAAACGGGTCACCAGTAACCGCTCAAGGACATAGACCCCGTTTGGCAGGGCTCCTTCATCGAATTTAGGGGTTGTTTTGTGCCAAACGGATTAAAAGGGAACAAAACTAAAGCAAAAAAAAAAATAGTGTTTTTAACTATCTTTCATTAAAAACACAATTCCCACCTGATTTCCATCCCTCCCCTGGGAAATTGATTTCTGGAAGTTGATGCTCTAAACTCTCATCTCTCTTCTGTCACGGTCTAATATAGTCATGGCACACACAAGACGATCAATTGGGCCCAACATGGATAGTACTCGCGGGTACTATAGCGTGCACCAAAGCCCATCTAGATTTAGGATTAGGAAAAGTCCAGCTTCTACGAGTCGAATCTTCCCTATAAATATAAAAGGATATGTATCTTTTGAAATTAATCAAGAATAGTTTTGGGGAAAAACCCATTATCTCTCGTCCTCTCTTCTCTTGCTACCACTGCCTCTTCTCTCTTTGCATACGTGCCTACCCTGTCTTGCCCAAGGAAGGAACAAACAAACAAATCTCTAATTTGTCGATTGCGTTGTTTTTCTCCTCGTACTTGTATACTAGTTTTTCAAGGGAACGAGATCTTGTCTATTGTGACATGCATGCATCTTGATTTTGTGCTGGCCATTGTATGTACTAAGACATGAACCTTCGTTCTATGCAAACAATACACGTGACCAGCTGCACGCCACAATCTATATTTTATTGCTTAATTATTCGAGTTGAACCTTGGGTCGAACCGCAGCCAACCCACCGAACCGTTTGTAGTGTAGAGGAGCACTGCTCAATTCATTTAATTATTGTTCTGCCCCACAGTGCACCAATTGATATCATGGTTCATGGTTCACCCAATGTGTAGGTACAGACCAAGTAAATAAACTAAGCAAATGCATTAGCTACCGAAATTAACGTGTGCATCGATAGACAAAATAATGACATATATACAGGTTTTTCTTCAATGCATCAAACAGAAAAATATGAAATATAATAAACTCAGTAAATTTTTTATTTTTCTTCACACAGACGTCATCTCTCTTGCTCTTTGCTCAAAGCTTCTCCCGACAGCTTTTATAGTACCATTGAAGGACAACAAACATGATCACGTAGACTATTTTTTTAAAAAAAAAAATTGCTGCACCAACTTCATGTGCCTTCCTTTTTTCACTCATCCTCTGCAACAAAAACTTGGCTAGTGAAATAAAGTCTTTTGGTCAGTTCTATTCCTGAACATGTCAAAATAAATAGTTCAAAAAGATCAATAAGTGTAGGTCAAGTGGAGATTACAGTTTGGGAACCTACCTGAATTGTAAATCAACCTACATGCAACATTCTATTATATATATTCACTAAACTGCCTGAACTGAATCTGAGCTGTGAAAATGAAAATGATTACTAGCATTCTATAAGCCAACAAACATATTCACTCAACAGTAAAGTCTATATGAATTATAATATGATAAAAGCAGTTATTTAACTGTGCAGAGTCCAGAGGCTATGGACTAGAAGTCAGGTGGAAGTGCTTCCAAACTGAAGGTCATTTGTAACCAAACAGAGTTGCAGATATGTACTCATCATACATTCAGACACCACTAGACGTTGCCACTAATGAAATCACCCCCATAGGAACGACAAGAATAAAAAAAGAATCGATACTTATCCTCCGCGTCGCACTAACAAGCAACAATGCCAGATCTAGGCGCGAGCTGCCGTAGGAGTTGAGGACGCGGTTGGCCTGGATCTTGGCGGGATCCCCAAGCTCGGCGGGCCGAGCGGCGTTGCGGAGGCCCAGCACCGCCCCGGCCACGACGAGGCGACGGACAGGAGCGAGAGTGTGTACCCGGTGGCACCGAGGTAGCCTATGACCTAGAAGAGCGGGGATAGGAGGGGAAGGAGTCTTACCGAGAGGTAGTAGCAAGGAGATGGATGGCGACATCCAGCGGCGGGGGTTGGGGGAGTGGGTCCGCCGGCGCCTCCTTCTCAGCCCCCCGGCTCCACCGGCGCCGGCGCTAGGTCTAGTTTCCATTAGGCGGTGGATCGATCCACAAGATCGACATGTTCCAATCCACAAAACCAATTTGTCGGAATAGATCGGGGGCATTTGGGTCAATTTTTTGGGCCGGTTCAGCGAACCTGTGGGCGAACAAACCACCCCCATTTCAATTAGTCATTATGGTGCACCAAGCCGATCAGCGCTCCTCATTAATTAATTTATAAAAGAAGGGGTAAAAAGAGATCCTTTTTTATAGAATGCGAACAAATCAAAGCCGGCTAGAATTCAGCGAAACAGGACATCAATTTTTATCCACAGCACCACCATAATATATGCAATGTCCGTTTAGGGGCAAGTTTATAACGTGTGCGCAAGTGCAGCGTGCCCATGTCCAAACCAAAAGCAACTATCCCACTCAAAAGTTTCACCACAAATTTTTGCTAATAGATATAGTTATACAGTGGCACACTCACCCCTCTATTTTGCTCTAGCTAGCTCCATTCCGGTGTGTGTGTTTGGTTGCCCTAAAGATACTATCTAGTGAACTATGGATTCCCGACCCGTTGCCACGGGTATGAAGGAGAAATCTATGTGTTAGAATATTACTATCACCCTCCTATTTTTTCTTTCTTTTTTTCACATTTTTTCATTCTTTTTTTTTATTTTTTTACTTTACTCTATACCAACTACCATCACTGGGCTCACCTATAATTTTATCGAAATATATCCATATAAGATCTTGTTTTGAATGATTTATTAAAAGGAAATTAATGTTATAATCGAAATTTAATTTGGTTTTTCAGTTTGTGAGTTATAACATTTTTTAGTTAGTTCAAACAATGGGGCCATCTCTAGATGTCATGGTCTTAGAGCATGTACAACGTGTCCCTTGAGGTCGTCTGAACAATGTCAATTTCACAAAAAAAACACCCCGCCACAGCGAAGAGACGAGGTTCGCGTCGTCTCGCGAGGCGACGGGGATGTCCCGTTGCCCGAGGCCGCGATTCCTTCTGTCATGACCCAGGAAATAGGACCCGGGAGGACAGGCCCATCCGGCCCGAGGGGCGCCGGCGCCGCCCCCCAGGCTGTCGCGCCCCCCCGCCGTCTCCTCCCTTCCGCGGATTCTTCGGCAACTAATCAGGAGATAAAAAGAAAAAATATCTAGGATTATCTTTAGGCATTTTGGTGTGCAAGGGGCTATCTCATCCATAAGGGAGACCCTTATTAGGAAATAAATAAATAGGATATGCTTGTAAAAGGTATTCCAATCTATAAGGAAACCTTTAGAGAGATTGCTTAAGATACAAGTCCCACTAGCCGGGGGCTATATAAGTAAGGGGTGCGTAATCTTTCAGGGGCAACAAGCAAATAAAGAATTTTATCCCAACTCTCCTGCCTCCTCTCTCTCAAGGCGTGCCCCCAACCCCCGCACCGCCCGCCGCCGCCACAGCGTGCGTGCCAGCCCGCCTAGCCTTTGCCGCCGCCCGGGCCGGCGGGCGCGGCGGCCGCCGTCCACGCCACCGCCGCCATCTTCGTCCCCATCCTCCTCATCTCCTCCCAATTCCCCAATTCACGTGTCAATTCCGCCCAATCTAGTTGGAATCGACAACGGTGGTATCCGGAGACCACTACGATCCACCCGCCACCATGGACGCCGAATCCAAGACGCTGGCGAAGAACTTGACGCAGGGCGAGGTCGCCAAGATCAACACCGGGATGGACAAGATCGATGATAGGCTCTCTATCTTCGCAGGCAATGATCCAAAGAACGCTCAAACACCAACAACAACTCCGTGAAGCCGAGATCGAGATGAGGGCAATGTTCGAGGCAGCAGCCCGCGACTTCATCAAGAGACGGATCGATGGCAAGCGTAACGGGACAATCAAGTCACCCGCGGTGATCCGACGAACCCGATGAAGTGCTACTTGAAGCCACAGAGGCGCGCCGGTGTTGACACTTGTTAATGCATACTTTTAATTATCAACTAAACATGGAAAAGGACTAAAATATAATTAGATAACCTTATTAGGGGTTTCTACTAATGATTTCCATGAGTTTTGGTAAAGTTGTGATTTGCAGGGACTTAACAGAAAAACAGCAGAATTGATGTGTCATAACGCAACGCAATCCAACTCCGAAACAAGTCTAGAAGGCTCCGGATTACTCCCGACGTGAACGAAACTTGACACCGAAGAAAACATCATCTAGAAGACTCCAGAAGTCACGACGCATCGCGGGGCCCAGGGTGGGACCCACCCTGGGCCGATCGGCCCAATAACCAGGCCGATCGGCCTGGCTTGGCGGCCAAGTTGCCCCTGTCTCCGGAAGCTTCCTCCACCGCCTCTAAGACGCAATCTAAACCGGTCGTATAATGTCGGTTTGATCCAATGGTCATCGTTCATTGTCAAGGCCCATGAAGATTAGTACCATATTATTTCTTTGAAGCCTGAAGAGACATAAGAAGACCCATATATATAGACCCCTAGGCCCCCTCGGCTTCAAGCATCTCGAGATCAACTCATCATCATATCGATCGATCCGGCTCTAGTCGACGGCCTTAGCTCTAGTTCAAGAACTAGAAGTAGAAGATTAGACAAGATGTAGAACTAGAAGCCCTAGATTAGAGTTGAGAGTAGAGCTTCAAGTTGAGAGAATTAGAGCGCGGTTGAGGCGGAGTTGAAGGAAGGGCCGGAGTCGGTTTGCCTCCATCTTCTTCTTCCTCCGGAGTTGGTGCCATTGGAGCGCAACTCCGAGATCTTGTGGATTGTTCGACTTCCATTCGAGTAAGTGGTATTGTCTCTATTGTTCTTAAGGTTCGTATTTCTTTGATAAGATTACTTTGATTCTTGGTTGCTCTTGAGTTGAAGTTGTTAGATTAATGTAAGCGTGGTGCTTAGATTGACTAGCTTATTACGAATACCTTCTATAGGCCGGGGTGAAGACACTTGTTAAGGCCGATCGTGGTGGTGGTGGCGCCATTGAGTCCTTTGTCACGCCCGCCCCGTTTATAGAAATCGTAGGAGCCCCAAGCGTTGTTAGCGTAGATTCCCTTTATTAAGAGTTTCTTCATGACAACCCCTCTTAAGAACAATGTGCAAATGATTTACTTGAAGTGAGAACAAGACCTTCCTAATAGAACTCCTTATCTCTCTTTTTAATCTAGTTTTAGCCACTCGGATTTAGCTATACACTTCGACGTACTCTCTTACCTTCTCCCCGTGGATTCGATATTTAAAGCCCTATTTCGGGTGAAGTGTGCTCACCGGTATCCGTTCGCTGCGGATTATCCATCATAATATTCCCTGTAGGTTAACAAATACCAACACCGCCAGCAGTGCACGTCCCCGTAGGGGCGCATGTGCCGCCCCTCCCCCCTCCACCTCCGGTTGACACCTTCCCGGTCTCGCTCCCGCCCCGCAAAGCTGTCCTTCCCCACCTATGATGGCAAGGACGATCCCCTTCCATGGATCAACCGCCGCGAGTAATTCTTCGAGGGGACAAGGTACGCCCGGCCTACTGAGCAAGTCCGGGTACGCCTCCTATCATCTCACGGGAGGAGCACAAAGAATGGTACATGAGGCTGTCCCAGAGAAACCAATGGCGATTGGGCAAGCTTCGCCCAATACGCCAACGAGCGCTTTGGCCCACCTCGAACGGCGGAAACCGGGTGAGCCGGCATCACTAAGGAAGACAGGCACCGTCGATGAGTACACGGAGCAGTTCCTGGCACACGTGGCACGAGCAGGCCACCTCGACGACAAGCAGCAGGTGAACATCTACACAGCAGCTTGGGCGAACCGCCTCAAGACGGACGCCGAGATGCAAAATCCCAAGGACATGGAGGCTGCCATGTCTCGCCGTGGTGTACGAGCGACGCCGCCATTCTCTACAACACCGGCAAGCCAAGACAGGCAAAGGCTAGGGCGCGCGCCGTGGCCCCGCTTGACCGCCCCTAGGCGCCCTCCTCCAAGCAGCACCGACACGGCCGCTTCGCGGCCGACACCAGCAGGAGATGACGGAGCGACGCAAAGCCGGACTCGCCTCAACCGTGACGAACCGCTTCCTCCCGGGTCACAAGTGCAAGCACCTCTTCGACATCACGATCTTCAACAACTACAACGATGCCCCACTAGCGGACGCCAAGGAGGAGCCACCGATCTGAAGGTCCTCACTAGGGACCCCGACTCCCGGCACGTGGTGCTCATTCTCTCTACCTCGCCGGTATGATCTCGTGCACCGGCGCCAACATCATCGCCGACTCGAGCAACGCACAACTACCTCGACCTCGCGTGGTGACCACGGCAGGCAGCCTCCGGACTCAGCCGGTGCATGTGTCGATCACCACCGGCACCGGGCGCCACGCTACATGTCGCGCCGCCACCTTCGACATGCCACTACGCCGACGCCAAGCATGCTTCGACATCGACGCCACGCCATGCCACTAGGCGAGGACGCCGACGCCATCCTTGGCATGCCTTGGCCGGCAAGCCCGGGACGCCGCGGACGGGATTTCGCGACTCACGAGCTGCAGTACTACCGTGAGGGTCGCCCGAGCACGTTCACTTCAGCTCCACCCCTCGCCGCAGGGCGCCCGGCCCCGGGCCCGCCAGTCGACATCTTCGCCGGCGTCCGGACACCTATGACAAGGCTTGGGAAACGCTCAAGGCATGCGATCGCCTTGGACCTCACGACACTTCCATCGGGGTCTTCGTCCCGGCTACGCCAGGCTACGCCGGAGGATCAAGCATCTACGCCGCATCGCCCTAGACGTCACCATAGGCGCCGCCCGGCTCCCGTGGGACGCCGAGGACGGCCCCCACGCTCTTCGATGGCCGGTTCTACCTTCCCGCCTTCCTCTCCACTACCGCCGGAACCGCTAGGATGCCTTGCTTCAGGCGGAGTTCGCAGAACGAACTTCCTCGCCTTGGGAGCATACACGCCGGAGCCAACTTCAGCAGGACCAACCGCCATCCTACTTGGCGGCATGTGGCCGAGGCGCCACCACGTCGGCCCGGCCAGGGTCGTCTTCCTCGACGGCATGGATCGCCTCTTCCTCACAGTCGACAACGTCCACATCAGCTATGATGCAGAGAGGGGTGCCCATCGCCTCTCGCCCTCTCTGTTCGATGTCGGCTCCTTCATGTACCGGAGACGATGTTGAACTTGGTCGCCACTCCTCCGCCGCGACATCACCATCCGGCGTCGCCTCCCACTCTTCGTCAACGCTCCTCCCAGTGAGCGTTTCTTGTTCCTGGAGAGCCCACCCCGCGACATGGTGCATCAGCACCTTGAGGTGGGTGTTGCAAGGGAGCTCCTATTGGCGGCCCGTCGTCAGACAGCTTCACAAAGTGGACGTGCTGTTCATCGCTACATCTACCACGGCTACATCGGCAACCTTCACTATCTCCCGGAGTTTGATCCCAAACGCATAAGGGAGAATATGATCCTCGTGAACCGGGTGCAGGGTCGCCTCATGCCGCAGGTTGAGCTTATCGTTCTGTGGGCACCGATCTCCATCTGGGGTGACGAATGGACTTTCATCCAGCGCGAGGACGCCGCCGGTCGGAGAAGGGGAGATGTCATGACCCAGAAATAGGGCCTGTGAGGACAGGCCCAACCGGCCCGAGGGGCACGGGCGCCCCCCCGGGCTCGCGCGCGCCCCCGCCGCCGCCTCCCTCCCTTCCGCGGATTCTTCGGCAACTAATCCGAGATAAAAGAGGAAAATATCTAGGATTATCTTTAGGCGTTTTGGTGTGCAAGGGGCTATCTCATCTATAAGGGAGACCCTTATTAGGAAATAAATAAATAGGATATGCTTGTAAAAGGTATTCCAATCTATAAGGAAACCTTTAGAGAGATTGCTTGAGATACAAGTCCCACTAGCCGGGCTATATAAGTAAGGGGTCTGCAATCTTTTAGGGCAACAAGCAAATAAAGAATTTTATCCCAACTCTCCTGCCTCCTCCTCTCTCTCAAGGCGCGCCCCAACCCCCGCACCGCCGCCGCCACCACTCAAGGCGCCCAAGGCCGCCGCCCAACCTGCTGCCGCCGCCAAGGCCGCGGGCCGGGCGCAGCCGCCGGTCCACGCCACCGCCGCCATCTCCGTCCCCATCCTCCTCATCTCCTCCCAATTCTTCACCACACGTGTCAATTCCGCTCAATCTAGCCGAATCCGACACTTCTCTATTGGCATTGTACGGGTCGGCGGCGTCTCCAACTCGAGGTCGCGGATCCCGTGGCGCCGCACTTGACTTCTAGTTTTGCGGACGCCGAGAAATCTCTCACCAAGCTCCGATTGAAAAAGCAGGAAAGGCGGCGGGCTTCTTTCTAGCTCCGTGCTCGCGGCTCGCTGTTCGTGGCGGCACCTCCGGGCGGGCTGGCGGCCCGCTCCCGGCCAAGACGCACAGAGAGCCCATCGGCACTCGCCGGCTACTCCCGAGAGAGAGATCGGCGAGGCCGACCTTGTCCTATCGAACTCCCCGCTCGCGATGGGCAAAGGAAGAAGGTCCTTCCCTCTATGACAGTGGGTCCGTCCCCGAGCCGCGCGGGTACCACATGACCGTGAGGCTAGAGGTCAATCTTTGTTACAGCCGGTGGGCGGTCGTTCCCATACGGCAAGCAAAGAAAATTAGAAGGAAAAACAAATACTATATTGGTGTTTTAAAAAATATTGTAATTATGTGTATCTTATCTTATTTATGCTTTAACAATCTTTTATCAAAAAGCCATACGATGATTTATCAAGAAGCCACACAATTGTATACACAAATATATTTGTACTTGATCTTAGCAACATGCACAACATTAAGCATTAGAGACTCGACCCCGCATGCGTGGGTTGTATGAACTGTCTTTACGTCTGTTTGTATGATAAAATCAAGGTTTTAGAGACGAGCCGCCGTCTGTGGCTTGTACATGCCCTTAGTGAGGCTGCGGAGGTGGCATGCTTGCATGTCGAGAGAACTCTTTAGTGGAGGTTCTCTTTATAGGTGTAGTAGATAGATGTTAGGTCATAATCTTAATCATAATCCTAGTTAGTCTTATTACATGAAATAATCAATCCATACTTAGCCCTTAATCACACTTAATTAGCATCAATCTTTAGACGAAACTACTACAAAATTGATTTTGCAAGACACACCCTAAATATTAACCGTGGCGGGCACTTTTTTGCCTGCCACGGTTAATACTCAAATTAACCGTGGTGCTCGTTTTTTATTTACCATGGTGGCACTTTGCGTCATCGAAAATTGATTTACCTTGGCGAGCGACTTAAAAATGTCCGCCATGGTTAACACCTATTTTCCGTGGTGGACATCCTAATTTTCCCACCATGGTAAATAATTTTTCCGTGGTAGGCATATTTGAAAATCCTGTCACATAAAATTCAGGCCCAATTACGGGCGCAAACACCCCAATATCGCACTACCAGTATATATACAGGGAGTTAGGGTTTCACCCTCCGACACTTCTCTCCAACCCAAAGGCCGCCGCCGCCCTTCTTGCCATGAGGCATCCCTTCTCCCCGCTTGCTCTCCCAACGATGGTGCCGCTGGCCACCGGCCCTCCCCACTCCTTCGATCCTCCCTAGCGCCCGACCCACCACTCCCCTTCCTCCCTACCTTCCCCACAGCGACACTCAGATGGTACACGCCTCCCTCTCTCCATCTCCAGCCTTCTCCCCACTGGTGGGGCCTAGCCATGGGGCGGTGCACAAGGCACCTCTCCTCCCTACGCATAGGGCCGAGCTTGGTGGCGGGTCAGCCTTGTGGCTCCACTCTCTTCAACGATGAGGCCGCGCAGTGTTCCTTCCGGTGGCACAAGGAGACGGCGCCGCCGCGGATCCACAACAGGGGCGCCCGCCACAATGCAAATCCGCCGTGGCGGTGGGCCAGCCTAGATCCAGTGACGGTGCACTGGCTTCCTCCACCTCCGTTGATGGCAGGCTACGCTCAGCCCAAATTCGGGGGTAGCGACCCTAGCGGGCTTGACATCGGGCTCGATTGGGCTCACTGGGGTTGGGGTTTATTTTCTTTATATTCTTTAGAATCATTTACCATGCCAGGCATAAAGCGCTTGTCACCGTTAATCTCGCATTAACTGTGACCTCACCATGGTAGCGGGCACCTTTTCCCACCACAGTAAATGCAAGACGTCCGTCACCAAAAATAAATTCCATAGTAGTGCAAAGATGTCAAGCTGCCGACTTTCATGTGCCTGCTCGGGTAGAAGGCATATGACACTATTTGTTTGAGGTGGAAGACGTCGTCCTTCGATCAACGCCACTCTCCAGCAACCTTGATTGGTAGGTCTTAAGTTTTTCATGCCATTTCTAATCATAGAGATGACTTCATCTTATAGCTTGTTGTTAAGCCCATCGATCATGGACCTTTGGGATTTAGTCCTTATAAATGAAGAGAAATCGGAGCACCTAAAGAAAGACCCAATACTGGAAATGAACAGGTCCGCCCGGTCGGACCGGATGATCTGTCCGACCCCACACACACACACACACACACTCCCACTGCTATTTTTCTTATTCTCGCGGCCCCAGCCCATGGCGAGGCAGACGGGAGCATTGGCGACGACGTAGTGTTGACGGAGTTACGGTTTCGCAACGGGTTAGGGGTCCTATTTCCTTCCCCGATCAGAAGCTTCGGGCTGGCTCGGGCGGCGGTCGCCGACACGGTGGTGGTGGTGGTAGGTTGACTGGCGGTGAGCAAGGCGGCGGCAGCGAGTGGGCCGGGGTTGGACAGCCGGTTGGCTTTGGGTAGGCGGCAGGGGCGAGCGTTGGCGGCCGGGAGGGTGGATCGCCAGAGGTGGAGAAGATGGTGGCAAAGTGAGCTCGCCGGGGAAGGGCAGGTGGGCGGCCGCCGTGGGCGCTAGGGTACATGGTGGAGGGGGGTGGGCTAAGGGGCGACGGCGCGGTGTGAGGAAGAAGAAGAAGGTGGCGGAGGGCCGTGGGCCGGTGTGGGCGAGGCCCATCTCCCGCACCTAGCCGGATGAGCGTGGGTATCCAACCAAGGTGGACGCTAGGACGCCCCCAACCCCAATAATTTGATGCAAATTTAGGGAGTTATTTTGTATTATCTATCTAGATAATGTTGGTGGTTTGGGTATAAATTTAGCAGCTACATTGAATATCCTTTGTAATGGCAGAAGTGTGTAGTTTTTAAGGTGCGTTTGGCACATATAAAGTTTCGAGTGGTTCTCACTTTTCTGCTAGGAATGAGAATAGGTGAAAACGTGGTTTTGTAGTAATTCTAATTCTGCAGCCTGCGCGCCATGGGGTTGGGTGGGTGGTTGGGTGAGGGGAGGCGGCGACGGTGGCGCTAGGGGAGTCGCGAGGACCGATCCTTACCCCTCCGGTCTCCTAATATCGTTGTAGATTTTGGGACTTAGAGAGTGAGTTAGTGGAGGAATTGATACCTATTTGGTGTGGAGGTTTTGAGTAAATGACGGTGATCATTCTCGGAAATTAATTAGTGGAATTTCATCCTCTATACTTCTATTCCTCTTCCCACCTAAACTCCCACTCTCACGAAACATACATAAAGAAGAGAAGAAAACTCGTACCTCTAAATTTGCATTCCCTTCTCTCAATTACCTCCAAACAAACATACCGAAAAGTTTTTTTTTTAAAAAAAAAGAATTGTAAATGTCATCACACACACACATATATGCATTGCATGTCACTTACATGATAAATGTATGTAAAAGTCTCAAAGGCCCATCCCGACGAAAGCACTTGTTAGTTGATCCAGCCCTTTCTTCTTTTTGCTACTACGACTATAGTCCATAATGATGAATTCAATTTTCTCACTCGGTACCATGGAATTGGTCGTTGAAACTCGATCCTGACGAGAGCGGTGAACCAGCTCTTCACGAGTTCGATCGCTGCGTCATCGATCTTGGCCGACATTGCGAATCTGTAACGACGAGCTAGATTTCTATGAATACGGATCGCGGATCGATCAATCGTCCTGTCGTCCGGCAGCTAGTAGTCGTCGTTGGGCAGCGTGGAGTTGACGAGTCTGGCGATGGTGACCCTGGGCGTGGAGTAGTCTCCGGTGAGCACCTTGGCGGCGACGATGGCGTTGGCGGCCTCGGTGAGGTGCACGCCGTCCCAGCTGATGAAGCGCGTGCCCACGTCGCACAGCTGCATCTCCGCCGACATGCACGCCTTGAAGTGGTTGTAGTTGTATGGCGGCCCGCCGTAGCCGCAGCATGCCATCAGAGGCTTCTCAATCCCTGCATATATATGCATATATGCAACAAGTTGAGAAGCGTTCGATTTCCATTCAGCAGCAGCCAGCAGGTGACGATGATTACCGTGCATTGTGTGGTTTGCCACCAGGTCGTACTTGATGGTGTACATGTCGACGAAGACGAGCGCGGCGTCCACCATCCGGCGGCGGAGCTGACCGCAGGCCTCGCTGAGCAGCGTGTTGAAGCGCTTGGCGGCGTTGTTGTAGGTGTTGAGGCAGCCGTGGGCGTCCAGGTCGGTGTCGTCGTCCCGCGGGAAGGCCAGCTTCTGCGGCAGGCAGCCCAGAGCACCCGTGCCGTGGATCCAGAACTTGCGGGCCCCGTGAGAGTACAGCGTCTATGTAATGTATGCAATGCATGTGTCATATCAACTAGGTGTGTGGTGTACTGGTGGTGTCAACTACCTACTTCACAAGACCTAAAAGAACATAATTCCTTCCTTTTATCTATCTATATTAGTACTAATTACACAAGAGGAAAAATACAGGCGAAGGGATTTATATTACTTATAAATTACCTCGATGGTGTACTTGATCTGAGCAACAAAACCGGGGATCTTGGCAAGCACTTGATCGTAGGGCAGGTGCATGTAAGCGGACACGTCATTCTGCCCGATGTCGATGGTGTAGATGGCCTTTCTGAATCCTTCGCGATCGATGGGTGGCCTCTGCCCTGCATCACGTTAACCACATCGAACGATCAGTGTCACACCAGCTGGTTTTAATAACTGAGACATAATTAGGTTGCCATCATATATGGTTTGACAGCTGAGAGATCGACCTAGGTTGATCATTTCCATGGATCTGGCCCTGAAGTAGAGCCATTGATGGAGCTGCACGTCCAGCGAGAAGGGAGAGCCGCCCGGTGTCGCCGTGGAGCCGCCGATGGCGAAGTTGACGCCGTTGCTGAAATCCGCGCCCAGCGCCTTGAGGTATGGGCTCAGGTAAGGCGTGTGCAAGCTCACCTGGCAGGCCAAACCCAAACACAGACACAGTATATATCAGCGCTCCAAACAGAGATCCTTTCAATCAATAAACTAACATATGGTAAAAAAGTCGTAATAAAGAACTAAATATCCACTTAAATAAGAGATCGAGCATGGTCGTCACAGAAGGTTTGGAACACCGACGTACGGCTTCATTTCAGCGTGCATCGCTGGGCGGCCTTGATGAGGCCAGTGTGTGATTGATCACTGCAACCACAATAATTTGCGCACTGGACTGCAGAGATGTACCTTTGCGCCGACATAAATCTCTTTTCGTGATCCCATCATGGCCTGCTTGACACGTTACCACTTTTCCTCCACTCCATCCCAAAAAGCCATTTGTTTCTTTTTAGCGTTTCATTTGACAATAATTTTTAGAAGATATAGTAGCGGTCACCTTTTGTTTTTATCTCCAGAAACAAAGTACTTTTTTCCATCCCAAATTATAAGTCACTTTGATTTTTTAGTTCATCCATTTAGTTATGTATCTAGATACAATAATATGTCTAGATACATAACTAATTGGATGAACCTAGAAAGTCAAAAGTGACTTATAATTTGGAATGGAGGGAGTAGGAGCCTACTTGATCGAACAGCTTAGCTACTATGTTCAGTTCTGAGTCTACCTGGGATCTGCTCTTGAGAGTTTTTTTTTTATAAAAATACTGAAGAAAAAAACGAGAATTTTACTGTGTTGCTTAAAGTTGAATTCCAAGCGTGGCGCGAAATAAAGCATGTATTTTGACGTATCGATGGCGAAAATCCGGGATGATGAGTGTGACGAACGAACTCACAGATGAAGTCGATGACGAGGCGTCCATCGGAGAGCCTTCCGGTGGGTCGTCGGAAGAAGGTGCGTCCCTCGGGCAGGTTCAAGTTCATCCCGTTGACCGCCGCCATGCCGCCCGTGTCGGAGTTGGAGTCCCCGAAGTTGAAGATGATCACCGACGACGACGACGACGACGGGCGCGCCGCCGCCGGAGGAGGATCGTCGTCGTCCCGGGCGGCACCGCAGCACCAGCTTCCGCGCGGGCGACCGTGGCTACGGCCTCCACCGGCGGCGCGACGGCCAGGAAGCCGGCGTCCGGCGCGTACCTGAGGCAGGCGAGGACCACCGCGGCCGCCACCCCGGCCATCACCAGGTAGTGGTGCAGCCGCAGTGGGACGGCCGCGGCGGCCTTGTTCGGCCCTCCGGCCGCGGCGGGCGCCTGCACCACCGCTGGTCATCCTCGCTCCTTCACTTTGCAATCTGTCGTGTGCTCCTCACGCCCGGCCGGCCGGCGGATGCCCAAGCATATAAACGCACACAGCGGTGTGTGTGTCTCGGCTCTCGGCTCTCCTTGCGTGCAATGCAGGGGAGTGACCGTGTACCTGACCAGACCTGCCTGCGCGTATGTAGTAGCTATGTATAGGCAGGCAGGCATCAGTTGAGCTGTGGCCTCTCTCAGCCTCGCCCAGAGTCGCCCAGAGTAGGAATAGGTAGTAGCATCTCCTCGTTGTCGGGAGACGACGAGATGTGAGATGTCGCACGAACACCGACGGAGAAGAGCATTGGTGGAGTGGAGAAAAAAAGGCGAGAAAGGCGATACATTAACGCGCGTGTTTATGGCTCTGGTGCTTGGAGTCAAGGGTGGTTTGGTTGGTGAGTGATGATTTTTTGTGATAATAAAGGTGGGAGGCGCGGTGTGCGCGGGACGCGACCGCGCGAGGCCGGAACGGCGACGGCGCATCGGTTTCGCTGGCTCGCTGCCCCGGCCGGACGCCGACGCCGCGGGCGGGACGGCATCATCAGGTAGGTGCCGGGGCGCCGCCACGGGCAGGGCCACCACCCGCGTTCCCCTGGGCCCCGAGAGGGAGAAAAAGATCGAGCTTGGCCGCGACGCGACTCTACTCAGTAATGGCGCAGGACCGCGGATACCGATGGAAGCCTGGCCGCGACTCTAGTGATTAATGGCGCAGGACCACGGATACCGATGGATCAGTCGCCTCTAGTACTCATGTACCTAGAGTAGAGCTCTCGGAAGCTCCCTCCGTTTATGGATAGGCACCCGGCCCTGATCTGGTGGCGGGAGCAGCAAGCAAGCAATGCCGGCCATCGACGTGAGCACGACAGCGCCCGGTCTGCAGCCTCTGCTGTCGTGCGCGAACGAACGGGGCTGGTTGCCTCCGTCCGGTGGATCAGCAGGATCCATCGACTCGCTCCACGTACTTATCCATTAGAATTACACAAAGTAGTGATCTGCTATCATCAGCAGCAGCTAGCGCTCGTCGCATGCGTTCGCCCGCACTTGCACTGCCACATGTTGCACGAGAGCGACTATACATACAAGAGACATGAGTGAGCCCTACGATACGATTCAAGAAACGAACGTGTGCCGTTTCGCAACGACGAGTATCAGATGATCGAGCATGCTGAGTGGAAGGTAGGTTTGTATTTGTCGTGGCCTCGACACGCACTTTGTCCGGGCATGGCGACCGCACGCACGCACGGACGCAGAAAGCGCGAGATGTCAAGTGCAAGGGTGGTGACGCACAAGTAAAAATGCTCGTTCGTGACCAACACAACACAAGACTCACGACGCCGGCAGGTGCGACGTCATTTTGCAATGAAGCCAGCAGCGGATGCAGTTTATTTCTGCCGGACGGGTGGCAGAAGCTGGAAAGCTACCCGCCGACGATCGACAGCCCGCAGCTGCTCGGTTTCAACCGTCGGGTCGTCAAGGTACCAACCGCAGCAGCGCGAAGGAAGGCGCGTCGACGTCGCGTGGGGTGAGGCGCGCCTAGCACCCAACAGCGCCACCAGGGCATGTGCTGTGCAGGGACTGGGAGAGGTCCTTCGGACGTGTCCGAAATCAGGAAAGATCAGCGTCATCCTTGAATGGCCACCATAGTCGTAATGCAAATGCAACCACACACACTACTCGACTGTCGACTCCACCAATCAATCCGCGCTCAAGTCCCATCTAACCTCACAGTGTTAGCAAGTCGCATCAGAGTTGAATTAATGTGGCCAAGAAAAACAAACGCCTACTGTCCCTTTGAGATTACATAGCTCGTACAAATTGTATTTGAAGCATTGCCGATCTGCATATACACCTGCCACAGCCCGCACAGCACCGGAAAATAAACAGAGAAATTAGAGCTAGGAAGAAATCACACACACACCACCATCCAGGAACGCCCAAAACCATGCATCTTCCCCTTTTCTTTTCTTATTAATATATTTAACTAGTATTGTGTGCGTTGTTATGAGATAACTAATTTTTTTAAAAAATACATAGATCGCATGATATGATAACAATACTATGAAATTAAACAGTGATATTAAAGTGACATTTAATTCAAACAAGTAAGTTTTATGAAAGTAACACAATCATAGATATCGCGGATTTTACATTCATATATTGTGCATATAACATCTTTGTGTAGAGTCCGATAAACTATTTAGAAGTACCTAGAAATATCAACAAATATAGCATTTGTTAAATAATATTTGTATAATATAAATTGAATAAAAAATATATTGTATATGTTAGTAATCTTCTCTTACCTCGCCTATTTGCGTTAGAACCTCCTTCCATACTATATTCTTTCGTGAAAATTCCATCAACTGGCTGGGGTCTTCTTATCCTTACCGTTTTTACTTGGTGCATACTTTTTATTTTTTTTCCCATGACATTCTTTCTAGCATTTTTCTTCTCCATCTTTTTGGCCTCCCCCTCCCGTGACGCCCCAAGATCGGCTTGACAACGGGCGAGGATCTTGATATTCACTCTTGACGTGGCTCTAGACATCGCAACATACAACCGACCGTGAGAGAACACCGGTGCGGGCGATACACACCCTTGTTCGGGATAGTTTGGCCATGTGACTTGTTCATGGCATAGGCTCGGCGGCCGATAGGAAATCGCTTCCTATTAAACACCTAACGGGAACATCTCATCAAATGGGCACAAGGGTATTCGAGGAAGGAATACCCGTTTCCGAGCATGCTACCCCACCATGATTTCAGCGTCGATTGTATTTCTTGGAAACCCTCACACCCAGCAGCCTTGTCCGTTGCACAACCCATTGGGAGGATCAATATTCCGAAGCAAGATGACAGGACACCCGAGCTTGAGCTTCAAAATTTGTGGAGGCAAGCCACTGGGGTTCAGACTGTTAGGGAACTCTACTGGATAGTAGTTTTGTGGATCATCTGCAGCAGAGTCAAAACTGTGATTCACCATCTCGCCACCTCGAACATATCAATCATTTTCATATTGATCAAGTCCACCCAATTGTTACGCGAGCATAAAATCACCGGTGGTGATGTAGTCTTTGTCCGCCCCCCGTTTGTGTTTAGGTCGGAAAGATGGTGTCGATCATCGCACGAAGATCCTTCTCAACCGCAGTATGGGACATAAATCTCGCCTGGAACTGCACATCGCCATCTCCGTTAACCTCTTCCGCTCTATCACCAATGCACAATAGATAATCTGCAAACCACGGGTCACTCTGAGCCCTCATGTTGCGAACGAGCTTTAGGTGGCGCATGGATTCCCAAAGATGGGAGCTTCATAGGGAAGCTCTGACTATTTGAGCTCTAGATCCTTTCCGCACAACAGGGAGGACCTATCACGAAATCCCGCCAAAGACAGGTTGTCTTCCCACCAAATGTAAGGTCCGATTAGCTAATTGTATCTAATAGGCTCTTGTTTAGTGCTTCCACGTTTTGCCTCTTTGTCATAGATGCCTCATCCCATATTATGAGAGTTGCTTGCCATAACAACTTGGCAGTACCACTTTGTTTTGTGAATGTGCATCCATCGCCCTCTTTAGCATTGAGAGGTAACTTGAAACACGAGTGGCTCGTCCTCCCACCTAGCATTATGGGTGTTGTGACTCCAGATGTTGATGTAGCCACGACAATCTTGTCCTGGCTATGTAGTTTTGCGAGAAGTGCCCTATACAAAAAGGACTTTCCCGTCCCGCCAGGTCCATTCACAAAGAACAACCCGCCTTTTTTCACTGTGGATAGTGGCCATTACCTCATCGTAGGTAGACCTTTGCGACTCCAAAATCTTTTAAGGTTTGCTTCATCCAAAGTAGTTGAGCATAACATGCACCGACTGCAACATACTCGGCCTCGTGATTGGAAAGGGCTACACAATTTTGCTTCTTAGAACTCCAAGAAACTAGGAACCGTACAAGGAATTGACATGTCCCCGAAGTGCATTTTCTATCTACTTTACAACAGGCATAGTCAGAATCTGAATAGCCAAGTAGATTGAACTTGGAGCCCTTGGGATACCGCAAGCCAAGGTTAGGAGTGAGTACTAAATATCTCAAGATTCTCTTAACAACCACTAGGTGACATTCTTTTGGATTAGCTTGAAATCTAGCACACATGCACACACTAAGCATTATATCGGGCCTAGATGCATAAAGGTAAAGAAGTGAGACGATCATGGAATGATATACCTTCATGTCCATGGCTGCCCCTTCTTCATCAAGATCAAGATGTCCATTGCTTGGCATTGGAGTCTTGATTGGCTTTGCCTTAGCCATATCAAACTTCTTAAGCATGTCATGAGTGCACTTGGTTTGGCAAATAAATGTCCCTTCCTTCATTTGCTTGACTTGAAATCGAGGGAAGAACTTTAGTTCACCTATCATGGACATCTCAAATCTCTTGGTCATTGTCCTACTAAATTGCTCAACATACACATTGTTAGTACTACCAAATATTATGTCAGCGACATATATTGGCACACAAATATATCATTACCAACTTTATATGTAAAGAGAGTAGGATCATCTTTGCCTATTTCAAAGCCTTGCTTGAGCAAGAATTCCTTTAGGCATTCATACCATGCTCTTGGTGCTTGCTTAAGTGTCATGAACCAAAGGACCACATGGGAGAAGGGCCCAACAAGGGCAGCCCAAGCGCCGACTAGGACCCAAGGCCTTGGCACACGCGCGCCTCCTAGCCGGTCGACGCCATCGTCCGCCGTAAACACGTCACGTCAGTTGCTTCGCAATAAAGTAAGGGATGTTTAAGGAATAAAGATAGGAATAAAATAGAAAATAAATAGATTGCTCAGAAAAAGAGGAATTCCAATCTATAAGGAAACCTCTAGATCTTTCTTAGCATGCAAGTCTCCCTCGGACTATAAATACAGGGGATGTAATCGGGTTGGATCTCAAGAAGAAAATTAAAGGGGAAACACCCAACTTGACTTCCGCTCTCACGGGCTCTCTCTCTCTCTCTCTCCTCACCTTGCGCACGTGCGCCGCCTCCACCGCCGCCGCCGCCCTTGGCACGCCGCCGCCACCGCGCCGCCCCCACGCGGCGTGCGCGCCGCCGCCCCTCCTTCCCCTCTCTTTTCTCGGCCGCGCACGTCATCATCGTCATCTTCCACCTCGTCGTTCTTCCTCTCCCCCTACGTCATCACGCCGCGCCCGTCGTCGTCACCATCGCCGAATCTCACCACCGAACGCTACCCTAAGCTGGCGCGCCGCCGCCCACCCGTGTCACGCCGATCGATGCGGTTTGTGGCGGCTGGTATCCGGAGACCAGGACGATTCCCTCCACCGAAGGCTTCCGACGACCACCACCGTCTTCAAGATCAGATGGCCAGCGCATGGACAATTGCGTTCATGGAGAAGCTCCACACCATCTTCGACGACTACGAGCAGGCTGTGACAACACACTTTGGGAGAAACAACGAGGCTATCTGGAGCTGCCATGGACAACGACAACGCCGCCTTCGCCATCAGCGGCGTACATATGGTCACGCCAGCAAGAACCCAGCCGAAGACGACGCCTTCGGCGTCGCGGCGCCTCCAACGTCACCTCGGCCACCACCGACGGCGTCCCCGCCATGGCGCGCCGACGGGTGACGACGTTCCCAAGGGCGCCATCTACGTCACATCCTCCACGATCGTCGACAATGCAAGCAACGGTCATGCCTACCCCGAGGATGCCCCGGCTATCGCGGTCCGTCGACCGGGGATCGAGGGAGGCTACAACCGACGTCCACAAGCTGTTCGACGAAAAGCCTACCCAACTAGGCCAATGTCGCCAAGCTCCAACGACAATGCAGATAAGTTCTTATACCACCAACATCCTCTCTGATATGGGGAACACCGGGAGCATCCACGTCATTACCATCAGCAGCAACTCAACGACGTCGCCGGTCTCAACCCCGACGTCCTCGACATCGACAATACCTCCAAGGGCGCCCCCAACAACATCAGCAGCGACCACGACATCGCCAACCATAACGTCCTAAGCATCAATGACAACACCAACATCACTATGGGTGACATAACGACGTCAACCGACGTCGACATCAACGTCGCTGACGTTGACACCCGGGACAACACCGGCAACATGAACAACAACATCAACATCTTTGCCGACCAGGACATCACACACTCCACAGTCACCAGGCAAGTCCACCCCAATCAACAAGGAGCTTCTACCTCTACCACCCATGCTACAACGATGCCGCTCGACATCGTCAACCATGACGTCCACGACACCGGCACCATCGACGACATCGACAACGACGACGACGCTACCACGAGTGCCATGAACGTCAACGACACCCTCAAGGACGCCAACGCCGATGATGCCCCACCTGACATCGACAACAACTACAAGGGCAAGAACACCGACGCCGCTCCCAGGCGCCACCGACGCGACGCTCATTCACTCGCCGACATACGACGACAACAATCTACTACACCTGCTGGACATCCTCCCGACATCAACAATGGTGGAGAACACCCTCAGGCAAGCTCCAGATCCAGCAAAGGCGCCACCATCAGTACCACGTCAGCAGAACATCAGGTACACCGCTATACTTCTGACAAGGGCGGCACTCCTCCTTCTTTGGTTCATCTACATGCCAACCCAGACGACAAGGGAGTACTGGGACACCTCCACACGGTGTCTTCCTCGCGGCTTCAAGCTGCCCATCAACGGCGACACCAACGACTACTTCGCGCAACCTCGACGGAACGACGCCTTGATCGACTACACCTATGGCCCCAACACCTCCGTCAGGAACATGGGCTTACCAGACATCACGGTGCCAGGCAACAACCATCGCGCCATTGACAACTCGGCTATGGCAGCTTGGACGACTACAGAGCCAAATCAGTTGGCTCCCTCGTTCCTGGCGACATCGCCCGATGCGACCCGCTAACAAGCCTTGGGCTGCAATGCACCAGGAGGCGCCCTACATGTTGGGCTTGATGATGCAACTCGCCCACCAGTTCGACTCTCCTGTCTCCTATGAGGTCTACAGCAAGCTTCAACTCGCGAGCTCCACCGACGACGACATGAGGTACATACCACCCAGATCAACCCCCTACCTCATCGACCTCGTCACTACCCCGAAGGCCCTCATCCTTCATCAACTGGCAACACGGATCGGCGACAACCTACTTCGCATCGCCGGAACCATCAAGCTCCACCCAGGAGCAACAGCTTGGGCGCCAGCAATGGAGATCGTCTTCCTCGGCAACCATCGCTACTACGTCACAGCCTTATCAAAGGTACTACGAGATGTTCTCCAACCAGCAAAGGTCAGCATCTCCATCTTCGCCCAGCGCATCAACAACGACAACAGTGCAGAACAACAGCGCGAGGTCGCGCTGTCAGCAAAAGGGGGGAGAAATGTCATGAACCAAAGGAGCACCGCCGGAGAGGGGCCCAACAAGGGACAACCCAAGTGCCGACTAGGGCCTAAGGCCTTGGCGCGCGCGCGCCTCCTGGCCGGTCGCCGCCATCGTCCGCCGTAAACACGTCACGTCAGTTGCTTCGCAATTAAGTAAGGGATGTTTAAGGAATAAAGATAGGAATAAAATAGGGAATAAATAGATTGCTTGTAAAAGAGAAATTCCAATCTATAAGGAAACCTCTAGATCTTTCTTAGCATGCAAGTCTCCCTCGGACTATAAATACAAGGGGGTGTAATCAGTTGGATCTCAAGAAGAAAATTAAAGGGGTAACACCCAACAGCTTCTCTCTCCGGGCTCTCTCTCTCTCTCCTCACCTTGCGCCACGTCGCGCCGCCTCCCCCGCCGCCGCCCTTGGCACGCGCCCGCGCCGGCAGCGCCCAGCGTGTGGCTACCCAGCGCCGCCACGTCGCCCGTCACGCCACCCACGCCGCCGCCCAGCGCCGCCGCCTCCACCGGCCGCGCCGCCCCTCCTTCCCCTCTCTCTCTCCGGCCGCACATCATCATCGTCGTCTTCCACCTCGTCGTTCTTCCTCCGCCTACGTCATCCGCGCCGCCGATCGTCGTCACCATCGCCATCTCACCGTAGAACACTGCCCTAATCCGGCCGCCGCCGCTAACGCCGCCGCCCGCCACGTGTCACGCCGGAATCGATCCGGTTTGTGACATTAAGCCATCAAGGACTCGTGTATCCCTCCGTGTGTCTTCCTCCAATCGTAGTCACGTGTCCGTTCTCCACACGACCCGTCGAGGATGCGAAGTCTCCCCTGTGTCTCCCTTTATCGCAGCCTTGTCTCCCTCACCTCATAGTACATCAAGGGCACACATCTCCCTCGACGCATCTCACTCTCCTTGCAGTTTGTCGAGGACGCCTTTGATGAGGACGTCACTGGCTCCAAATTACTTACATGGATCAAGTGAAGGTTTGATTGTAGATGGAAAGTATTGATGGTTAGTGAAGTTGATTAGGACCATTTAAAATTTAATTCCATACTTGGGAGAAGTGACCGAGCTTGAATCAAGGATGACTCGAATGCAAGAACTGGAGGGTGATGAGGACATCCGTGGTAGTCGGGCTGTGAACGTCGTCACCAGTTAAATCGAAGTTATCCATCTCCACCAAAAGATCGGGACATCCAACCACTTATTAGCCTCTGCTTCCCTTCATACGGGTTTATGGCCCGGAGGATCGGGTACGGGAAGGAAGAAGATTGCTCGATTTTTATTTGGACTTTAATTAGAAATAAAAAAATAAATGATAGTTTGTTGGTACATTGTCCTAGACCATATTTAGTCTTGTCTCCGTTTTAAACTATAAACCGTTTTACCTTTTAAGTAAAAATTGTTTTATGCATTTAGATATACAATATGTTTATAGATATATAGAGAAACCTACACACCTAGAAAAGCCAAAAGGGGTTGTAATTTGAACAAGGTGAAATACTTGTTATTTAGAAATAATGGAGTAAATAAATGAAACAGGTCAAACTGATGCACTACATCTTAGATTTACTCCCTTCGTCCTTTTTATCTGTTGCCATTGGCGTCCTTTTTATCTGTTGCCATTGCATAAGTGCTACAAATTTGACTCCATTTGTAGAAAATATGTGTAACATTTGTATCACCAGTGATACTAATTGTATACTATAAATATTAATATATTTTAATATATTTTTTAATTAAAGTTGTTTGATAAATGCAAACGTCACATATTTAAGGACGGAGGGAGTATTGGGAAGACACCGAAAAACAAAAATTATTGTTTATCAATCATACTTTTCAGCTTTTGTTCGTAGCCATGTATGTATCTACCCTACTAATGCACCAACATATGCATTCAAATCCATTTAAAATGAACCACCTAGATTTTTTTTTTGAAGGGAAACGAGGAGGGTCACCCCCTGTGCTTTTATTAAACAAAGAAAATCTTACGGGGAGAACTCAAGAAACAAAAAAAAGACACAAAGAAAATTAAAAAATTACACAAAGAGCTCGATCCATTGATCCAAAGCTGAATGGAGAGAAGGTTTAGCTCGTAGCTTAACTAGAGCTAGTTCACACTTGAAGACTCGTTTGACGTTCATCGAGAGAATGTGCTATATGTCGAATATGATGTCATTCCTAGCAGCCTAGATGGCCCGAGCATTCTTTGAAATAACTTCAAAGGCTACTAAGCTCTGCAGAGAGTTCTTGAAAAGAATTACCGAGTCCACCAAGCCGAGGTTGAATGAGGTGAGCCAACCAAGATAGGTTCCAACACGACATGGCAAAGGGCAAAGTGAAGAAAAAGATGGTCAACATCTTCCTCTATTCCAAGGTGACAAAGAACAAAATCGTAGCTGTCAAGATTCATGTTTCTCCTCCTTAGAAGCTCCCTAGTGCTTATTACGTCTTTAAAGATCAGCCATAGGAAAATTTTCCTCTTAGGTTGACATCTTTGATTTCCACGACCATTTGAAAAACCGGTGGTACCGTAATATGCCCCATTAGATGAGAATATGCTTGTTTTGAAGAGAAGGAAGAGTTTCCCCAAATGTATGTCCAAATGTCATGACACATGCAGAGAGAGAAGTTTTGTAACTGATTGTTTAATCTATTTGTAATTGCTCAAAAGCTTGTGTGGAAAGTGGCGGTGAAAGAGAGTATAAATATCTTCAGTTTCCAAGAACTCCTTGACTATAATGTTTGCATCTTTGGTAAAGGAAAAAAGTTCAGGGCATAATCAATGAAGCAAATTATTGTTCCAAACATCACCCAAAAAAGACAGAAGCTCCATCTAGGATGGTGGCGACGCTAAAGACCCTTAAAAGAGTCAAGAAGCTTGCAAATGTCTTTCCACCAAAATGACCCTCTTCTATTAAGTCCTAGGAGAGAACCATCTTTGTAGTAGGAACTCCAAATTAGCTGAACCCGAGGGGCCGAAAGTGGTGATTGAAAAATTTATGAAGGTGCTTGAGCAAAAGACTCGATTCTGCGTGGTCGGTGATTGCACCTAGGCCCCCGTTCTCCTTTGATTGACAGACCATTTCCCAGGCAACCTTAGAAGGTTTCTTGCTGTTCATGTTAGAGCCTCTCCATAAGCAATGTTTTCGATACTTATCGACTTGTTTGACCACTGCTTTTGGGAACAAGAAAATACACATGGCATAAATAGGCATAGCACTGATGACAGCATTAGTCATCTGCAACCTCCTAGCATCATTTAACATTGAAGAAATGGTAACTAGTCTTCTCTCACATTTTGAAACTAGAGGCCAATAATCACCTTGATGGGCCCTGGTTAAGGCGAGAGGCAATCCCAAATAAGTAAAAGGTAAGGAACCAGTAGAGCAGCCAAAACTGGTAGCAAGAAGTTGAAGTCTTTCTTCTGAAATGTTTACTGGCACCATCATAGATTTAGAGTAATTCACCTTTAGACCTGTGGATTCAGCAAAGTCTTGTAAAATTTGCTTAAGGGCCAGTAGCTGAGATTCCTCACCTTTCATGAATATTAGAGTGTCATCGGCATACTGTAAGATGGGAAAGTCTTGATCATGGGTGAGGTTAATTGGAAGTGTCAGCTCATTCCTTTGTCTGGCATCATTAAGAATAGATTGCAGGAAATCAGCTGCTAGGACAAATAATAAAGGGGAAAGGGGGTCTCCCTATCTAACCCCTCTCCTGCAATGGAAAACTTTGCCTGGTACACCATTTAGAAGCACAGCTGATGTGCTAGAGTTGAAGATCAACCTCATCCAAGAAAGCCACTTTTGGTGAAAACCCTTGCTCTGCATAATTTCCAGCATCAACCCATGCTCTACCTTATCAAAAGCCTTTTCAAAATCCAGTTTCAAAATAATTATCTCTTGTCTTGACTGGTGACAAAGATGTTGGTATTCTAGTGACCAAGCAATACAGTCTTGAATGGATCTTGCTCTGATAAAACCATATTGATTCTTATGAATGAGATTTGGCATTACTGTTTGGAGTCTATTTGCCAGAAGTTTGGTTATAATCTTCATGGAGGTGCTGAGCAAGGAGATTGGCCTGTAGTCACTTACACTTGTGGCAGATGGGTGCTCTGGGATGAGGGTAGTGTGTGAGCCATTAATACTTTGCACACAAACTGAACCAGAGTGAAAGGCTTGACACAGATTGTATAAGTCATTACAAATTACTGGCCAACATCTTTTGAAAAAATCTGTATTAAAGCCATCAGGACCTGGGGATTTGTTAGAGGGCAAATTTCTAACCACAAGGTCAATTTCCTCCTTAGTAAAAGGTACCTCAAGAGAATGCAAGTCATTGATTGGAGAGATCAGTTCTCGTAAACTGAAAGTGATACTGCGTGTAATTGGAAACTCCCAATCTCTCTTTGAAACCGTCCCATAACCAATGCGCTTTAGTATTGTGATCGGTGGCAATTTGTCCCTCCAAATTTTGCAAAGATGAAATGGCATTGTTCCTGAAACGAAGAGTTGCATTAGCATGAAAAAATTTAGTACTAGCATCACCAAGAGTGACCCATTTGATGGCTCCCCTCGCTTCCAATAAGAATGCCGCTTTGCACGAGAAGGGAAGAGAGTTTTTGCTCTAGCAAATGTTTAAAATTCCACTCGGTATTGTTAAGTCTCTGAACTCCTCCATGTAAAAAAGCGAGGGGAAAGAATCGGCTTGACATTATAGATGGTTTGCTTGAGGTTAGAAATTGTCTTGGACCACTCTTTCAAAAAAGTTTTTTCTCGGTTTTTGAATTTAGCAAAGTGATTATTTTGGTGGGTCATAGATATGAGTGGGGCACTGCCACCCTTGTTGGACCACCTCTATAAAGTCAGGTTGCTGCATCCAAAAGTTCTCAAACCTGAAAACATTCTTTTTGGAATATTAGTAGAGAACTGAACAAGACAGGGTACATGGTCAGAGGTTTCATTGATCATAAAGTACACTACAGAATTAGGGTAATCCACAGTCCAGTTAACCGAGGTGAAAGCCCAATCCAACCGTTCCAAAAGAGGATTTGCTTGTTTGTTGGACCAAGTAAAACGTCTACCTTTCAGAGGCAACTCCACTAAACCCAGGGCACTTATAGCAGCATTGAAAAGATTCATCTCAGTATAATCTGCACCAGGTTTATTCCTGTCACTTGGAGCCCTGTAAAGATTAAAATCACCAACCAAAAGCCAATTCACATCATCAGGCATATGAATATTTTTGATCCAAGTGAGGAAATCTTTTTTCCTTGCAGGAGTACAAGGAGCATAAATATTGGAGAGAATCCAAGAAGCATTATTGAGCTTAGAAGTGAGTTCCATAGAAAGGCAAAAAGCATTCTCAAAGATTTTAACCCCAGAAAAAAGAGCAGATTTCCAGAGAATAATTGAACCACCAGAGGCACCAATAGAGGGAATATAAGCAAACTCATCAAAACAGATAGGACAGAAGTTTCTAATAAACATAGGATCAAAAGCAACATTCTTAGTCTCCTGAAGGCATACTATATCACAAGCACTATCCATAATTTTGTCTCTTATCCCATCCCACTTTTTAACTGAGTTCAACCCTCTTACATTCCAACTTAGGACTTTCCAAGTTCTATTTGTCATTAAAATTTATTACAAAAAGAGGGTAAAGGTAAAAGTGGGCCTAGTTCAGACTAGGATCACCAGAAGGGGTGCTAGAGCTTTGAGCACCATCCACCGGATTGTTCTTGTTAGTCGTGGATGGGAGCAGACCCAAGGCTTGCAGCAGTGGGGGCAGCTGATGTAGAGGTGGAACAGCCAGCTTGTTCAGCAGAAGCTCCAGTTTTTGTCTTGTCCACTGCCTTCTTCTTAACATGCCTCTCTGAGAGCTTTTGAGTGGATAGAGAGGCAGGGTCAATGCCACAGAAAGAGGCCCCCAGGTTCTTGATGACCTTCTTTGAAATGGAGGGTGGTTTGCTCTTGCACCCAAGACAGTTCTTGCAATCAGGGGAGGACACAGAGTGCTTGAAGCCTTTGTGTTTGATCTTGAGCCTTTCACTCCTCTTCACTTCTGCTTCAGAAAGTGGAGCCTTACCCTTCGATCTGGTTTTCTTTTTAGGAGTAGAGGCAGGTGCAGCATCAAAGTCCCTGAATCTTAAGTTTGGTAAATCTACTCTCTTTCATGGTGCTGTGCAAATCTACTCCATGAATGGTTCTAAAATCATAGAAGAAGTACTCTCAAAGTTTGAACAAACTGGGAGAGAGATTGAGGGACTTTGATCAGGCAAATGAAAGAGAGTAGATTTACCAAACTTAAGATTTTGGGGTCATCATGTCCCAGGCAGAGGATCGAAGGAGAGAAGCAGCCCAGTCATAAGTAGGTGACTGCAAAAGCATGAAGGAAAAAAAGTTCATCCATTCATCAGGAATAAGAACAGTAGAAAAATTAGGGGAGGGAGATGAGAAGTGCTTTACCCAGAGCCTTATAGCATCAGGACAAGGCTGAGAGGAGGCTTGCTGCTCATTCCACCAGTCAGTTGAGGGAAAATTATTGAAGATCTGCACAGCACCAACTTGAATATTTTGGTTAAAAGGAGGGTCCTGTTCATCAGCAGCAGGTGGCTCCCATCCAAGCAAGTCTTCAAGCTGATCTTCCTCAGGAATCATGGGCTGCAGATTATTAAAATCTGGGAAGGGGACAATTTTCACTGCAGGGATAGGCAGCTGCACAGGTGGGGCATTGAACTCATTCCCTGAATCAAAGGCTGCATCAACAGCAATAACATGTCCTTCCACAATGTCTGGGCTGACTGGTGGGTTGATCAGATTCTGAATCACTTCCTCTTCTGGCTGCAAGACTGCATTGTTCTCATCTTCAATCAGAGGGACTAACAGTGGCACATGATCTGCAACTTGGGCCTGTTGGGCTGCAAACTCTTGGGCCTACTGGGCTGCATTTGCATTCACATTGGGCCAGGCCCCCCATTCAGCCTGCCCAACACCCACCTGAGGATCATCTTGAGGAGCTGGGAATGGGCCAAAACCTTGCTGCCCAAAGCCAAAGAATTCAAAATTATTTGGATCAACATCCAGAGGGTCTTCAGGAGGCAAATCCTCATCTTGAGCAACAGCACCTAGCATTCTAGTATTGATGATTTCACACTGGACAGTCCAGCTATCAGATTCAGGTTCCTCCCCTTCAGCAAAATTAAAGAACCATGGCACTGCCTCAAGATCAGTTACTCTAACCTTGACTAAAGCCCTTGACTGTAAACTGTGGTCTTCATCCCAAGCCATTAACCTACCAAAACCTGATACTGCCTTTTCCAACAGTGGGTAAGACCAAAGATCAAGGTTCAAGTCCAGCATCATCAACCAACACTCATGAGTGAAAAGCACTGAATGATTATTCCACTGACAGTTATGAGGGCTAAACGAGATATGCATGTTACCAAACTGATGAGGACCATGATTAATCAGAAAATCCCGATGCCCCAAGTGAGTCAGAGTAACATATGCTTGGCCAAAAGGACAGGGCTGGATGTACTGGTAAGGCATCCTTACATTGAGATTGAGGAAGTCTCTGAGGATGTCCCTGATCTGATCAAAGTTCTGATGGTCTTGAGGAGGGGGATGAATGTGAGCAATAACAACATCATTGTTCCTCTGATGAAGCCGGCCTGTCACCACTCTGATCATTGGCCTCCGTCCCGGAATCATCACCCGCTGCCCCCATTCCGGCATGAACGGGGTCAGATCAATGAAGCGATAAGCCATCCACGAAGGTACTGTAGCAGAAGTAGCAGAAGCAGGGTTTTCTAAGTGCCAAGCTAGATGCTGAGTACGGGGAGGTAGGGGATAACCAAGAGCTTTTACCGCGTAGTCACCAAAGGACTTGAAGAGAATGCTCGCCCGCCGGCACCGATTGCGATGGAGACGAGGAATCCGCCGTCGGCGACGGGCGGCTCGTCAATGAACTCCGGCGCTTTCGGAGGCCAAGTAGTACTACTTTGGATTTTCCGAGGAACAGTGGATCGGGGAGGGGGAGCGGTGGTGAGGCCGTTCAGCTCCATTAAATACTCCGTAAAATTTTTCGTAAATACGGGGCGGGGAATTGCTCGAGGCCCACCGTCCGATGGCTGGGTACGGCGAGGCGGCCGAGCAGGGTGAACGCCGATGCTCCCAGAAGGAAGGCGCGGGAATCGAGGTTGGGCGTTACACCTCGGGTAGTCATGACCGTAGCCGAGACATTTCCGGCACCTGAGTTTATTTCCGCATTGAAACTCAGAGTGGGCTGCGCAAAGGCAAAGAGGGCAGAGTTTTATTGGAGGCCCATGTCCAGGCGCAATACTCTTCAAATCCGAATTGGGCCCAAGACACCAGCCGGATGAATTGGAGGATTTAAAGCTTTCTTAAAGCTATTCTTGCCCGTTGTAGGATTGAAAGCCTTATTAAGCCCTGTATTAAAAGCCAACTTAAATGAAGATTTGAAATTTGAAAAGCCAGGTGGCCTGTCAGCATGAGGTTGACGATGACCGGAAATTGGGATTGAATTTGCACCGGTGAGGTGAGGAGGAGCAGAAAAATTATGCTTTCGAACAACATGTGTCCATTGATCATCTTGTTCCTTTAACCAAGCCTGGTATTCAAGCTTAAAATTTGGACCTCCACCATGCCAAAGGTGGAAGAAGATCTTAAATTTGGAGCACTCAAAGGTACGAAGATTATAGATATGAAAACCGACCAATGGCGATGAAACAGAGAAACGAAACACACGATCTGCTAATTGACAGACCTTGAAAGCACTAGAGAAGCCACCGAGAACAGCTTGGAGAATAAGGCTAGCTGAGAGTTCAGTGAGACGAAAAGAGCACCGGCCAACAGAGAGGACGAGGAAAAAAGGCTTATCTGAGAGGAGAGGGTCGAAGGGGACCGGAAGGCTGAAACGCCGTAGAGCTTCTGAGCTCACGGCCTGCCCAGGGCGCTGATTGAGCAGGGGAGCCGCCATGATCGAGGATCAACAAGAATTCCGGCGAACACCAGGACCTTCCAATAGAGCGCACACACTTGCCAGATCCCCCTCTATTTTATAATCAATCATTGTCTCATGATTTTTAGATCTTTGTAATTCCATCTTTCTGAACCACCTAGATTGCCTCTCAACCTTCTCTCTCATTACTCATTCACGATTCAACGGTTAAGATTAAAAGCATGGGACACGTCCTCTCCCGCACATATGTCTCTCAGAGGACCAAATAAGAACGCTGGTGAAATCAGTGGCCGCACATATGTCTCTCAGAGGACCAAATAAGAACGCTGGTGAAATCAGTGGAGGACCTTCCTGTTTCCACCAGAGTCAGCCTCCGCTCGTACATATATCTCAGGTAGGTTGCCCCGCCACGACCTACTGCCTTGGCGTACCTAGGCTCCGCCGAGCCCTTGAATACACCGTGGATTGTGGAACACTGTCGACCCTGCCTGCCGCTAGGGCAGGAAGCTCGTGGATGGCGGGCTCCGGGATCTCACGTGGCTGAAGTGGATGAACACTAATATGGTATATGCAGCTCTGTCGTTCTTTTTTCTTGATTTAAATGCCGAAGGAACTTGAAAGGGATCTTTGGAATTGCAAAGAACCACGCAATGTGGGACTGGATCTTGTATTGAAGGTGTTGGTCGGTAATGACTAATAAGGAGAAAACATCCGTTGTCAGGGAACAAAATCTGGCATTCGTCTCCTGTTCGTCATGATTTTTAATAGTTGAGCTGAAAACCAAAATTGTTTATTTGTGTATGTATTTATGGGAGTGTTCTTTGTTTGCCTCTTATCTAGACACTGGCACTAGGAGTTCACTTCGTTTTAATCTCTTATGATTCATAAGGTTGCATTAAGGAATTCTCAAGGGGAGCATGCCACATGTCCACCTAAAGGTTTGTATTAGTTCTTCCTGATCCCTAATGCATCAAAGTGTGTGGATGATAGGTTCAGTATGTTATGTCTTTGATATCGTTGTTTCATGGTTCCAAACACATAAGTGTTTGGCTGAGTAGATTCCTTACGCAGTTTGTTGTTATGCTTGCCTCCTGAGAGCTCTAACATATTTTCTTAAAATGTTGTAGATGGTTTAGTTTTTGCAAGGTTCTGTTGGAATCATACATGAGAGCCTTGCAGAGAGCATAACATCCTGGATGCTTGGGGTTAGAGGCGTCGTGTTACTGTAGTGGCAGAGTTGTCTTCACATCTTACTCCAGTCAAGGTGCTCGATGGACTACTGCTACAGGTATCTCTGTATGCTTAGAATATAAAGATGATCTCTGTTTTACTAGCTCAGCTCGTACATGATGGTGCATAAAGATTGACTTTTCTTCCTGTAGGATGCTTGGTTCAGTCAACTGTACAAGTTAGTCACTGCCCTCCCTCTCCCAGGATCCTCTTATTTGATTCTTTTTGCAGGTCTTCTTATTTGATCATTGATCTTTGGGATGCTTACTTAAAAAAAAATGATCCCAGAAATGCTGATTTTTCTATAGATGTGTAGTGGAGAAGTAATTTGGCGCAAAAAAATAGTATTTTTAATTTCATTTCTCTCTATTGTGTTCAATGCAGATGAAGATTTCAAATTCCTTAGTTGATCAAGAGTATAGTAGTAGCCTTGCTTGTATACCCTCAAGCCAGTGCCACTCACGTAGGAAAGATATCTCAGTAGCGCACAATCTGGAGGCTAGTTTCATCCATATGGACATCATGTATAATAGCTTGTTGACTCAAAATATTTACTTTCATCTAAAGTAATCTTGGCTGAGCTGCTGTGGTTTTAGCTTGTCTGGCTGGTGGATTGTTGGGCAGGTGTTCAGGTATGCAGATATAATCAGCAGGCCTTTTACAACGCAGATACAAATTGCTGCTTGGCGGGAGACCTTGCACATCAGGCAGTTCACCCTCATGATCTGCAACTGCTCCGAGGTAGGTCCTTCATCCGTCCATTCATGTGAGTACAACCTCCTTCCGTCACGATCTTGTTTCAAGGATTTGGGGTTTAAAGGAAAGCCAAAGGGGCTGCCTTGTTGAGGGGTGCTTGTGACCGATAACCAAGACATTTCAATGTCCTTTTGTCCAATATTGTTGCACCTTATCATTGATGTCAAGCTATAAGTAATTTCAGTTTACATAACAAACCTGTGATAATGGTATCCTTAAATTTTCAGTAATAGCTTTACTGAATTTGTGGCACAGTATATAGCTTTACTGAATTTGAAGGTTTTCCATCTTCGCCATAGGATGAGTACATGTACATGCTTACATAAGGGATGCCACTGAATTGTATTATAAGTCTTGTGTGGCTGAATTTAATTTTCCTTGATATGAAGCATCCTTTTTTTTTCTTCTGATTCTTGATTAGAATGTGCAGAGAATAATGCTTGTTGGAAGAACGATTAATACAAAGTACATTGTATTATGAAATGAAGAGCAGGAAATTTAGTCCTACTGCTTTTCAAACTGTATGGTTAATGTGTATGCTGTTGTTTTCAAAGGGAACTAATAGAATGGGTCTGGGTATTGTGGTCAGAGACCAAAATGGTGATTTTCTTGTGGCATGCAGGCAGGGAGGAGTGGACAACATCATTGATCTAGAACTGGTGGAAGCTGTGGCATTTAGGCGGGTGTTAACTTGAATACTCAAAATGCCATTTAAGCAGGTGATCATTGCAATTGATTCTCTCTAATTCTGAAGCTTCGTCAGGTGCTCAAGACATGAAGGAGTCAGTTAGATCTTCATCAGATGTTGCCTTTTCTTTCATTCATCTGAGTATATGTTATAATGTGGTAACTCATGTATTAGCAAAATCGACTGACCAGACTTTTTTGGGCAAAATCGACCGATCAGACTAATTAGTCTACGTGGCTCTATGTACCTCCTCATTTGGCCAGCACTCTATATTGATCGTTCAATCGAAAGTACGGCAACCCATTACTCTAAAAAAATTTAACTTTAATGATGATATTGCTATCTTATTGGTAAATCACCTTTTGTTATTTGATTTGGCTTACCAAATGTCACCATAGCATTAACATGGGCATTATACTAATGAAAATTAAGTGCAATAATATTTGGAGATAATTATCTCTTTTTTTATGTGCTTCCTTAAAATGATCCCGTAGCGTTAGCATGAGCATTATACTAATCAGTTAAAGTACAGCCACATACGCAACACTTTCTATAATAGTAAATATTCTCTAATGTAATATATATGGTCAGAATATCAAATACACATCAATAAAAAAAGATATCAAATACACATGCACATAAGTCTTGTAAGCAAAGGCTCTGCAATCAAGTTACAACTGGACTTATTGGAACGAACGAAGCGCATTCATATAGAAAGAACCCACCTCATTCATCAAGCAAACCTGGAAATTGAAACAAATATAGATCCCTTACCTTTACTGAGATAAAATGGGATGACATCCCTTTGTGCAATCAGGCCCGGATCACCATATTGGGGCTGATCTTCTTTAGCGAGGGCCGTGCCATTACTCTCTCCCACCACGCCTTAACATGAGGGTATGAGTTGAAGAGCGATGCATGCGGGGTCGTCATGATGTGGAAGGTGTAGGGAAGTGGTTGAGGTCCGCGAAGCTGAAGAAGTCTCCGGCGAGATAGAGGTACTTGTTCTTGGACAGGTGCGCCTCGTAGACATCGAGCACCTTCTTGAGCTTCTCTAGGCTCTCCTCCACCACCTTTTGGTTGGGCGAGGTGCCAAGCCTAGCAGGGAACACCACACACTCATAGAAGATGGGAGCGAGCGAGGGTAAATAGGTGTGCACCTCAACCTCTGTCCACACGTCCACCATCGCGGCTTCCTCCGGGTTGCCCTCTCGCAGGAGGTCAACATGGGCCGCTTTGGAGTATTTGCGGAGCACGTACTTTGCAATTGCTCGGGACTCTGGAAATTCAGAGAGTTAAGCTCGTGCGTGATGATGGGATCGATGCTTACATGTGACAATCACAGAAGAAACAAAGCAAGCTAGTGTTTCTGTTGAAGAAACATGTAGTGATCGATGAATCGAACTGAATTGCGAGCATACCGAAGAGCATCGTGTCCCCATCCTGAAACGCTGGGATTTGACCGAACGGCTACAAGTAAACATCAGCATGTACACCGTAACATCAGATTAATTCCACTATAGTAACGAGAAGTCAAAGCACTAACGAAGATGAAATCTTGACAAGAGACCGAGTATTACGTACGTTTCTGGAGAGGTGTTGGGGCCCCTTGTGCTCCTTGGACGTGTAGTCGACCTCAACGACCTCATACTGGACACCAACTTCCTCGAGGCACGCTATAACCCTCGCCGCGTTGGCGAACACCGCCGATCCGAACACCTTCACCGGCGCCATCTTTGCTTGCTCAGCTCAGCTTTCGCCGATGGCAGCGATCGAGGAGAGGTCAACGCTCTGCGGCTATGCCTATGCCTGGTATGTGCTGGTGTGGTAATTGTCGCGGCAACGAGCAAGCTAGAGTTTAGGCAATTATTAATTTGCCCCCGCACAATTGTTTGGCCAATTATTCGACGGCTTAGTGAAGGTCCATGTATCCATATGCTTACGATCGATTGGATTGTGAATTAGATATATAAAATTCGCCATGGTGTGGTCCGTGATCCGGACAGGTCGCCGGCGCGCTCTCATCCACACTTTTTTTTTTTGAAACGAACCGGCAGTAGAGCTGCCCGCTATATTAAAAAGGAGGAGACGCTAGATGGCGCAAGTTACAAAGAAAACAAACGCCAAAAGAAAGGAAAAAAAGTAATCTATAACTAGCTAACTAAAAACTCACCCGGTTGGATTGGGACATCAACGCGGGTTACCACTCAACGGACAACATGGCCAAGACTCTAAAGCACAACAGCAGAGGAGGCAGAGCCAACTACCACCCACAATCCACACACAAGTGCAGTCGTCGAGAACCACAGGAGAAATCTAGCGCCGAAGATACCAAAGGGGCGGACACCACCACACCGAGAAGGCCACCGCCATCCAGGATCCTACGCCGTAGTGCCGCTGCAGCTAAGTCGCCGTCTGACGGAAAGAAAACACCAAGACCGAGCCTCCACAACGCGCGGGGGACCTCGCCGCATCCGCCGTTGTACTCCTCCCTTGTGCGCGGGGGCCTCCTTGCCACGCGCCCGCCTCACGCATGCTCGGTCTCGTTTCAAAGGTTGCCGTCAAAACAACGAGCAAAGCTGCCCCACCCACGATGATCATCTTGAAGCAAACCAGACCGCCGCCGCAGGTCGACGTTCTCTCATAGCCACTCCGTGCAAAAGGTTGCCGCCGTCGAGCCAGAAGAACAAGGTTGTCACTTGCGCCATCTTTCGACGTTGTACCATACCGGGTGGTTCCAGCCATGCTGAAAAAACCCGCCGCGGTCCGCTGCAAGCCTGTCATCCCGATGCCGTTGCCGCAAAGCGCCGTCCACGACGCAGTCCCGATCCCGCGCACCGGCAATTGCGGATGCAATGCCGGCCGCCGCGATCCGCTGCAAGCGGCCGGACGACAAATAGAGACGACACCTGTCCATCAACAAGAAAGCAGCCACCTCTCCCGCGGTGAAGCCAACACCCTTCACGCCCTCGACACAGCGGAAGAGCCGACAGCGGGCGAAGCTGCCACAAGCGATTGACCGACAACACCGGCCCGGCGGGGTCTCTAGAGACGACGCCTCAAGGAGAATGCGGCGCCAATGGCGCCGCCGTCGCTCGTCGATAGATGGGCGGGGTTTTCACCCGAGAGGCGTTGTGCGGCATGGCTGTAGCTCCCTCATGGTGCCCCCAGCGGGGAGAGGCGGCGTCAATGGCGCCGCCGCCATGCCACCGGCTGGTTGGCGAAAGCTTTAAACGGAGCATCTAGCCCTTGCTGCACGCGCGCCTGAGGCACACCGGCACCACCGCCGCGACAGCCCAACAAAGCAACTCGCCGTCGCCAATCCATGCACCTCACCGCGGAATCCCGCTCCTCTGCTGCTTCTCCCGCCACCACCACCGGGACAGCGTCGGCCGGCAAGCAGGCATCCACGGTCTCCCCCTGCTGTCGCACCGCGCGCCATAGTCCAGCCACCACGCATCTCGCCGCTCCTCCACGCCGCCGCAGCCGCTGTGCCAAGCGCCGTTCTGCCCCACAGCAGTCGTATGCCGGGGGCCACTGGGCGCCGAACCTCCCAACGGGCGCCGCTCCGCCCCATGGCAGGTGCACGGCACGCCCTGCCGCCGACCCCGGCACCTCCATCCGCCGCGCGCGCCTCGTCCATCGTCGGGCCGCTCCCGGAGTTGCCGCCGGCGCACCTGGCGCCTCCACGGCCGCACGTCGCAGATCCGGGTCGGTGAGGGCCAGATCCGGCCATGGAGCCACCTGATCGGCGACCTCCTGCCGCTGCCGTCACCTCACGGGCGGCCGACTCGCGCTGGTTCTCCGCCGCCCGAGCAAGCGCCGAAAGGATGGGGAAGCCCCGCCGCCGCCGTCCTGGAGGCCCGCGAGAGCTTCCTGGCAGCCCTCCGGCGGCGGCAGGAGGAACGGCGGGGGAGGGGGCGGAGGCCAGTTGCTTGCGCGCCGCCGCCCGAGTCGCCCGGCGGGCGACGCGGGGCGGGTCCAGATTGAGTGTTTTATTTCTATTCCTCATCGACACTTTAAATAATTACTAACTTTGCTGCCACTTGGCTATGGGATATTCGTTGTCCATATAGAAACTAGAAAATTATATATACTAGTACAAACGGCGTGTCCTGCGTGCCGAGGTAAGAGCTGAAACAATTATTATCTAACTGTAAGAAAAACGATTAAAACACGTCTACGCATTGACTAACATGACTCCCTGACATATGAGACCCACATGTTAGCTCCATCTTCCACCTCTCCACGCCATCTCATGGTCGAGCCGCGGTAGGGGCATCATTAGAAGGCTTAGGTGCTCATCAGCTCAATCCGTTCCATTACGTCGTGTCAATCGACTACTCGATGTGTGCTACTGATCCCCGGGTCTGTACGCTCTACTACCATTGCGTGCACAAGGACTAGGGATGCAACGCGACCCAGTGGGTGCAGCGGACCGGCCGGAGCTCCAGGCGGCGAATGAGATCGGCTACTGCAAGGACCACACGTGCAAGGGCGCTGCCACCACGTGGTAGGAGGGAGCGGCGGTGGCACTGCCCTCCGCCGTCGACTTCAGCTCCAGCTCCTAGGGATCCGCAAACACCAATAGAGGCATTCGCAGGTTGCTATGGTTAGAGGGGAAGAAGATGATACTAGGAGGAAAATTCTCATGAAGGGGGATAAACCTAATGGTTCTGGTAAATTGTTCGATGCCCATTCCTTCCGAGCCTGTTCGCTTGGCTTATCAGCCAGCCAGCTAGCAGTGATTTTCTCTCACACTAAATCAGCATCAGCCAGCCACGAACAGGTAAGGTCCGTGCTGGGATCAATGCCAAGGCTCATGGGTCGGCCTGACCATTGCTGGTCCCTAACACTGATTCACACCATACCGAGATGGGTGCCATTGGCATCGTCGTGAGAGCCAACGTGCCTCTCACTCCGGCTGCCACGGCCGCGCCAGCACCTTTCGGCTCGCCGCCCAAGCCCCGCAGAGGATCAAGCCCTCGAGGACCGTCGTGTGCTCATGCTTGGCCTTAGCGGCACTGGCCGCGTCTACGGATCCTCGGCCACCTCGCTCTCTGGGCTGCGTTCGAGACCTCAACATCTTCGTCGACAGGTGTTGCTACCCTGTTTTGATTTGATTTGCCACTTTTCTACGGAGGAAGGAAAAATCCGTTGCGGCTAAGCTTGGAGGCCACTCTGAGTTCGTCAAAGTCGACACCAATGACACGACATGCGGGAGGAAGCGAGGGTCAGATCGGTACCATGTCATAATTCTGCCCCCCTATATCAATTTGCTGGTTCTGCCACGGGTGATTTAGTCAAACAAAGTTAATCAAACTGATACAGAACAATGAATTTATTATTTATTTATTTTGCGAGAAATCTACAAGACAATGACTAGTTGTTTTATTTTAGAGCTCCAATTCTGTTACCCTATGATTGAAGACCCTTGAAGCATTTGGTCTCCAGAAAGTGAACCAATGTTGAAGCCAGTATGACGAAAAAAACTATTCTTCCATAATGTAGAGGCAAGCACTACTATAGCCAGAATTTGTAGGGGCGGCTCAGGAGGTTTTTAGGGGTGGTTTTTCTCAGCCACCCCTAACTTTATGCTCTTGCGTGACCTTGGACCAGTGTGACCTTTATCTATTATCGTTCGAAGTAGAAATCCAAGAGTATGTACTAACATGTCTGAATGGCTAAAGGACATCGATGAGGATAGAAAGTAATGCACTATCTCCAAACATTTTGTTATTCTCTCCTTACATGTTCTTCTCTCGCTTTTTAAAATCGCAGAACATACCACGGCAGCGTATTCCGACGCCCCATTACTTGATGTATAGAAATCTTATCTGCTGGACCAACAAGAAGGGACATAAGCACGGCAACTTTTGTCAAGCAAAATTAGTCAAACCAATGCACAACATTGGATCTATTTATTCAGTGCGAGAAACGACACATTGGATTTGTTTATTATCATATCTTTGTACAATTCCTGCACAGGCGTAAAATCCAGCTAAAACTCCATAGCGGGGCTGAGCTTCTTTAGCGACGGTCGTGCCATTACTCTCTCCCACCACGCCTTGACGTGGGGGTAGGAGTGAGCGACGCATGTGGTGTCCTCATGATGTGGAAGGTGTATGGGACGTGGTTGAGATCGGCGAGGCTGAAGAAGTCCCCTGCAAGATACAAATGCTTGCTCTTGGACAGGTGCACCTCGTAGACATCGAGCACCTTCTTAAGCTTCTCTAGGCTCTCGTCCACCACCTTCTGGTTAAGGTGCCATGCTCGACGGGGTACACCACGCACTCATAGAAGATGGGCGCGATGGCGGGCAAGTAGGTGTGCGCCTCAACCTCCGACCACACGTCCACCTTTGCGGCTTCCTCCGGGTTGCCTTCTCGCAGCAGGTCAACTTGAGCTGACTTGGAGTACTTCCGGAGTACATACTTGGCGATTGCTCGAGACTCTGGATATTGATAAAAGAGATAAGCATATGCATGCTGATGGAGTGATGGGATGTTAAGAAGTGTCCAATAAAATTAAAACAAAAGCAATATAACGTTTCTGTGGCAGTACGGTAGTGATGAATCGAATTGGGATACATATAAGCAGCATACCAAAGAGCATCATGTCCCCATCCTGGAACGCTGGGATTTGGCCGAACGGCTGCAGGCAGCACGTACCAGAACATCAGTTTCCACCCACTTGATCTCGTGTATGGATGCATGAAGAGAGCAGTAATAAACAGATCGATGCAACAACGATCTAAGGCTAGGGTGAATTACGTACGTTTCTTGCGAGGTGTTGTGGCCCCTTGTGCTCCATTGCCGTGTAGTCGACCTTAACGACCTCATACTCCACGCCAACTTCCTCCAGGCAAGCCATAACCCTCGCTGCGTTCACGAAGTCCGCCGTCCCGAACACCTTCACCGGCGCCATCTTTTCTTGCCCGGCGCACTTTTTGGCCCCTGAAAGCGCGGAGAGGACAGGTCAAGGTGCGCAGAGTGCTCCGCTACTGCTATGCCAGGTGAGAGGGTGGACGACTCTGCTCGCGGTTGTTCTTTGACGACGAACTCAACTGAAACGCTAAAAGTGGGTCTCACATGTGTAGAGGGTGGTGCCAAAGTCAATGGCTGCAGGACACGAAACAGGCCACTTAAGATTCCATGAATTAATTATTGTGCGTGCATCATAAAAAATATTTTTGGAGCCGTTGGAATCCAGCTGTCTAGACTCTCCAGGGAAAAATACCAGCGGTGTGCCCGAACCAGCAGATCTGTTGAGCAAAAAACTGCACCATCGGTGTTTGAACTTGGACGCGGTGTTACCTGATTCCCAAACTTTGAAAACGACCATATTCCCCGCGCGTTGCCATGTGTATAAGGAAAGAATATAAATGATTAAGATGTATCACAACCCGTTTTTCCAGTCAACGTGAGAGGAAGAACGAGAGGCGTGGCGTGGCTGAAATCAGCGAAGAACGAGGCGTGGACGACGGGCTGGGCTGGGGCGCGCACGCGGCGGCGGGCTGGAGGCGGCGCGCGGCGGCGCGCTGGTGCGGGCGACAGCGGTGGCGGCTGGAGGAGCTAGAGAGCAAGGTAAAAACCTAATTATTTTCTTCTTGATTGTCTCACGATAGTTGCCCCCATATTTATATGAGGGGTTTACAATTGCTAACGGGCGAGGCCCATTAGTCTTTTCGACTATCTTTAATTTAATCTAATAATTATAATAATAAAGCTAAATAATAATTAAATATTCAGCCACTCCGCTTATCTCGGGCGACTCATTTTGTGAGTCGACATCTCTCCCCGCCGGAAGATTCAGCTCGTCCTCAAAGCTGGAAGTCGGATAGATTTTGTTGAATAATTCAGCATCTTCCCATGAAGCATCTACAGCGAGGTTTGTTCTTCCATTTGATGAGCACTTGAAGCTGACCACTGGCGGACTCTTGTTTTAAGCATTAATTCAGGTTCGGGGGGACGGTGTTGCCATCGTGAATCGAGGTAATTCGGAATATCGTAGGTATCTCCCCACGGTGTGGTTTGAGCATCTTGACATGAAAGGTATTGTGTATACGGGTTCCAGCGAGATTCAATGCATATGTTCTTGGTGTAATGATGTTTTAGCGTCTTTGAAGGGTCCAAAATATTTAGGAGAGAGCTTGCCTTTGTGTAAATCAGATATTGTTGCCACAGAAGCGGGATAAAAGTTTGAGCCAAACATAATCACCCACTTTAAAGTCTCTCGTCGTATGTTTAGCATCAAAATATTTGCGGTAATAATCCTGAGATAAGCGTAAACGAACCTTTGTCTGATTAAGAAAAATATCCCGCTGAGTTAGTAAATCATCCACGGCTGGTAATGTTGTCTCACCCGGATGATAACCACGAATAGTAGGTGGATCACGCCCATACACAAGTTTGAACGGCGTTGTTTTGGTCGATGCATGATATGAAGTATTATAGCAATATTCAGCCCAAGGTAACCATCTTACCCAATCCTTTGGTTTATCACCAGTCAAGCGGTAGCAGATACATCGTAATAATTTTTTATTGACGACCTCGGCTGGCCATCCGCTTGAGGATGATAAGCGATATTGGTGACAAAATAATGTTGGATAGACGGAAAATTTATTGCGAGAATTGACTCATGAAGATGACATCCCCTGTCACTAACCAGCGATCTTGGCAAGCCATGTAGTCTAACAATCTACGAGAGAAAAATTTCTGAGCTACCGAAGTTGTTGTATATGGATGAGAAAGGGGTATAAAGTGAGCATACTTGGATAGACGATCAACCCTTTGTTAAGATTACCGATTTAGATCCAACTTTCGGAAGAGCTTCAATGAAATCCATTGAGATATCCCCCCCGGATCCGCTCTGGAATTGGTAAAGGCTGAAGAAGCCCAATTTGGATGAAGGTGTTCAGTTTTTGTTGCGTTGGCAAACCAAACAATCATTCACAAAAATCTGTGACAATGCGTTTATCATGTTTGACAAAGATGGTCCGGACGGAATCGATGCAATGTTTTTTACGTATACCCTCATGTTTGAATCATGAATTGCATGGAGAATAGTCTCGAAGATGTTTGGGACGATTTGGACAGCCATACCTTTTTGTTGAACAAGATCAATCCATTGTGAACTTCCCATGCGAGTCCTTACCGTTGATTATAGAATCAATAAGGGCTATAGCTTCATCATCGAATGCAATTTCCTCCCGTAGGCTGATCAAATAACCCCAATTGAATTTCTGAAATAGCCATGAGGGAAGATTCATACGTGTTCGACGAGATAACGCGTCGGCCACCACATTTGATTTACCCGGCTTGTACTCCACAAAGTATAATCATAGCCAAGTAATTTGCTAACCCATTGATCTTTTGAAGCGTGGACAAGCGTTGATCTAAAATGTACTTAAGACTGTAATGATCGACCTTATAATAAATGGCGGCTCTAAAGATATGGTCGCCAATGCTTGACTGCTGTTACCAGTCCTATGAGTTCTCTTTCATAAGCAGCTAACTTTTTATACTTATCAGGCATACGTTTGCTAAAGTAAGCAATTGGACCATTACCCTGATGTAAAACAGCACACATAAGCGTACCGCACGCATCACATTCCACCACAAATGATTTATTAAAGTCCGGAAGTTGGAGAACCGGTTGATGATAAAGTCCTCTTAAGGTGCTCAAAAGTCATTTGTTGCCAAGGGTGTCCAACGAATGAGTCCTTCTTAAGAAGATCAGTCAAGGGACGTGCAATTGTACCATAATCCATTATAAACTTTCTGTAGTAACTAGCGAGTCCTAGAAAGCCTCGCAATTCACGGAGAGTTGTGGGGAGCGGCCAAGCGGTGACGACCTCAATTTTCTCGGGTCCATGACCACTCCAAAGATCCGATATAATATGTCCTAAATAACCCAATTGTGATTGACCAATGAGGCATTTAGATTTCTTTAAGAAGATATTATGAGATCTGCGAGTACCTTGAAAACCTCTTCCACATGGTGGAGATGCTCAGACCAGGATTTGCTAAATATCAGGATATCATCAAAGAAAACCAAAGACACAAACCCACGCAGTAAACGGTCCCAATATACCATTCATCAAAGCTTGTAAAGTTGAAGGTGCATTGCTTAATCCAAATGGCATGACCAAAAACTCAAAGTGCCCATGATGTGTCAGTAAAGTTGTCTTTTCGATGTCCGGAGGATGCATGCGTACTGGTGATAGCCTTGATGAAGCATGTCCGCACATTGTCGTTCAGTTCATTTTTCGTAGACCGAGGGTAACGATAGGGGCTTAACGACCGGTCGGTGAGTGGGATCCTTAAGATGAATTCTATGATCATAACGCCGTTGAGGTGGGAGCCCCGAAGGCTCTCGAAAAGCTGTTGGAATTTGCATAACAGAGGATCCATTGGCACGTCGAGGAGAAAGTATATGAATACCGGTTGAGAATTGTCTCTTTAGAGAGGCATGTGCCATGTGATCGGTTGTCCTTTCGCGAGAACTTCATAATAAGTTTATTAAAATTCGGACAATATTTCCCAAAGAACTCGGCCGGTCCACACCCAAAACAACATCATAGCCTCCTAATTTGATGCCGATGAAATCTGCTTTGAAGCTTTCAAGTAGCAATAGAAAATTCAATATTATCATACCTTCCCACATTTGTTATGTGTTGTCCATTGACGACAAAGCAACTCTGGCCGGACGGTGTAAAGAAGAACTTTGGAGGCCCAGTTTCATAGCCAAATCAAAATCCAGAAAATTATGTGTTGAACCAGAATCCAAAAGAGCCAATAAATTGGTGTCATTTATATTGATAATTAATTGCATGGTAGGACAAGTGGATATGCCGGTTAAGCCATGAACCGATATTTGAATATCTGAATATCCTCTTGTCGCGTACCTTTGAGTTCTCGTCGACGGGAAGGCTGTATATAGAGGCGTCTAGCAAGTGCTATGGCTGTCTCAATATCAGTGGTTGATGTAGTTGAACGTCGATCTGAATCGAGAGGTGCTAACAAAGCAATATAAAGCATAGCTTTCTTTGTTTTGGGGAGAGGTGTTGTACCTTGTTCGCCGTTCTTTGTGAGCGTATTAGTGTACTGTCCAAATCTCCGTCCCGGGCGTGATGCCGTCAGATCACCAAGATGATTGTGTAGTGGAGTTCCAAAACGTCTGGTAATAGCTGCAAAAAATTCTGGCCAAGTTGGTTGACCCACTTCGTTTTCCCAACGAATAAACCAAGATAATGCGTTTCCTTGGAGATGGAACGAAGCGAGCTGTATCGACCTGTATTAATAATTCCTTGAGCGAAAAAAATTTATCGCACTTGTACGCCAATGAGAAGGGTCACCCTTGCCATCATACTCCGGAAAAAATAATTTAATATTTTTTGCCGGTGCGTGCTGGGATTTTCTCACAAGAATTTAGGTGGAAATTGCGGAGTAATTTCTTGGGGAATTTACGTATCAAATTCGAGATGAAAATTCGGACCGTCCGCCGGGTGTAGGATTGAGGAATCGGAGGTGCGGCGGATGGAGGGCTCATCTGTGTCACTGAGGGCGAAGAGAGCGCTTGGAGGGCGGGATGTACTTAGGCGATGATGGGGCTGAATTAGCCTCCATGGCTTTGGCCTCCATGGCTGTGATGTACTCGTCGATGATCCTGTTGACGTTCGTCGTGATGGATTGTCCCAAGGTACAGGCCATTGGATCGTAGTGGTCTCCGGATACCAATCTGCTGTCACAACCCGTTTTCCGGCCAACGCGAGAGGAAGAACGAGAGGCGTGGCGCGGGTGAAATCAGCGAAGAACGGCGTGGACGACGGCGCGGGCGGCGGCGTCGGTAGCGCCCGGGCGTGGCGCGCGGCGGCGCTGGCCGGGCGGGCGCATGGCGGCGCGGTTGGAGGCGGCGCGGGTGCGGCGACGGCGGCGGCGGCCGGAGGAGCCGGAGAGCAAGGTAAAAACCTAATTATTTTCTTCTTGATTGTCTCACGATAGTTGCCCCCCCATATTTATATGAGGGGTTTACAATTGCTAACGGGCCAGGCCCATTAGTCTTTTTCGACTATCTTTAATTTAATCTAATAATTATAATAATAAAGCTAAATAATAATTAAATATTCAGCCACTCCGCTTATCTCGGCGACTCTACTGACCGAAGTCCGACAAGATGTTAATCACTAAAAATTAGGAGATGTGTATATGTATGTAGGAACATGATATTATATAGTGTATGTATTGCTTAATTGCAAAACTTGCATGTTGAGTTATTAGCTAGTGGTGCTCTGTTGAGTGAATATTAATTATATATGGTAATGCATTGTCTAAGCGAATAACTTACATATGTTCGGAGAAATAACTAAGTAGATATTAATTATTTATGATAGTGCATTGCATTGGTGTATAACTTACATGTCAAGAAAAATAGTTTATTGGAATTTGCTATGAGAGGAGTAGATGTACTTCAACTCTATGAGTCGCCAACAATGGGTGATAAGCTAGCCCTCAACATTTTTCATATCTATCTATATCTATATCTATCTATTCTATTCTATACTATAAAAGAGCGAAAAATTTAGATGTCACGTGTCTCGATCTTATCCGTCCGATCTATCTATATTTCGCATCCACAGTTATCCAGCAGTGACCGACCTTAGGTTACGGCCGGGTGTTTCCCTCCACTTGTGCTTGTCCAATCTACGTGGCGAGACTCGCAAGCAATCGCGCCTCCGAAACGCCGCGAGGCACCCTGATACGGTGCGAGGCATCTCCCACCCCGACGCTTTTCTCCCCGTGTACAGATGAGATGACACACGACGGCGTTGAAAAGAAACTGAAAGGGTAAGGGGCCGCGATATGAGACGATCGAGGAAACCGTCGCCTCCGGCACACGCGCCCCGACGCCTCCAGAATCCACCGCGATGGGCAGCCTTGCGCTCTAACCAGATCTGGGCCGCACGGACTGCGGCGGCACCCTCGCCCGCCGACGGCCTACGAGGCTCCGTGCCTCCTCGTCATCCGCGCTGTGACGGGGCTGTGGCGCACCAACGTCGTTGTGGCGTTGGGAGCACCACCGTGGTGATCCTATGGTGCTGCCTCGCTGTGTCCAGTCCACGCCCTCTCCCCTTCGATCGGCAAGGCTTTGATGGCTGCAGGCTACAAGACATGGAGATTCAAGACCTGCTGCTCAATCTCTTTCTCAATCCTGTCTGGTTTCGCTGGTTTTGGTTCATTGTGGATGCTGTACCCAGGGCTGTCTCCCACTGATCTCGCTGCGGCCTGCAGATATATCACAAGGTAATAGAAGACGCTGAACACATAACCGTAGAAGACCAAGGATGAAACGGCAGCAGTTTGCATGACTCCGTAAAAGCCCATACTCCTGAATCCTGATCCGTAGCAGCAAAGGTAGTAAGATTACTTTGTTCACTAATAGAAGACACTGAGATCACCTACTATATTTTCTGTCAGTTCATTGAAACCAGAGGTCCGTAGAGTAGTATTTCCTTACCCATGATGATGTCAAAAGTGCAGAGGACGGTTATGCAAAGACACATAATTTCGAAGTTGCGTTGCAGACTCTCAGACTCTTGCAGATTAGATTAAAAATAGTAGATGTATGATCGATGAACAAGAACGCTGTCAGAAATTTTGTGTATATATTTTACTGTGCTTAATTAATCACCGTATTTTCGGCCAATGGCCCTTGCAGCCACCGGTGTTGCCTTCCCCAACTTATGCCTCTTCTTCATTTGACCACTTTTTGCCCTGCTCGATCTATGATTTGTTTCAGATAAATCAATTTGGTAGACATGAATGCATATGATTTGTTGGCCTACAACTTTTGAGCAATAGAAGCCGATAAATGTTTTTTTGACCAATCTCTGTGCATTTCATGCCAGTTTTGCATTCAGCTTAAATACTGTGATTTCAGATCTGAATATGAATATGCATACTTTGGTCTCTTGCATCACTGATGAGGTTATATACACTTCTTCTTGAACTACAAGATACATGAACGATGCACCAAAGAAAGCTCGCTTGCCTAACTGGTGCCCTAGGACCCTACTACAGGACAACACATCAATCATCAAGGTGGACTATTTGGTTATTGTTATTGTTATAAGTGTTCTTCTCTGAATTCCGTACACACTGTTCATACTTGATCTCCTGGACACATTCCCTGAAATGTAAGCCAAGCGAATATCAGTTTACCTATAAAATAGAAAGCAAGCAAAAACCATAATACGTGGCTTACTGGCTTAGATATAATTGGATTTGTTATTTTGATTATTATTCTTCTATGATGAAAGACTTTTTTTAAGGGGCATGCGTGCTGCATGTGCATCTCAACTATGTGGAATATATTTTTTACAATCTGAAGTCAGTTTTTTTTTTATAATCTGCCATCTCTTATTAATATTTCTTATTGATTTATATATAGATTCTCTAATATCACTTAAATATTTTTTAAAACATTTCAGATTAAGCATATTAATTTCCTTACGTTAGAAGTATCGTTCAGATTGGATGTTTTTAAAATCTAATCAATTTCTATAGGCTTATATAGCTTCCTCTTATGATGCAACAGGGGCAAAGCACCACACTGGTTGTCGTTGACATCCATGCAATTTACTCCATTGTAATTGTTGGGCATTTTTCATCTGTTTTAGTAATCAACTGTAATTTTTCTGTACCACTTTTCTTGATTGGTGTAAGCTATATATAATTTAATTTTTGTTGTAACCTACTATTTGATATATTGTGAACAGTTGACAAAAATGCAACTACATTTCATGATTAACCTTTTCTGTTCTTTAGCTTGAATACATTGAATCCACTGTTTACACACAGACCATTACACTTTGATGGCTTATTAGCCATGGAAGAAAACCATGACAAGATCATTTACTAGATATTTGAATAGAGATAAACAAGTTATAAGAGACTAAGAACCATTAGATTTTGATTTAAAATGAGTCTTAAAATTCCTTTTTAATTCTGAATTATAGAAGAGAATTCTTTCATATAGATTGTTACCTTCATGATTGATTCATAGAGTAGTCAAACAGTAATTTATTTAGATCTGAGTTGAGAGGGAGGCTGTTCGAATGTGTTTAAGATGCCTGCTTTCTTGTTGTCCTGTTGGGGAAACCAAAACAACACCATGCCTATTTTGGACATGCAGATATGCCAAGAGACATGTTGGGGTCTAGAGTAATTTTTTTAAAATATTCTGAACGGGGATAGTTAAGAAAACTTAGATTATGATATGCTGAATTGTATTTGTTGTTTATACTCACTACAGGGAATCCGTGCTTTGCGAAGTGTCAACCTCTTTGCCGAAGTTTTTTTTTGGCACTTCGGCAAAGAGCCTTTTGCCGAAAGTGCCAAATAAAAAATACACGGAAAGAAAAAAACACTCGGCAAAGATCTCCTTTGCCGAAAGTGTCAAATAAAAAAACTTTCGGCAAAAAGAATTTTTTGCCGAGTGCCCTCGACAAAGAGGCTCTTTGCCGAAAGTGTCTTTTTTTGACACTTTCGGCAAAACAGTTTTTGGGATTAATTTTTGAGAACCTAAACGAATTCAAATCAAAAGGTTGTCTACTACAAAATTTCATAACTTTTTTGAGATCTACAATTTTCATTTTAAAAGTTTTTTTTTTTACATCCGAGGTCATTTGAAAATTTTGAATTTCAAATATAAGAGTCTCAAATTTAAAATTTGAAATTTTAAACGACCTCGGATGGAAAAACTTTCAAAATTAAAACTATAGATCTCTAAAAAGTTATGAAATTTTGTAATTGACAATTTTTCGATTTGAATTCATCTTATTATGCAAAACTACGTCTGAATGTCTTAAATTTGAAATTCAAATTTTTCAAACGACCTCGAATGGAGAAACTTCCTAAATAAAGATTGTAGATCTCGAAAAGTTACGAATCTTTGTAGTAGAACACTTTTTTATTTGAATTCGTTTAATGCCTCAAAAAAAAACAATTTTCACTTCGTTTTAGTACGATATTTGAGGAACTAAAACAAACTATTGACACATGTGACAATGTAGTGTAGTGGTAGAGCAAGAGAGGCTTGAGCAGGAGGTCCTGGGTTCGATCCCTCCCACCCGCATGTTTGCAAAATGCTGTGTATAAATTACCATGTGGAAGTGGCTGGTTGATGGCTGACATGTGAGACCCTCCTCAGTTAAAAATAACTTTTTGCTATTTTTTAAACGACCTTTCTTTGATTTTTTTCGCGAATTCTTTGCCGAGTGTTTTTCTTTGCGAGTGTTTTTCGGCACTTTCGGCGCGAAACCTTTGCCGAAAGTGCCCGGCGGTGGCACTTTCGGCAAAGAATTATTTGCCGACTAATTCTTTGCCGAAAGTGTCGTTTGTCGAGTCGCGACACTTTCGGCAAAAGCCTTTGCCGAGTGCAATGGTGCCTTTGCCGAAAGTGCATCCAAGCACTAGGCAAAGCATGGAATTCCTGTAGTGACTACGTTATTGGTGCTCCTGTTCAGAAAGTTTTTAAATTAATTATCAGTATACAACTTCGTCTAAATTGTTTGCCGGTTCTCTGAGTAGATTGATTGTCATTGATACATTTCTGTAGATAGGTCTACTTTCAATCAGTTGCTTTCAATTGTGTGCAGCTAATTTATTGCCAATGATACTTTTTCATAGATCGATCTACTTGATCTATCCGTGACATTACCGATTAATATTTGGTTCTTTCATTTCAATTCTATAGACGAGATCTTCGTCAAGGCCCTCACAGGCAAGTGCACCAAGTGCACCACTCTGGAGGTTGAGAGCTCGATCGGACACCATCAACAATGTCAATTGATGATATGTACATGGCTTCCTATAATAATAAAAGCATGGTACTATATATCTCCATAAAAATAGAAATAATGGTATGTTATAATAACTTAACAATAAAAGCACTCCCAATGGGCATGAATTGATGTATTTGCATAGGTAATTTTTTTTGCTTAAAAGCATAGGTAAATATATGGAGTACTATGAATATAAATAAATATCAAATAAATGTTTTAGCCTATTGAACTTCCTTGCTAAAGTTTGCTCTTAAACATTTTTACTGGCTATTAAGCTAAAATTAATTTTATTGACAAACAATTTATTAAGTAACTACTCATTCAAATATTTCTACTTATTATTATAAATGATAATTATAATTGTAAATATGCCGTGGTACACACACGTGCGTGTCGTGACGTGCCTTTCCACTAGTTTTAATAAAGAGAGGAAAAAACTAGATCTTAATCAAGCTCATACACATATTTCAAAATCGCCTAAGAGTGTCATATGATGTTATCCATGTTATGATCAAGTTGTATGCTAACTTATCACTAGTGAAAAAGTTAATTTAGAGCTAGTAACTAGTTTATACCATTACGGATACCCTAAGGTTACTAATCTTTTCATATGCGATTCAAACTGTCCAAGTAATCACTGGAATACATGCTTGTTCTGTTTGTTCAAACTTAACGGTCCGGCTTATCAGTCATGGTACAATATTTTTCTCGACAACAAAACAGCATCAACCGATTTATCAGCTATAGAAACAATCAGCTGAACAACATGTCGCCAAATGATCCACCCATGCTCAACCCTATCACCTGGCATATATTTTTAGAGTTCAAGGGCCACAGCCCCGGCCATCCAATTATATTGAAGGACCAACAGTTATTACAGTTCACGCGTTCTGGTTCCAAACAACCAAGTGCCCGCCAAGCCAAATGGTTACAACGACAGGAATAAAAGCATTACTACCGAACTACGCCTTATTACATGAACAGCTCATCGATTTCAAACCACCATGGAGCTGTCACTGGTTCTTCATCTTCTGTAGAGAACTCCGCCACCATAGGATGCACCATCTTCTTAACGTCATCAGCTTTCAACATCTTCAGTTTGTAATTGGGCCCATTGTGAGCCACAACACTCTCCCAGCCTCTATCTTGACTTGTTTTGCCATACTTATAAGAGTATCTTTCTTCTCTGGAGGACATAGAATTGACCAGTTCATCAACAGATTTGCTATCCTGTACAGTAGCATTTCCATGCCACTCCAGCCACATCTCTGAAAATGTAAATCATTTCTTAATTTCCATAAAGACCACATGACTGCTGAGGAAATCATATTAGCAAGGCAATGTTTCTTATTACTTCGCCAGCAATTTCCTACATGTAATAAACTTTGACCAATCTGGTAACCCAAAACATCAGATAGAATTTTCCAGCACTGTTTGGCAACTACACAATCAAAAAGTAGATGATGTACCGTTTCTTTTTCAAGTCTGAGAATAAGCAAGTTTCATCATCTAAGTTCTTTCTCTTTGCTAGATTATCTCTAGTTAAAATTCTATTATTCATAACTAGCCAGAGAAAGAAATGCACCCTTGGAGGGATTTTCAGATTCCAAACAGCTGGAACATGCACTGCTTGAATACCTCTAAAATTAATAACTTTGTATAAGGACTGAGAGGAGTATATTCCAGAAGACTTGAACTCCCAGATCATAACATCCTCTTGACTAGACATGGGTATTGAGGCAATTAACTCAATGATTTCAAGCCAATCCTGATACTGATCTTCAGTAACAGTTCTTCTAAAAGTACATTTAAGGGTTGTACCATCCCAAAGATCAGCAATAGACTTTCCTTTCTCATTAACTATTCTATATAAAGGGTAAAACTGAATAGCCAAACTAGAGGATCCTAACCAGTTATCCTCCCAAAATCTAACCGTTCTACCATTACCTACTTTCCATCTATACCCTAACTTGGCCACTTGAGCAGCCCACATAATATTCTTGAAAAAACTAGAGGCTCCTACAGTACTAGTTTGGAAAATGTTAGGATTATCAGTCCTATACTTGTGGTCAATTAGCTCTCTCCAGAGTTTATCTCTATCTGAATTGTACCTTTTGATCCAAGACGCCATCAAACTAATGTTTAGATCTCTAAGATTGGGTAGACCTAGGCCCCCATATTCCTTTCTCATAGAAACTAAATTCCAGTTGTCTAAGTGATAATGATGGCAGTCTACAGAATCATTCCACAGAAAATTGCTCATATGAGAATTAAGAATTTCAAGAGCCCATTTAGGAAACTTAATAAATGATAGAAGATACACTGGAATGCTTGCAAGACAAGACTTAAGCAACATAGCTCTAGCAGCTAAAGAAAAGAATCTACCCCTCTAGGTAGCTACTCTTTTAAGAAGCTTATCTACCAATGGTTGTAAATCTTCTCTCTTCAGGTTTTCGTAATGAAGAGGAACACCAAGATATTTTATAGGGAAATCTCCTAAAGGACAAGCAATAATGTGGGCAAGATTATGAGCTTCTACTTCCTCTAGATTTATAGGTACTAACTCACTTTTGTGGAAATTTATTCTCATGCCAGAAATTTGTTCATACCACATGAGTATTCCTTTTAGATTCCTCAAGTTAACCTCATCAGCTTTTGCAAAAAGGATAGTATCATCTGCATATTGCAGTGATACTATACCTCCAGGCCTAAAGTCCTCTAACAAACCATGAATCAAACCTTTATTACTGGCTTTCTGTAACATTTTTGTTAAACCATCGCCCACTAGATTAAAGAGGAAGGGAGATAGAGGATCCCCTTGTCTCAAACCTTTGCCAGTCTTAAAATAAGAACTATCCTCACCATTAAGCATAATCCCTACAGATCCACCAACTACTAGCTGTCTGATCCAATTGACTACTCTTGAATCAAAATTTCTTGCTGTAAGCATATCAAAAAGGAAATTCCAACTAACTCTATCATATGCCTTCTCATAGTCTAACTTGAGAATGGCTCCTTTTTCTCCTCTACTATGTATACTATGTACAACCTCATGAGCAATAACTACACTCTCCAGAATGAATCTTCCTTTTATGAAGGCAGATTGATTTGGAGCAACTATTCTCTGTACTACTTGACTTAGTCTAATGGTCATAATCTTGCCAAAGATTTTAAAACTACAATTTAAAAGACTTATTGGTCTAAATTTCTTAATGTTAGTAGCATCTCCTACTTTGGGAATAAGGGTTACTAAAGCAAAATTTAGTCTGTAAAGATCTAACTCCCCCTTATGGAAATCTTCAAACAAGGCTACTAAGTCTTCCTTGATTATATCCCAAAACTTTTGGTAAAACAAAAAGGACAAACCATCTGGGCCAGGAGCACCCTCAGCATAACAACTAAAAATGGCTTGCTTAATTTCTCACCTGGCATATATTCCGGAGTTGTTTCCAGGTCCAATTCAAGTCAGCTCGACCAATTCAACTTTTTTGGGATCTTTGTCATGGAACCACTTCAATGGGGCCACCTATCACAATGATATTGACTTAGAGTTAGCCTATTGTGCACAAAAAGTTTTTTCCATTGACTCCCTCGGGAATTGGACCCATTTATAATAGAATGGCCTAGCAAAAAACAAAGCCATAATACATACATGAAAATTCTCAAAGAACCAAGCTTACATTTATTCAATTGTGTTCTTAGTAATCATGAATGTCCTTTACGTCATACTCCATTTGTCGTGGTCGTGTACCACAGTCACAGTAATTGACTGGCTAATGTGTGCAACGATGGCCTAACTCAAGGGATAGTGACACGGGGTTTATCTTGATTCGGGGCAAGATCGAGCACCCTAGTCCAGTGTGTGTACTATCCGAGCTCAAAGAGTCGTACCAAGGCGTGTACAAGCGGGCGAGAGAGGGAGATGAGCTCCCAGGTCTCTGTGATTGTGTGCGAATGAATGTGTTGGAGGCTGGAATGCTTGGAAGCTAGAGAACCTGCCTTCTCCTATGGCCGGTGCCCCCCTTTTATAGTCGCAAGGGGGGGATACAATAGGCCGCTGAGAGAAGGACTTGTGGGGAGAAGGAATAAAAAATTCGAGGGGTGAAAGGGAAATTGGTGCTGGTCTACAGAGGGCACGCCGGACCGCCCGGCGTGCGCACGTCGTCGCTGCCCTATGCCGTAGCCTGCCCGCCGGTCGCGGTAGAGTTTGTAGGGGCAGCTCCATATTCCGAGGTCCCGTACGCCCGGCCATCAAGCTCGGAGCTCGGTGGTCGGTTGTGGAGGAAACATCGAGCTCGCTGCGCCGCCGTCGTCGCCTATACGTCTTGTCAACCGCCAGGCACGCGCCGCTGTCCGCGGTCAGGCCCGCGGCGGCGCCGCTTGGACATAAATGCATGTACCTTGTGTCGCAGGAGAATGTGTGGACAGGAGAGCTCGACGAAGAGCTCGGTCAGTCATCGTCGAGGTCGCCCTTGTCTCGTAGCAGTTGTCTGTTGCGTCTGGCGCGGCATGGCATGATCTGACAAGCCATACCGCGCGTGCCTCTAGGAATTTTGTTCTCCTGGAGATATCTCGTCGTAGGTCGTGGCTCCCGACAGGTAGCCGTGGCCCTTGTCGATCTCCGTCGTGGCCCGAGCCCTCTGTTGGAGGAGAACTGTGGAATCCTGAGAGCTCGTTCGAGACGGAATGGTTCCCGTCGATCGAGCTTGAGTTCGAGGTCGCATGATATGTAGGAGCTCGTGCCCATGAGAGCTCGTTCGAGACGGAGAGTAGTTGTGGGGTCGAGTGTTGATATTTCTTACTATTGACACCTGTTATAGCATAATATTATAAGACAATTAACATGAAATAAGGGCTTAAGTTAGATATCAACATAAGTCTAGGGGTCTAACTAATATATTTCCATGAGTTTTGGTATTTTGTGACTTTGCAGGGACTAATAGATAAAATCAGAGAAGATCGATGAGAATCGGAAGAATTTACATCCCATACGATGATAAGACTTAACCGTGAAGTAACTCAACCCAAAATGTGGACTAAAACACTCTAGAAGATACCAGAAGAGACGGGAAGCCAAGGTGGCTTGACACCCTGGCAGCCGCCAGTGCCAAGTAGGCCGGCCGCCAGGTGGGGTCGGCCTGTCAGCCTCACCTTTTTATGTCGGTTTACCACCGACCTTGAGGTTGTATCTACACCGTTATTGAAGGTCGGTTTGATCCAAGGGTCCCTGTTCATCGCCAAGTGCTATATAAGAAGACCACCTGACCCCAGGGTGAAACCCTAATTCATACCAAGTCATTATCAACTCATTCTCATTCAACTCAAGTCCAACCAAGTCTCGACCTAATCCCTAGTTCATCATATTAGAAGCAATTAGCTACCTAGTGTAACACCCGGCCCAGTAGGGGCCTATGAGTGTAGAGTGCACATGTTTAGTACCACCTTGCTGGTTAAGCAAGGGTGGAGCCAACTTATAAGCCTTTGCCTTCCAGCCATATCACCTTCGGGTTAATCCTTTTACACGAAGCGAGGACGAAAGTGTAAGCAAGGTGCTATGTGTACGCGTGCGGCGCCCTCGGAAGGGCTGTGCGGTGCGGCTTTGGAGGGCGGGGTGTCACAAATGGTATCGAGCCGACCCTTGCGGTTTCACGGGCTGGTGTAGTCGCGATTGTTCGGGCATGGGGTACATGTCTCGACCTTTGGATGCATAGACGTGGCCAAGAGGGCAGGTCCTGGTTAAGTTGGCGCTCGACGAGGACGTCGAGTCCTTTGAGGAGGGGTGTATGTAACACCCGGCCCAATTTGGATGTGGCCCAGTAAGGGCCTATGAGTGCAGAGTGCACATGTTTAGTACCACCTTGCTGGTTAAGCAAGGGTGGAGCCAACTTATAAGCCTTTGCCTTCTAGTCATATCACCTTCGGGTTAATCCTTTTACACGAAGCGAGGACGAAAGTGTAAGCAAGGTGCTATGTGTACGCGTGCGCGCCCCTCGGAAGGGCTGTGCGGTGCGGCTTTGGAGGGCGGGGTGTCACACCTAGCTAGAACTAGAGTAAGTCAAGTTCATCTTGATTCCTGATAGTCAAGAAGTAGCAAGGCTCATCGTTCTTGTGGCTTCTCTCTTGTATTCGATCTGTAAGTATTATTATATTCAGAATACAATGGATATGACTTTGATCTATATCATTATTATATTCTTATTGATATGTATCCATGCATGCTATGATTATATGTTTAGTTTAGTGAGTTTGTCTTATATCTTATGCATGGAATTGTATAGCATCCACGTAGATGATCACTATGTGGGTGATAAGCAATGTGTAAACGTGGTGTTTATACGGCGTTTATCCGCAATTGCACCCTACATTCGGGACGTGTGGTAGATCGCGGGAGTGGCAGGTCCTATTGAGTCCTTTGGAGTCCACCCCCCGAATGCTAGGACAAGTTGAGCTATAATTACGGTGATGATCAAGTTTCGTCCTTGATTGTCATTGGTAGTTGCCTACCATGTGTAGATGTAATTCAACCTTGCCATGATAGCTAGATGTATTGCACTAATTGTAGTATTCAGCGACATATGATTAGGAGTATCTTAGGAATATTCTTTCTATTCTTTCTATAACATGCTAATACCTCGTATGATACTAGTGGCATATGATGATCTTAGACTTGGGTAATTATCATTTATTTAATTATCTTTATCTTGTGACTTATCCTGTTGAGTAATGTTAGATGCATATGGCTACTCGGCATTATACAACTGCAAGTGGATCTCATAAGTAAATCACAATCTAAATCATTATACCCCTTTTCTCTCTACTTTCCATAGACTCCCCCTTCCCTGTGGTAAAATATAAATACGATACGGATTACTCGGTGAAGTGCTACGATGGTATTTCTATCGGCGCTTGCGAGATATCATGTTCATTCTTTTATCAAGGCCTATCAAGAATACCATATGTTGGTGTTTCTTAGCGTAAGCGAGAATAGTCGCAAGCGCACGGAAATACCGTTGTAGCACTTCATCAGGAAGTGTTCGAGGTATCGATTTCCACGAGGGAACGGGTTTTAAGTCGAGCTCGACTAGCTACCGGGATGAAGATGGAAAGGGTGGCGGGTAGTGAGTTTCTACTACGTGGCGGATTATCCTAAAGCCAAATTACTTCTTTTCTTATACGTTCACGTAGCCACCGGCTCTCCCCTGGTCGCGGAAGGGTCCGGCCTCGGACTACCGCACAACCGGGACGTGGAGGAATACTAAGGTCAAACAGGCTGTCACCACCGCCGCCTACCTCACTACCGTGGTGATTGGTAAAGCGAGGGTGACTTGTAGTTTAGACACCACGTCTACACTACTTATCACGTACTCTAGCGTTGGCGGGAGCATCCGTCTTCATCGAGAGTCCTCTACTAGAGCATCTACCGATATGGTAAACAACGAACCGCATAATTATAATTAAAGTAACAACTCAAACTTGAAGATAATTATCTGTAATTAGAACACGGATCTCTTACTCCAAACCGGTAGGATGATCCGTAGAGGTACAAAATGCGAGACGGGGCCGACAGGGTTGAACTCCGTCTACTGAGGCGGAGGGGTCGCTACTCCTCTTCTCCACACTTCCTCCTCTCTCACTCCCTTCTAATTCTAACTTGGCTCCTTTCCTCTACTCCAATGTGTACTAAGTGTGAGTGATGGAGTGGAGTGTGTGAGTGGAAAAAATGAGTGAGTGAATGGTTGTGTGTGTCTTCCTCCTTTAGAGGGGGTATGCCCCCTATTTATACATGAAGTGAGGCCAAAATTTAGGCATTTTGGGGGGAAAAAACCGGCGCCAAACAACTTTGCACCATCTTTTCCCGCCTCAACATTTCGGCATGTGAAAGTCAGTGGGCCGCGGCGGGATCGGGCCGTGCCTGCGCCGGCCCGCCCCGCGGGGGGCCGGCCGCCCGTGTTTGGCCGGCTCGAGCCAGGGCTTTTCGCGTGCCGCCTCTTGGCCCACTTTGGTTCATTGTCCCATAGGTGCATCGGCCCGTTTTTGCCCGATTCGGTTGTTGGCCCTCCCCTTGACAAGGCGCAATCACGGTTTTGTGCTTTCATTGTTAATTGGGCGTATTTGTACTTGTTTCCACTTTTATACCGCAAAACATGTTTTCTACCAATACAAGTGGAACTAGGTTAGAAATAAATGCATATTCACCATGAGATTGTTTATTTCCCTTAGAATGAACCTGAGTTGGTGGTATTAAATGCTTGATAATGACCGCCAACAACTCCCCCACACTTGGCTTTTACTCGTCCTTGAGTAAAGTCGAACTTTGTGAGGTTGTTTTCCTTTGTCAAAATTCAAAGTGTTCTTCCACATTATCTTGAATGATCGATGCGATGGAGATAAGCGGGGAGTTCTTTCTTTCTACTTACACTTTGCACAAATAGACTTGGTTGTTTTTTTTTTTTTTTTTTTTTTTGAAAAGAATTTGTGCTATGTTCACCGGGTTTAATCAAACTTGAGAGTACCAACAAAATTGCTTACTTCCTTGTATGAAATGTCAAGTCAAATTCTAGATTAATGGAGGGAAGTGTCATATTCCTAGATCAAAGATGTGCATATGAGAAATGTTCTTTTTAGTTATGATGCCTCTTTGCTTTTAAAGAGTCATGGGCTTCTTTGCTTTTTCTTTTTTTTTTTTTGGAGAAGTGGGCTCTTCTAAGCCCTCGGACACTTATCCATTATCCATTCTTTCTCTCTTTTTTTTTTTTGGAGAAGTGGGCTCTACTCGCCCTCGGACACTTGTCCATTATTTTCTTTTTTTTTTAGATAGGCGGGCATCGACGTACCCATTGTTTTTGCTTATATGGGGGCATGTGCCCATTTCTAGCATAGCCCATGTCTTTGAAGCATAAAGGTTTCATCATATTTTAGATCGCCAATGTGTTTTGATCTTGGGATCATGAAACTTCCTCAAACATTTAATCTTTGAATTTGACGATATACAATGAATAAGGAAGTAGCTATTTTGTTTGAATACTAATTCGGGTTTTGATTATCCCGGGAACATGATTTTTTTTTAATAGGAAAAACCAAGTCTTATTTGTACAGGAAGGAGAAATTCAAGTAATCATGCTATCTCTCAAAGCACAAAAATTCAGATAGTGTGTGGCTCTCTTTTTTTTTTTAATAGATTGTGAAAGGATAAAGTTTGTCTATGTTTTTAAGTAGGTCATTATGAATTTTATCTCCCCACACTTGTTTCTTTCACAGAAGTTTAAAGAGAATACATAGAGAAACAAGTGCACAATGAAATATTCAAAGACAAACTTTATTGATCTTGACCAAATACAAAGTAAATAAATGAAAATAAATATGAGGAATTTTTAAAAGCCTGAAGCGGTCGGTAATTTTTACTCGGAGTGTATGACACTCCAGCTATTTTTGCTAATTTTGCCACCCTATTGTTAAACTTAAATTCCTCAATCTCCATGTAAATTCGGTGAGGTGTCGCATTTTTGTGCGCAAAGTGTCTAATTCCTCTATGGCCTCCCAAAAAAGGTCTTTTAGGGCCTCAAATTTTTTCTAGCAAGGATGGCGGTGGTGCCTCGCTTTCTTCACCGTCACTATATCGTAGTCCTAGTGACTTGAGGTGTCCTAACGAACCTTTTGCCAAGAGGTGGCCTAATGAACCTTTCGACATGAGGTTTGCGCATAAGCCCTTTGGCGTATCCCCCCTCTGGCTTTTCATACCCGTAGATAAAAAATGACTGCTCTGGGTAGTTGGAAGATGTGCTAGAACTGGCCTTTTTTTTGTTTGTGTTGTGATCTTGCTGGATTGGACTCGGGGTAACTAGGGGCTTTCGCTACAAAACAGGTCTTTGTTCCAATGGGAGAGTTATTGGCGGGGCTTGTGTTGTAGCTGGCCGTAGGGTAGGTTGAGCAAGTAAAAATGAGGGAGAAGAGAGATGGCTTGGTGTGATTTTTCATGGGGAATTGGAGCTCAATTTATAGTGTTTGGCGATGAACCGTGACCGTGCACCGCAGCATTTGGATAGGCTCGGTGGGATCAAGCCGTGCGAGAAGAATGGAGGCAAGGGGGTCGCAAAAGGGGCCGGCGCCGGCCCGGCGCCGGGCCGCTCCCCGGGCGAGCGTGTCTCGGCGCGACTTTTTCCCTTCATCTTTATCTTATCCGAATTCGCCCCTGGCGGTGCATCGGTGAAAAACCCAGTTTTAGGTGATGTTTTCTTATTTAGGAGAAAAAAAAATAAAATAGAAAAAAGAAAAAGAAAGGAAATGGTTATGTGTTTTTGTATTTAACATTATTTTTATTGTGTTTTCTTTCCAATATGTTGGTAGCAATTCTGAGTTGCTTTTATATTGTTCAAAATCTACCAACATTATTTTCTCTATATATTTATTTGGAGAAGGCTCGAGGAAAACTTTTAAACGTTGGCCATTTACCTTTGATAAATTACCTGAGTCGTCTGTGATGGTAATTGCGCCATGGAGTGCGACGTCGGCGACGGTGTATGGCCCTTTCCATTTGCTCGCTAGACTTCCCTCCACCGAAAAGCTTCACACGAGAGTTAAAGAGTAGTACCTTGTCTCCTTCGTGGAAAGTTTTCTGTTGGATTCGGTGGTCGTGCCATCTTTTTGTTCTTTCTTTGTATAGCTTGGCACTGTGATATGCCTTCTCCCTCCATTCCTCTAGCTCGGTTAATTGTTTTTGTCTATTTTTCCCGGCTAGCTTAAGGTCCATGTTCCATGTCTTGATTGCCCAGTAGGCTCGATGTTCGAGTTCTACTGGCAAGTGGCAACTTTTTCCGTAGACCAGTTGGAATGGTGTCATGTCGATGGGGGTTTTATAAGCTGTCCTGTATGCCCAGAGTGCATCGGGTAGCTTGTCTTTCCAGCCCTTCCCCATTGCATTGACAGTTTTCTGCAGAATGTTTTTGATTTGTTTGTTTGACGTTTCTGCTTGGCCGCTTGTCTGAGGATGGTAAGGTGTGGCTATATTGTGCTTAGATCCCAGCTCTCGTAAGAAAGCTCGAAAGGATCTGTCTATGAAATGTGATCCTCCATCACTTATGACCATCCTTGGTGTTCCAAACCTTGGAAAAATGATCTCATGGAACATTTTTCCGGCATGTTTGGCATCGGCGGGGCATGCGAGCCGACCCACTTGGACACGTGAGTCGATTGCGATGAGGATGTATTCACTATCATGGGATTTTGAAAAGGTCCCATGAAGTCAATACCCCAAACATCGAAGACTTCTACTTGGAGATTTTAGTTGAGGGGCATTGCATTCTTGACGTAATTCCTCCTTGCGGTGACACTTTTGGCATCTTCGATGAATTCTTTTGTGTCTTGGTACATCGTTGGCGGAAGAAACCACACCGCCAAATTTTGGCTTGAGTGCGATGTACTCCATAATGGCCTCCGTGCGGGGCTGCATGGCATTTTTCGATGATTTTTTGTCCCTCTCGGGTGGGTACACATCTCCTTAGCATGCCGTCGGCACATACCGGTATAGGTGCGGATCATCCCACGGTGGCGGCGACTCTCAACTTGTAACTTGTGCCTTGATTCGCCGGGTGGTACGTAACACGAAACCATGTAATTCACAATATCTGCATACCATGGGGTTACGTCCTCCACCTTGAGGAGCATGTCGTCGCGTAGGAAATCATTGATAGGTAACTCCCGCATGTTAGTGAATTGCAAAGCGCGACAAATGATCCTAGCAGTGTTCTCTACTCCTTTCTTGTCTTTAATTTCTAAATCAAATTCTTGGAGTAAGAGAATCCATCTTATTAGTGCGGGTTTAGCGTCTTTCTTAGTGAGCAAGTATTTCAATGCCGCATGATCGGTGTAGACAATCACCTTGGATCCCACTAAGTAAGACCTAAACTTATCAATAGCAAACACGACAGCCAGGAGCTCTTTTTCAGTTGTGGCGTAATTTAATTGAGCTCCGTTTAGCGTTTTGCTAGCATAGGCGATCGCGTGATGCTTTTTATCTTTGGTTTGGCCAAGGACCGCACCAACGGCGTAATCACTAGCATCACACATGATTTCAAAAGGCGGCGACCAATCCGGTGGTTGAATGATTGGTCTTTGAGATGAGTGCTTTCTTAATGGTGAGAAAAGCTTTCATGCACTCATCAGTGAACTTAAAAGGTACATCTTTAGCTAGCAGGCTTGTTAACGGTCTAGAAGTTTGTGAAAAATCTTTTATGAACCGTCTATAAAATCCTGCGTGGCCTAGAAAGCTACGGATTCCTTTTACGTTCACGGGGGGGAGGCGATTTTTCAATTACTTCAATTTTTGCTTTATCTACCTCAATACCCCTCTCGGACACTAGGTGTCCAAGGACAATGCCCTCTCGGACCATGAAATGGCACTTTTCCCAATTTAGTACCAGGTCCCTCTCTCGGCATCGTTGCAAGACTCGGTCTAAATTCTCAAGCAGGTTGTCAAAGGTTTTTCCATAGGCGGAGAAGTCGGCCATGAATACCTCCATGATTTCTTCAATCATGTGCGAGAATATCGACATCGTGCACCGTTGGAAAGATGCGGGTGCATTACACAACCCGAACGACATTCTCCTATATGCATACGTTCCATATGGGCATGTGAAAGTTGTCTTGCTTTGATCATCGGGGTGGATGGGAATTTGGTGATAACACGAATACCCATCGAGGAAACGAGAAGAAAGAATGTTTAAGCTAACCGCTCCAACATTTCATCAATGAAGGGGAGCGGAAAGTGATCTTTGTTTGTTGCCGCATTGAGTTTTTCGGTAGTCAATGCACATTCTCCACCGTGACGGCACTTATTTGTGGAATTAATTCATTTTTAGCGTTTTCAATCACCGTCATGCCTCCTTTCTTTGGTACCACCTGGACAGGGCTAACCTAGTCATTTGTGTGGTACGTGATAGATATCCCGGCGTGAAGAAGTTTGAGGACTTCCTTCTTCACGACTTCTCTCATCTCATTATTGAGCCGGCGTTGTGGTTCGTGTGAGGGTGACTTTTCGGGTCAACGAGGGGATGCGATGAGAGCAAATTAGAGGGCTAATCCCTTTTAAATCATGCAATGAATACCCGAAGACCGTCCTATGTTTTTCTAGTATTTTGATCAATTTGGATGACTCCTCGTCGGTTAATTTATCAGCGATAATTACGGGAGCATTTTTGTCATTATTTAGGAAAACATAGCGTAGTCCTTCGGGGAAGGGCTTTTAGCTCAATGGGAGGTGGTGTCGTTTCTTCTTCTTTAGGGAGATCGATAAATTCATCTATCTCGCTAATTTCTTCGATGAAGAATTTGGAGTCTTTTTCTAAAGTTTCTTCGGGGAGTTTCAAAAGGTATTTTTTGACACCACCTCTATGGTTGTTATCGGGGATAGGGGTTCAGCTATTATTGTTTTTGGATTGTTGTATGGGTAGCGTGAACATGTCCCTACCTAATTTGACATCTAACTCCCCTGTATTTGGTGGATCAGCGAATAACTTTTCTAGGGGATGGCCAATTAGAATGTCGAAATCCTCAATGTCAAAAATGTGGAAATCAAGGCTCATTCCGACACCTTCATGGTAAAGAGAAACATTATGTAGAACCCCCAACCCTGGGAGAGTTGAACGCATATCAGTTCTAAAAGTTTTTATTGTGGGCCAGCGTTTCTCTTCCTCAAAATAAGTTTGGGCATAGGTTTCTGACATGATGTTAATGCCCACGGTTGGGTTATACGATACCGTTTCTGTTTTTCTTTTTTTATTATGCATTGAATGGGGAGCGAGGGAGTACGAATCCGAATTTCTTCGGAAGGCGACTCGTTCTCGTGTACCCATTCATTTGCTCATGAAAGATGTTAACCCCATGATTGACTCTCGTAGAGAGTCGTGCTTAAAGGTTCTCTAGGGGTGACAGGGGCGGTGGTCTCTTTACCGACTTCGTATTTCGAGGTATTTCCAAAATCTTCAAGAAATACGTCCTCGATATACGGGAGGTCTCCCAGAAGGGGTTCCTCCTTTGGTTCGGGGTCTGGTATTTTCAGAGGTTCGGCTTGAAGCGACGAAACCTCGTCGGACACCGGCTCAACACGGACGGGTTCTAGAGGAGGGGTGTTTTCAAGTATTCGGTCTAAAAGGGCTTCCCCTTCCTCTCGTGGTTTTGTGTGTAAACGACCCTCCCGCGGCCGTGTCTAAGCTGCGAGGGCGAGACTCTTTAGTCAAACCCGGCCCAGAAATCTTTGAAGCGGCACATGGTGGGAATGGATAGTTACGGACCCGACCTCGTTAAAATTGAGAATCGTCCCAGGCTGCACCTAACGACTCCTTCTCCCCTTGTTGGAAGCAGAGTATCTCTTGACGGAGGGAAGCAATTCGGGATATAGGGAAGAAAGCTTGGCAAAACCTTGCCCGCAATTCTTCCCAATCACCTGCTACCTTCCCTACGTTGTGGTCGAACCACTGTTTCGCTCTCTCCTCAAGTGAGAAAGGGAATAGCTTCCACCTTAACGTGTCTTGTGACATGCCTTCAATGGTGAGGCAAGCACGAGTTGCTCAAACTCCCTCGGGTGATGGTATGGATTCTCGTAATCATAACCCGAGAAGGGGTCGATCGAACCATGGCGGTAGGCGGTATGAGCTCATAACTCGAAGGCTGTGATGGGCTTGAAGAAGATGGGCGTTCTAAGAGCTCGCCACTTTCGGAGCGCGGTTTTTGCAATAGTTGAGTGCTCCATAATTTTTTTAGATTTTTGTTTTAATGGCGGGGTGGAAATGGATAATGTAGGATACACGGGTAGACTAGGTTCGAAGACTATAACGACAACCGTTCCCGACAACGGCGCCGAAATGCTTGTTGGTGTTTCTTAGCGTAAAGCGAATAGTCGCAAGCGCACGGAAATACCGTTGTAGCACTTCACCCGGAAGTGTTCGGGGTATCAATTTCCACGAGAAGCGGGTGTTAAGTCGGGCTCGACTAGTTACCGGGATGAAGATGGAAAGGGTGAACTGGGTAGTGAGTTTCTACTACAGCGGATTATCCTAAAGCCAAATTACTTCTTTTCTTATACGTTCACGTAGCCACCGGCTCTCCCCGGGATGCGCCGGAAGGGTCCGGCCTCCGGACTACCGCACAACCGGACGTGGAGGAATACTAAGGTCAAACAGGGCTGTCACCACTGCCGCCTACCTCACTACCGTGGGGGTGATTGGTAAACGAGGGTGACTTGTAGTTTAGACACCACGTCTACACTACTTATCACGTACTCTAGCGTTGGCCAGGAGCATCCGTCTTCATCAGGAGTCCTCTACTAGAGCATCTACCGATATGGTAAACAACGAACCGGCGAACGTATAATTAAAGTAATAACTCAAACTTGAAGATAATTACTGTAATTAGAACACGGATCTCTTACTCCAAACCAAGTAGGATGATCCGTAGAGGTACAAATGTGGAGACGGGGAGCCGACGGGTTTGAACTCCGTCTACTACGGGGAGGGGTCGCTACTCCTCTTCTCCACACTTCCTCCTCTCTCACTCCCTTCTAATTCTAACTTGGCTCCTTTCCTCTACTCCAATGTGTACTAAGTGTGAGTGATGGAGTGGAGTGTGTGAGTGGAAAAAATGAGTGAGTGAATGGTTGTGTGTGTCTTCCTCCTTTAGAGGAGGGGTATGCCCCCCTATTTATACATGAAGTAAGGCCAAAATTTAGGCATTTTGGCGGGAGAAAACCGGCGCCAAACAACTTTGCACCATCTTTTCCCGCCTCAACATTTCGGCATGTGAAAGTCGTGGCCGCGGCGGGATCGGGCCGTGCTGCGCGGCCGCGCCGCGGGGGGCCGACCGGCCCAGGTTTGGCCCGGCTCGAGCCGGGCCAAAGCGTGCCGCCTCTTGGCCCACTTTGGTTCATTGTCCCATAGGTGCATCGCGAGCCGGGACTGTTGGCCCTCCCCTTGACAAAGGCGCAATCCCGGTTTTGTGCTTTCATTGTTAATTGGGCGTATTTGTACTTGTTTCCACTTTTATACCTGCAAAACATGTTTTCTACCAATACAAGTGGAACTAGGTTAGAAATAAATGCATATGCACCATGAGATTGTTTATTTCCCTTGGAATGAACCTGAGTTGGTGGTATTAAATGCTTGATAATGACCGCCAACACCATACCCGCATTTCTTAGAGCGTTATTGCTAGGGTGACAGAGACTAGTACGTAGGTAATGCCTAGAAATGAGTAGTATACCTTGAGTACATATCCTGGTGAGATTAACTCCACTATGGATAATGATGCTAAGTTTACACCCCACTACTAACACCGCCTAACTCCACCTTGTTGGACCATGAGATAAATTCTATATCCAAGCTAACATGATTAGATAGATATCCCATATATATTTCTTTCGCCTTCCTAATTTGGATCGTGTTAGAAATATCAACACTTACACGATCCAAATTAGGAAGGTGAAAGAAATATATAAGGTATCTATCTAATCATGTTAGCTTGGATGTGGAATTAATCTCACGACCCAACAAAGGCGGAGTTAGGTGGTGTTAGTTGTGGGGTGTAATCTTTGTATCACTATCCATAGTGGAGTTAATCTCACTAAGGATATGTACTCAAGGTATACCACTCATTTCTAGGCATTATCTACACACTAGTCTGTCACCCTAGCAATAACGCTCTAATAAATGCGGGTATGGTATTCTTGATAAGGCCTTGATAAAAGAATGAACACGATATCTGCAAGCGTATAAATAGAAATACCATCGTAGCACTTCACCGGGAGTAATCCAGGAATCGTATTTATATTTTACCACAGGGAAGGGGAGTCTATGGAAAATAGAGAGAGAGGTCTAATGATTTAGATTGTGATTTACTTGAGATCCACTTGCAGTTGTATAATGCAGAGTAGCCATATGCATCTAACAATACTCTTAACAGGATAAGTCACAAGATAAAGATAATTGAATGTAACACCCCAGGTGTTACTTATCAGTTAAGTCATGGATTAGACAAAATTAAGTTTATTTTATGTTTTTGATCCTAAGTGTGTTGTTGGATGAGGGTTGGATAGTATAGGTTGGGAATCTGAAATTTGAATCAAATTCAAGTTTGAATTGAACTCCGAAAACCCTAAATTCCTTTCTTTCTTTTTACCCCCTTTTCTTTTTATTCAAAATTTATAAAGAATTTGGGTATGGTTATTAAAGCAAATTTGTAGAGTTTTCAAAGTTGAACAAAGTTGGTATTTTGAGTTTTCAAAGTTTAGTTCAAAAATTTAGAGTAATTTTGAAAATACCAAAATTAGGGTTTTGTCCCCTTTTGATTTAAAAACCATATTTCAAAATCTAAGCAAAATTTGCAAAAACTTTCAAAAGTTAGTTTGTAGATCTTGTTGAGATGAGCAAAAGTCATGTACAAAGTTTTTCAAGTTGTTACATGATTTTAAAAGTAATTTTGAATTCAAATTTCAAAATTTTGAACTGCATTTCAAAAAGTCATATTTAGAGGCCGAATTTGAAAATCTTCCAATTGTGAAAATTGTAGATCTTGAAAAATTAGGCTAAGTCACTTTTGGAGTTTTTGAAGATCAGTTCAAATTTTGGGAGAATTTGATCAAAATCGAAAGTTAGGGTTTGGGTGCTTTCTGATTCGGCATGGCCGCCCATGCCGATTCACTGGCGCCGGCGTCCGCCCGTGGCCGCCCCCGACCCTTCCGGCGTCCCCCGCGTGCACCTGGCCTGTTGGGCGAGTTGGCGAAGTCGCCATCCGTCTCCGTTCCTTTCTTTCTCTCTTAAGGTCGGAGCCGGCGTTGGTTCTTCTTCTTTCTTCTTCCTCGCCACCGCCGGCGACCTTCCGCAGCGCCGCCTTGTACCGTCGTCTTAGCGTCCCAATCCACCAGATTGACGGCGCCGCTAGCTCCGTTGCATCCTTGCGCATCCCTTGAGCCCCAAAGTACAGACCCTCATGGCCTAAACCGCCCCGCGTGCCGCCTTCTTCCTCACGGGGCGGCAGCGCGCCGCCACAAGTCACCTCGCGTCGTCGCCCGCCACTGCTAAGCTTTGCGCCTAACCATCTTATGCAATAGCCGTCTCATCGCTCGATGCTCGTGCTCGATGGTTTTCGTAGTTGTGCACTGGTGCGTCGGAACGCCGACCATGCCATCGGAGTCCGCCGCCGTTGCCGCGGTCATCGTCGTCAGTCCATCTCCGCCTTGCCCCGGCTTCATCCAGTAGCGAGCACCAAGGTCGTGGTAAGCTTACACGCAGCGCTTGTGTCGTTAGTTTTTACTTTTCCATATCGTAGTCGCCGGGCGAGGGTCGCCGACGAGGTCCGTCTTGTCCGTCGCCGCACGTGTGGCCGCGTTGGTTAGGGTTCGTCTTAGGCTCGATTAGGTGAAGGGGTTTTGGTCGCCTATAGGTGCTAGAGGGTGTTGCTATCCTCGCGTTAGCGGGAGAGCTCCGTTGGCTCGCTCGACGGTCGCCCGCGCCGCCGTGGTGGTGCTTTGCTTTCGGGCGTGGGGGGGACCCAAGAAAACAAGAATAGAAGAAAGTCTAGGGGTCTTTTTGAAAAGTCCCTGACTCATGTGAATAGTGCCAAATAGTGTTAGGGACTAAGTTGTAATTTTGTAAATAACCGAGGCTCGTTTTGCAAAACAGCCCGGGTCAGGCCTGGCAGGCCGCATTTGGGCCGGCCTGATCCAGTGTTGGGCCATCCGGTAGTCGCTAGCGTGGGCGGGTCGGGCTGATTTGAGCCCGGGTGCTCCTTTTCTTTTTCAAAATGATTTGTTAATTTCTATATGTTTGAATAGTGCTGATTCTTTCAAAATTCATAGAAATTTGAAAATAGCTCCTTAAATTCTGAAAATTTTTGTAGAAGCTTTTTATGAGTATATGAATCCATGAAAAATTTGAAACTTTGATTTTGAGTAGTTTTTGCATGATTTAAAAATACAAATTTTAATTAAAAAATGCATCTTCCTTGATTTTTAATAATTATTTTATTTATTCAAAAATCATGAAAATTTATTTGGTACTGTTTTTATGTTGTGTCCTACTTGTATAAAAAGTTTGGAGTCGTTTTGACATGTTTAAATTATTTTCTATCTTAAGCTCTATTATTTTTTATGCGAGTTATAAGTTGTTTAGTGTCAAATAATTTAGGTTTTTGTGTGTCTTTTGGGTTGTTTTTTGTGAAACTTGGATCATATCATAATCAAGTGGTCCTTGAGAACTCCTTAGGCAATGGTGATGATATCTTGTAGAGTAGTTCAACAAGTTGGTTTTGTTGGGTTACAACTTTATTGTGAAGAAAAGTTGTACTCAAGTTGTTTATCATTTCATGCATCATCACGCATCATGTTTACCATTCCATCACGCTAAAGCATGCATCATCATCTACGTGTAGAGTATACGAGAGTGAGTCGGATCGTGTTGATGAAGCTTTGGAGAAGGTGTTGATATGGTTCGCGATGATCAAGCTTGAGGAGAAGATCCGTCCGTCGATAAGGATGATGTCAAGTTTGACTTCGACAATCTTTCTCTGAGGATCGACTTTCGTAATCTGAGGCAAGCCCCGGAGCATAAACCCTTCGCTATTTTATAAATGTTTTATTCACCTTAAGTCTAGTGCAATGTGCATTAAGTTAGTAGGAGTTGGTTGATACCGTTCTTTCGCATGATTACCTTGATCTCTACGTTATTCGAATTTATCCCACTAGTATGTGTAGGTCGATCTTTTATGCTTAGTAATGCCTAGACTTCGGTAGAAGTCGAGTGATGGTTTCATCATTCGCGCGAGATATAGGTTTTATCTTTGTTCCTCGGCTATGGAAAAAGAGAACACCACGATGGTGGTTCATGAGAATAAGTATGGTAGTGATGAATTTGAGATCGGACGGGGCGTAGGTTGAAAAGCCGGCGGGATACCTAGCCGTGCTTGTCCCGTGTTGGTCGTATAAGGACCGGACCGTCCGTTGTTTGGATTGTTAAGTTCGGGACTTTTGAGCGCAAAATACGCTGAGGCCTTCCGGCAAAGGCACGGCCGCCTGGTTGTCACCCCGGTCGGTCGACCCTAACTAGCCACATACTCCGGTAAGCCGGATCTCGGTGGAGCCAAATCGGGAATGGCAACCACGCATTGGGAGTGGAGAGATGGCGGGAGTAGCGTGTACCCACCCTCTTTTGGGTAAACTGTCATTGTCATTAGGGATGGCGGGGTAGGGAGGTGGAGTCTTTGTACTCTCGGGTGGCGCAGGCCTCGTTCCCGTTTTGGACAAATCGAAAGAAGGTTGATATATGCAAGCTTAAGTGCTACATATGTCGTGTGGTTAGGGATCCCCAACCGGGTATTAATCGGTTCATGAATCGCCGTTGCTTCTCGGTTATGGAGACCCGTTCTTACGCCCATTCATCGTAGTAATTGAAGAAACAAGGTTACTCATGGTTTTGTAAGGAAAAGAGATGCAGAGATAAGTTGAGATGTGTTGCTTAAAAGTGTTTGAGATAAAACAGGTGCAAATCTAGCTTTATTTATGCTCCAATAAAATTTATGCTAAAAGATATTGAAAGTAAGGATCCACTTGTAGTAAGCTTTTACGCAAACTCCCCTTCTCTAGCTCTACTTCCCTTAAGCCAAAGCATATCCTTGGAGTCTTTTCTTTTTGTCGGGTAAGTCTTGCGGAGTACATTGTGTACTCGGGGTTTGTTAACCCTTGTTGCAGTCTTGACTCTTCTTTCGCTAACCAAGGTTGTGTCGGTGGGCTCGACATGACTTGGATGTCTCCTATAGTTAAACTCATCTTCCACAAATTAAGTTAAGTTTACTCAAATGTAACTCATTCACCTTTTGTAAAATTAATATTATTATTCTTCCGCTTTTCGATTTGTATTTTTGTAACAAATGTGGTAATGTTGTAGCTTCTCCTTTGTTGACCCTGGTATGAGAGTGGTGTAATCGGGGTTTCCGATGACACCGACAGAGCTTCTTAAGTTATTGGGTGCTTCTAAACACGGTGTTAGAGGTCTTTGGGACAAAGGCAGTGCGCAGTGGGCCCGGTAATTAGGAGGTTACGTCACGAGAATGGTATCGAGCTCATACTTAGGACCAGCTACAATATTACTTTTTGAAAACTTCAAAATAATTTTGTAATCTAAAAGTTTTTGAAAGTAACAACTTAAAAATAATATTCTTTCTTTCCTTATGCTTCTTTGGAAGCTTTCATGAAGATTTTTCCGACGAGTCAAGTAAAAGATTTCAAGAAGCTTCATGTCATCTTTTGAAGAACAACTGGGGAGTCAATTTCACCGACAATGTTCTGTTAAGTGTTTTTCAACAATTCGTTGGTGCGAGAGATGATAGTATATAATGTAAAAAGCCCTATATCCCGCTAACACGATGAAGACAGAGTACTCTAACGTTGTGAAGGCGAATAGGGCGGCGCATGCATCATATTATGCATATAATGTTGAAGTACCTTGATAATGTTGAGATTTCCTTCTTTCATTAGGACAACTATTTTTCTTTATATAGTTGTTTGTCCTAAATTTCGTCCTATACCAGGTTTTGGTTAATGGACTTCCATTTGATAATCTTTGCTTTATAAGTTTCTAATCTTTGGGAGCTTGTACCTTGTCATGCTAACTCTATGTAAAAGCCTGAGATTATTCCTTGATTTTTCAATTCAAGCATGTGTCATGCCTTGACTTCTTCCAACGACACATGCTCTTCTCTTTACTTTGATAGCCAACATGAGTGGGTTGAGAGTTGTATAATTGTGTCTTATGGTAGAACCATGGCTGTGACCAGGAAATAGCGTCGAAACACAGGGTCTCCTATGGAACTGCAGCCATAAGGAAATCTTGCCAGGCGTTAAACTTATGTCGGGGTCTATGGTCATGATTCACTATAGTCCATAATTAATGTGTTTTCTCCTTCTTTGTAAACTCTTTTTGGAAATCCATATCCATACTTCTCTAGAAATTACGAAAACCTTATCGGTTTGCAATCACCTTTTGCTTACAGTTTGCAATTTTGATATCAACTTTATTGTTTTACAAAGTTTCTTATAAGTCAATATATATTTGACATATTTTTTCCCCATTACTTGTCCCACGGATTTGTCACCTTGAAATTCGAATTTGATTTTGTTAAGGGGAAAGATCGCATATTCGATTAATTATGAACATCTTGTTGCATTGCTAGTAGATATCATTGCATTGCATATGTTGCTTTTTTAGCATTTATATAGTGCATATGAGGTGTTTCTTATGTTTTTGTGAAATAAGGTTTTAGTTATTGATTGAGAGCTTGGTAAATTCTTGTGAATTTATTAGATGTTTAATAAGTTAGTTTTCAATGAATGAATTTTATCAATGTTGGGTGTTGTTTGTGTTCTCTTTGTTAGTTTGTGTGTAACTTTTGGCTGAACCCTAATCTAGCTAGGATGTTATATGTAATTTTTGCCACGACTTGTGTTGCGTCGTGTGGAATGAAGCCAAGATTTTGTGGGGTCTCTTAAATGACTCTTGCCATGCACATCTCTCTTTGATCTTCGATAACTCCTTGGTTTTACGCCCTAAAATCTTGGTTGATTATTTCCAAACTCTTCTATCCAAATTCTTCTAGTGGTATATCCTTGGCTTTGATCTTGAATCACCGTCCATGGTGACTCTACGCCTTGGAACTCCTTTGTTTGCTATCCTTCGTTCGTAAATCCTTGGTCATCACTAATTTTTATCATATGAATTCTCTCGTGGTTGTGGTTTTGACCGTGGTATTATGATTAATTTCTAATCATAATCCATTACAAAACTACGCTAAAGCATTCCCTTACCGTGAATTTCCTTGGCTCTTTATCTATATTCTATCCGAGGACTCGTATATCGGATCTGTTGTTTTGTGAGTTCCTTCTGGAAGTTACAAGAAAAGGTGACCCTTGAAGAGCAAGTCACCGACATCAACATTAACGAGACTACAAGAAGTGGTAGATAAGAGACTCTGTTTAACCATTTACGAAGGTTAGGATCATTGTGGCATCTTGTTGCCGCCCACGTGTTTTTTCGAGCGCCGTGAGCATCCTCTCCCTCTCCCGCTTGCGTTTGTATTTGTAGTCTCGTTGTGCTCGCCTCGCTCGTGGCTGCGGCGTTATCTGCTTTCGCCCGTCCGTCCCAACACGCGCCCCTCCTTTATCCTGCACTCATATGCGTCTCTCGGCCTCGCCCTCGTCCCCGTCTGGGACCCCCTTCTTCTCATCTTTTGGCGTTGATCTCACGCACGCCTCCTTGCCGGCGAATCCACTCCTCTCATCCTCTTCCTCTCTCCCACCTTGGTTGCCTTGATGGCGTGCCATGGCCAATCTTGTCCGGCACCGCCGGTGATGCTCTTCCACTCGGCCTACTTCGGCGTGTTGTGCCCTATCTACGCCCACCAAGCTATAAAATTTCCTACACCCCTTTCCCTTCCCATCTTGGTCGAGTAGATCTCGTGAGTTGTTTCTCTCCACCGGTTCGTCGTGAGGAAGATTGGAAAGCCCTGGCCGGAAGGAAGGAGCGGATGGACATAGAGTTACCCGATATGGCGTTCGTTGAAGTTTTTGTTCTTGGAATGCTTTTCATCTTGGCGCTTGTAATGATCAGTGTTCACGATCCTGTTTTCGGTTACGTTGGTCTTTTGCCATGTTACGGATAATCATTATCTGTTGTTCCTTCATTGCCCTCGCTTATCGAGGCCGTTTGATTTTAGGCTTAGTTGTCGTCAGGTGCTCTTAAATTTTGTGTTGTTCTAGATCACGAGTGGTTTAGTTTTCAAAGTCATGTATTCTCTCGAGTGTACTTTTAGATGTGTATGTTAATCGTTTTCTCCCCTTCTCATTCTCGTTCTGAATCTCGGGGACGAGATTACTTATAGGGGAAAGGCCGTAACACCCCAGTGTTACTTATCGATTAAGTCATGGATTAGACAAAATTAAGTTTATTTTATGTTTTTGATCCTAAGTGTGTTGTTGGATGAGGGTTGGATAGTATAGGTTGGGAATCTGAAATTTGAATCAAATTCAAGTTTGAATTGAACTCCGAAAACCCTAAATTCCTTTCTTTCTTTTACCCCCTTTTCTTTTATTCAAAATTTATAAAAGAATTTGGGTATGGTTATTAAAGCAAATTTGTAGAGTTTTCAAAAGTTGAACAAAGTTGGTATTTTGAGTTTTCAAAGTTTAGTTCAAAAATTTAGAGTAATTTTGAAAATACCAAAATTAGGGTTTTGTCCCCTTTTTGATTTAAAAACCATATTTCAAAAATCTAAGCAAAATTTGCAAAAACTTTCAAAAGTTAGTTTGTAGATCTTGTTGAGATGAGCAAAAGTCATGTACAAAGTTTTTCAAGTTGTTACATGATTTTAAAAGTAATTTTGAATTCAAATTTCAAAATTTTGAACTGCATTTCAAAAAAGTCATATTTAGAGGCCGAATTTGAAAATCTTCCAATTGTGAAAATTGTAGATCTTGAAAAATTAGGCTAAGTCACTTTTTGGAGTTTTTGAAGATCAGTTCAAATTTTGGGAGAATTTGATCAAAAATCAGAAAGTTAGGGTTTGGAATTTACTCTGATTCCGGCATGGCGCCCATGCCGTTCATCTGGCGCCCGGCGTCCGCCCGTGGCCGCCCGACCCTTCCGACGTCCCAGCGTGCACTGGCCTGTTGGACGAGTTCGCGAAGTCGCCATCCACGTCTCCGTTCCTTTCTTTCTCTCTTAAGGTCGGAGCCGACGTTGGTTCTTCTTCTTTCTTCTTCCTCCGCCACCGCCGACGACCTTCAGCGCCGCTTTTGTACCCGTCGTCTTAGCGTCCCAATCCACCAGATTGACAGCGCCGCTAGCTCCGTTGCATCCTTGCGCATCCCTTGAGCCCCAAAGTACAGACCCTCATGGCCTAAACCGCCCGCGTGCCGCCTTCTTCCTCACGGCCGGCAGCCGCGCCGCCACAAGTCACCTCGCCGTCGCCACGCCACTCTGCTAAGCTTTGCGCCTAACCATCTTATGCAATAGCTTCGTCTCATCGCCTGATGCTCGTGCTCTCGATGGTTTTCGTAGTTGTGCACTGCGCGCCGAACGCCGACCATGCCATCGGAGTCCGCCGCCGTTGCCGCGTCATCGTCGTCGCCCATCTCCGCCTTGCCCGGCTTCATTCATAGCCGAGCACCAAGGTCGGGTGCTTCTCGCGACGCTTGTGTCGTTAGTTTTTACTTTTCCATATCGTAGTCGCCGGAACGAGGGTCGCCGACGAGGTCCGTCTTGTCCGTCGCCGCACGTGTGGCCGCGTTGGTTAGGGTTCGTCTTAGGCTCGATTAGGTGAGGGGTTTTGGTCGCCTATAGGTGCTAGAGGTGTTGCTATCCTCGCGTTAGCCGGGGAGAGCTCCGGTGGCCTGCTCCGACGGTCGCCGCGCCGCCGTGGCTGGTGCTTTGCTCGGGGCGTGGCCAGGGACCCAAGAAAACGAGAATAGAAGAAAGTCTAGGGGTCTTTTTGAAAAGTCCCCGACTCATGTGAATAGTGCCAAATAGTGTTAGGGACTAAGTTGTAATTTTGTAAATAACCGAGGCTCGTTTTGCAAAACAGCCCCGGGTCAGCTTGGCAGTCGCCGGGCCGGCCTGATCCAAGTGTTGGGCCATCCGGTCAGTGGCATGGCGTGGGCCGGGTCGGGCTGATTTGAGCCCGGGTGCTCCTTTTCTTTTTCAAAATGATTTGTTAATTTCTATATGTTTTGAATAGTGCTGATTCTTTCAAAATTCATAGAAATTTGAAAATAGCTCCTTAAATTCTGAAAATTTTTGTAGAAGCTTTTTATGAGTATATGAATCCATGAAAATTTGAAACTTTGATTTTGAGTAGTTTTTGCATGATTTAAAAATACAAATTTTAATTGAAAAATGCATCTTCCTTGATTTTTAATAATTATTTTATTTATTCAAAAATCATGAAAATTTATTTGGTACTGTTTTTTATGTTGTGTCCTACTTGTATAAAAAAGTTTGGAGTCGTTTTGACATGTTTAAATTATTTTCTATCTTAAGCTCTATTATTTTTATTAGAAAGTTATAAGTTGTTTAGTGTCAAATAATTTAGGTTTTTGTGTGTCTTTTGGGTTGTTTTGTGAAACTTGGATCATATCATAATCAAGTGGTCCTTGAGAACTCCTTAGGCAATGGTGATGATATCTTGTAGAGTAGTTCAACAAGTTGGTTTTGTTGGGTTACAACTTTATTGTGAAGAAAAGTTGTACTCAAGTTGTTTATCATTTCATGCATCATCACGCATCATGTTTACCATTCCATCATGCTAAAGCATGCATCATCATCTACGTGTAGAGTATACGAGAGTGAGTGGATCATGTTGATGAAGCTTTGGAGAAGGTGTTGATATGGTTCGCGATGATCAAGCTTGAGGAGAAGATCCGTCCGTCGATAAGGATGATGTCAAGTTTGACTTCGACAATCTTTGGACGGGATCGACTTTCCTCGTAATACTGGCAAGCCCCGGAGCATAAACCCTTCGCTATTTTATAAATGTTTTATTCACCTTAAGTCTAGTGCAATGTGCATTAAGTTAGTAGGAGTTGGTTGATACCGTTCTTTCGCATGATTACCTTGATCTACGTTATTCCGCATTTATCCCACTAGTATGTGTAGGTCGATCTTTTATGCTTAGTAATGCCTAGACTTCGGTAGAGAAGTCGAAAGTGATGGTTTCATCATTCGCGAGATATAGGTTTTATCTTTGTTCCTCGGCTATGGAAAAAGAGAACACCCCGATGGTGGTTCATGAGAATAAGTATGGTAGTGATGAATTTGAGATCGGACGGGCGTAGGTTGAAAGCCGGCGGGATACCTAGTCGTGCTTGTCCCGTGTTGGTCGCTTAAGGACCGTCCGTTGTTTGGATTGTTAAGTTCGGGACTTTTTGAACGCAAAGTACGCCCGAGGCCTTCTCGCAAAGGCACGGCCGCCTGGTTGTCACCCCAGGTCGGTCGACCCTAACTAGCCACATACCCGTAAGGCGGGATCTCGGTGGAGCCAAATCGGGAATGGCAACCACGCTTTGGGAGTGGAGAGATGGCGGGGAGTAGCGTGTACCCACCCTACTGGGTAAAGTCATTGTCATTAGGTGGCGGGGTAGGGAGGTGGAGTACTGTACTCTCGGGTGGCGCAGGCCTCGTTCCCGTTTTGGACAAATCTGAAAGAAGGTTGATATATGCAAGCTTAAGTGCTACATATGTCGTGTGGTTAGGGATCCCCAGCTGGGTATTAATCGGTTCATGAATCGCCGTTGCTTCTCGGTTATGGAGACCCGTTCTTCTGCCCATTCATCGTAGTAATTGAAGAAACAAGGTTACTCATGGTTTTGCAAGGAAAAGAGATGCAGAGATAAGTTGAGATGTGTTGCTTAAAAAGTGTTTGAGATAGAACAGGTGCAAATCTAGCTTTATTTATGCTCCAATAAAATTTATGCTAAAAGATATTGAAAGTAAGGATCCACTTGTAGTAAGCTTTTCTGCAAACTCCCCTTCTCTAGCTCTACTTCCCTTAAGCCAGCATATCCTTGGAGTCTTTTCTTTTTGTCGGGTAAGTCTTGCGGAGTACATTGTGTACTCAGGGTTTGTTAACCCTTGTTGCAGGTGCTGACTCTTGCTGCTAACCAAGGTTGTGTCGGTGGGCTCGACATGACTTGGATGTCTCCTATAGTTAAACTCATCTTCCACAAATTAAGTTAAGTTTACTCAAATGTAACTCATTCACCTTTTGTAAAATTAATATTATTATTCTTCCGCACTCTGATTTGTATTTTTGTAACAAATGTGGTAATGTTGTAGCTACTCCTTTGTTGACCCTGGTATGAGAGTGGTGTAATCGGGGTTTCCGATGACACCGACAGGCTTCTTAAGTTATTGGGTGCTTCTGCACAGCTGTTAGAGGTCTTTGGGACAAAAAGACAAAGTGTGGGCCCGGTAATTAGGAGGTTACGTCGCGGAGAATGGTATCGAGCTCATACTTAGGACCAGCTACAATATTACTTTTGAAAACTTCAAAATAATTTTGTAATCTAAAAGTTTTTGAAAGTAACAACTTAAAAATAATATTCTTTCTTTCCTTATGCTTGCTGGAAGCTTTCATGAAGATTTTTCCGATGGGTCAAGTAAAAGATTTCAAGAAGCTTCATGTCATCTTTTGAAGAACAACTGGGGAGTCAACTTCACCGACAATGTTATGTTAAGTGTTTTTCAACATTTCGTTGGTGCAGAGATGATAGTATATAATGTAAAAGCCCTATATCCTCGCTAACACGATGAAGACAGAGTACTCCTAACGTTGTGAAGACGAATAGGACGCGCATGCATCATATTATGCATATAATGTTGAAGTACCTTGATAATGTTGAGATTTCCTTCTTTCATTCGGACAACTATTTTTCTTTATATAGTTGTTTGTCCTAAATTTCGTCCTATACCAGGTTTTTGGTTAATGGACTTCCATTTGATAATCTTTGCTTTATAAGTTTCTAATCTTTGGGAGCTTGTACCTTGTCATGCTAACTCTATGTAAAAGCCTGAGATTATTCCTTGATTTTTCAATTCAAGCATGTGTCATGCCTTGACTTCTTCCAACCTGACACATGCTCTTCTCTTTACTTTGATAGCCAACATGAGTGGGTTGAGAGTTGTATAATTGTGTCTTATGGTAGAACCATGGCCTGTGACCGGGAAATAGCGTCGAAACCTGGGGTCTCCTATGGACTGCAGCCATAAGGAAATACCGCGGGCGCTCGCTTATGTCGGGTCTATGGTCATGATTCACTATAGTCCATAATTAATGTGTTTTCTCCTTCTTTGTAAACTCTTTTGGAAATCCATATCCATACTTCTCTAGAAATTTCGAAAACCTTATCGGTTGCAATCACCTTTTGCTTCGGTTGCAATTTTGATATCAACTTTATTGTTTTACAAAGTTTCTTATAAGTCAATATATATTTGACATATTTTTTCCCCATTACTTGTCCCACGGGATTTGTCACCTTGAAATTCGGAATTTGATTTTTGTTAAGGGGGAAAGATTCGCATATTCGATTAATTATGAACATCTTGTTGCATTGCTAGTAGATATCATTGCATTGCATATGTTGCTTTTAGCATTTATATAGTGCATATGAGGTGTTTCTTATGTTTTGTGAAATAAGGTTTTAGTTATTGATTGAGAGCTTGGTAAATTCTTGTGAATTTATTAGATGTTTAATAAGTTAGTTTTCAATGAATGAATTTTATCAATGTTGGGTGTTGTTTGTGTTCTACTGTTAGTTTGTGTGTAACTTTGGCTGAACCCTAATCTAGCTAGGATGTTATATGTAATTTTTGCCACGACTTGTGTTGCGTCGTGTGGAATGAAGCCAAGATTTTGTGGGGTCTCTTAAATGACTCTTGCCATGCACATCTCTCTTTGATCTTCGATAACTCCTTGGTTTCTGCCCTAAAATCTTGGTTGATTATTTCCAAACTCTTCTATCCAAATTCTTCTAGTGGTATATCCTTGGCTTTGATCTTGAATCACCGTCCATGGTGACTCTACGCCTTGGAACTCCTTTGTTTGCTATCCTTCGTTCAGTAAATCCTTGGTCATCACTAATTTTTATCATATGAATTTCTTTCCGTGGTTGTGGTTTTGACCGTGGTATTATGATTAATTTCTAATCATAATCCATTACAAAACTACGCTAAAGCATTCCCTTACCGTGAATTTCCTTGGCTCTTTATCTATATTCTATCCGAGGACTCGTATATCGGATCGGTTTTGTTTTGTGAGTTCTTCCGAAGTTACAAGAAAAGGTGACCCTTGAAGAGCAAGTCACCGACATCAACATTAACAGACTACAAGAAGTGGTAGATAAGAGACTCGTTTAACCATTTCTGAAGGTTAGGATCATTGTGGCATCTTGTTGCCGCCACGTGTTTTCTGAACGCCGTGAGCATCCTCTCCCTCTCCCGCTTGCGTCTGTGTTGTAGTCTCGTTGTGCTCGCCTCGCTTCGTGATCGCGGCGTTACACGCTTTTCGCCGTCCTCGCGCAACACGCGCCCCTCCTTATCCCCGCACTCATGTCGTCTCTCGACGCTCGCCCTCGTCCCCCCGCACAGGACCCCCCTTCTTCTCATCTTTTGACGCAGCCTCTCACGCCTCCCTCCTTGCCGGCGTGAATCCACTCCTCTCATCCTCTTCCCTCTCCCACCTTGGTTCAAGCAGCCAGAAGCGTGCCATGGCCAATCTTGTCCAAAGACCGCCGGTGATGCTCTTCCACTCGGCCTACTTCCCGACGTGTTGTGCCCCTATCTCTCGCCCACCAAGCTATAAAATTTCCTACACCCCTTTCCTTTTCCATCTTCGGATCAGAGTAGATCTCGTGAGTTGTTTCTCTCCACCGGTTCGTCGTGAGGAAGATTGGAAAGCCACCAAGCCCGGAAGGAAGGAGCGGATGGACATAGAGTTACCCGATATGGCGTTCGTTGAAGTTTTTGTTCTTGGAATGCTTTTCATCTTGGCGCTTGTAATGATCGAGTGTTCACGGTCCTGTTCCGGGTCTCGTTGGTCTTTTGCCATGTTCGGATAATCATTATCCTGTTGTTCCTTCATTGCCCTCGCTTATCGAGGTCGCTTTGATTAGGCGCTTAGTTGTCGTCCGTGCTCTTAGCCGTGTTGTTCTAGATCCGAGTGGGTTTAGTTTTCAAAGTCATGTATTCTCTCTGAGTGTACTTTTTAGATGTGTATGTTAATCGTTTTTCTCCCCTTCTCATTCGTTCGAATCTCTGGACGAGATTCCGTTAAGGGGAAAGGTCGTGAACACCCCAGTGTTACTTATCGCTTAAGTCATGGATTAGACAAAATTAAGTTTATTTTATGTTTTGATCCTAAGTGTGTTGTTGGATGAGGGTTGGATAGTATAGGTTGGGAATCTGAAATTTGAATCAAATTCAAGTTTGAATTGAACTCCGAAAACCCTAAATTCCTTTCTTTCTTTTACCCCCTTTTCTTTTATTCAAAATTTATAAAGAATTTGGGTATGGTTATTAAAGCAAATTTGTAGAGTTTTCAAAGTTGAACAAAGTTGGTATTTTGAGTTTTCAAAGTTTAGTTCAAAAATTTAGAGTAATTTTGAAAATACCAAAATTAGGGTTTTGTCCCCTTTTGATTTAAAAACCATATTTCAAAATCTAAGCAAAATTTGCAAAAACTTTCAAAAGTTAGTTTGTAGATCTTGTTGAGATGAGCAAAAGTCATGTACAAAGTTTTTCAAGTTGTTACATGATTTTAAAAGTAATTTTGAATTCAAATTTCAAAATTTTGAACTGCATTTCAAAAAAGTCATATTTAGAGGCCGAATTTGAAAATCTTCCAATTGTGAAAATTGTAGATCTTGAAAAATTAGGCTAAGTCACTTTTTGGAGTTTTTGAAGATCAGTTCAAATTTTGGGAGAATTTGATCAAAATCAAAAGTTAGGGTTTGGGTGCTTTAAGATAACCGGCATGGCCGCCCATGCCGTTCGCCCTGCCGCCGGCGTCCGCCCGTGGTCGCCCCGACCCTTCCGCGCGTCCCGCGTGCACCTGGCCCGTTGGGCGAGTTCGCGGGTCGCCATCCACGTCTCCGTTCCTTTCTTTCTCTCTTAAGGTCGGAGCCGACGTTGGTTCTTCTTCTTTCTTCTTCCTCCGCCACCGACGACGACCTTCGCGCCGCCTTGTACCGTCGTCTTAGCGTCCCAATCCACCAGATTGACAGCCGCTAGCTCCGTTGCATCCTTGCGCATCCCTTGAGCCCCAAAGTACGAGACCCTCATGGCCTAAACCGCCCGCGTCGCCGCCTTCTTCCTCACGGCCGGGCCACGGCGCCGCCACAAGTCACTCGCCGCCGCCACGCCACGGCGCTAAGCTTTGCGCCTAACCATCTTATGCAATAGCCGTCTCATCGCTCCGATGCTCGTGCTCTCGATGGTTTTCGTAGTTGCACCAGTGCGTCGAACGCCGACCATGCCATCGGAGTCGCCGCCGCTTGCCGCGGTCATCGTCGTCGATCCATCTCCGCCTTGCCCCGGCTTCATCGGTAGCGAGCACCAAGGTCGTGGTAAGCTTACGCCACGACGCGCTTGTGTCGTTAGTTTTTACTTTTCCATATCGCCGGAGTCGCCGGATGCGAGGGTCGCCGACGAGGTCCGCTCTTGTCCGTCGCCGCACGTGTGGCCGTTGGTTAGGGTTCGTCTTAGGCTCGATTAGGTGAGGGGTTTTGGTCGCCTATAGGTGCTAGAGGTGTTGCTATCCTCGCGTTAGCCGGGGAGAGCTCCGGTAACTGCTCAAGCCCTCCGTCGCCCGGCGCGCCGCCGTGGCCGGTGCTTTGCTCGGGCGTGGCTAGGGACCCAAGAAAACAAGAATAGAAGAAAGGCTAGGGGTCTTTTTGAAAAGTCCCCGACTCATGTGAATAGTGCCAAATAGTGTTAGGGACTAAGTTGTAATTTTGTAAATAACCGAGGCTCGTTTTGCAAAACAGCCGGGTCAAGCTTGCGCAGTTGATTTGGGCCGGCCTGATCCAGTGTTGGGCCATCCGGTTGGCCGTGGCGTGGGCCGGGTCGGGCTGATTTGAGCCCGGTGGCCCTTTTCTTTTCAAAATGATTTGTTAATTTCTATATGTTTGAATAGTGGCTGATTCTTTCAAAATTCATAGAAATTTGAAAATAGCTCCTTAAATTCTGAAAATTTTTGTAGAAGCTTTTATGAGAGTATATGAATCCATGAAAAATTTGAAACTTTGATTTTGAGTAGTTTTTGCATGATTTAAAAATACAAATTTTAATTGAAAAATGCATCTTCCTTGATTTTTAATAATTATTTTATTTATTCAAAAATCATGAAAATTTATTTGGTACTGTTTTATGTTGTGTCCTACTTGTATAAAAAGTTTGGAGTCGTTTTGACATGTTTAAATTATTTTTCTATCTTAAGCTCTATTATTTTATGCGAAGTTATAAGTTGTTTAGTTGTCAAATAATTTAGGTTTTTTGTGTGTCTTTTGGGTTGTTTTGTGAAACTTGGATCATATCATAATCAAGTGGTCCTTGAGAACTCCTTAGGCAATGGTGATGATATCTTGTAGAGTAGTTCAACAAGTTGGTTTTGTTGGGTTACAACTTTATTGTGAAGAAAAGTTGTACTCAAGTTGTTTATCATTTCATGCATCATCACGCATCATGTTTACCATTCCATCACGCTAAAGCATGCATCATCATCTACGTGTAGAGTATACGAGAGTGAGATGGATCGTGTTGATGAAGCTTTGGAGAAGGTGTTGATATGGTTCGCGATGATCAAGCTTCGGAGAAGATCCGTCCGTCGATAAGGATGATGTCAAGTTTGACTTCGACAATCTTTCTAGGGATCGACTTTCCTCGTAATCTGTGCAAGCCCCGGAGCATAAACCCTTCGCTATTTTATAAATGTTTTATTCACCTTAAGTCTAGTGCAATGTGCATTAAGTTAGTAGGAGTTGGTTGATACCGTTCTTTGCATGATTACCTTGATCTACGTTATTCTAATTTATCCCACTAGTATGTGTAGGGATCTTTTTATGCTTAGTAATGCCTAGACTTCGGTAGAAGTCGAGTGATGGTTTCATCATTCGCGAGATATAGGTTTTATCTTTGTTCCTCCCTGGCTATGAAAAAAGAGAACACCCCGATGGTGGTTCATGAGAATAAGTATGGTAGTGATGAATTTGAGATCGGACGGGGCGTAGGTTGAAAGCCGGTGGGATACCTAGCCGTGCTTGTCCGTGTTGTTGGTCGATAAGGACCTGTCCGTTGTTTGGATTGTTAAGTTCGGGACTTTTGAACGCAAGTACGCCCGAGGCCTTTCGGCAAAGGCACGGCTGCCTGGTTGTCACCCCAGGTCAGTCGACCCTAACTAGCCACATACTCCGGTAAGCCGGATCTCGGTGGAGCCAAATCGGGAATGGCAACCACGACCGGGAGTGGAGAGATGGCGGGAGTAGCGTGTACCCACCCTCTTTGGGTAAAGTCATTGTCATTAGGGTGGCGGGGTAGGGAGGTGGAGTACTGTACTCTCGGGTGGCGCAGCCTCGTTCCCGTTTTGGACAAATCTGAAGAAGGTTGATATATGCAAGCTTAAGTGCTACATATGTCGTGTGGTTAGGGATCCCCAATTGGGTATTAATCGGTTCATGAATCGCCGTTGCTTCTCGGTTATGGAGACCCGTTCTTACGCCCATTCATCGTAGTAATTGAAGAAACAAGGTTACTCATGGTTTTGCAAGGAAAAGAGATCTGAGAGATAAGTTGAGATGTGTTGCTTAAAAAGTGTTTGAGATAGAACAGGTGCAAATCTAGCTTTATTTATGCTCCAATAAAATTTATGCTAAAAGATATTGAAAGTAAGGATCCACTTGTAGTAAGCTTTTTACGCAAACTCCCCTTCTCTAGCTCTACTTCCCTTAAGCCAAAGATATCCTTGGAGTCTTTTCTTTTTGTCGGGTAAGTCTTTGCGGAGTACATTGTGTACTTTCGGGGGTTTGTTAACCCTTGTTGCAGTGTGCCGACTCTTGTTGCTAACCAAGGTTGTGTCGGTGGGCTCGACATGACTTGGATGTCTCCTATAGTTAAACTCATCTTCCACAAATTAAGTTAAGTTTACTCAAATGTAACTCATTCACCTTTTGTAAAATTAATATTATTATTCTTCCGCACTTTCGATTTGTATTTTTGTAACAAATGTGGTAATGTTGTAGCTACTCCTTTGTTGACCACGGTATGAGAGTGGTGTAATCGGGGTTTCGATGACACCCGACAGGCTTCTTAAGTTATTGGGTGCTTCTCAAGACAGCTGTTAGAGGTCTTTGGGACAAAGGCAGTGTGGGCCCAAGAATTAGGAGGTTCGTCGCGAGAATGGTATCGAGCTCATACTTAGGACCAGCTACAATATTACTTTTGAAAACTTCAAAATAATTTTGTAATCTAAAAGTTTTTGAAAGTAACAACTTAAAAATAATATTCTTTCTTTCCTTATGCTTGCCGGAAGCTTTCATGAAGATTTTTCCGACGAGTCAAGTAAAAGATTTCAAGAAGCTTCATGTCATCTTTTGAAGAACAACTGGGGGAGTCAATTTCACCGACAATGTTATGTTAAGTGTTTTTCAACAATTCGTTGGTGCAGAGATGATAGTATATAATGTAAAGCCCTATATCCCGCTAACACGATGAAGACAGAGTACTCCTAACGTTGTGAAGACGAATAGGGACGCGCATGCATCATATTATGCATATAATGTTGAAGTACCTTGATAATGTTGAGATTTCCTTCTTTCATTAGGACAACTATTTTTCTTTATATAGTTGTTTGTCCTAAATTTCGTCCTATACCAGGTTTTTGGTTAATGGACTTCCATTTGATAATCTTTTGCTTTATAAGTTTCTAATCTTTGGGAGCTTGTACCTTGTCATGCTAACTCTATGTAAAAGCCCGAGATTATTCCTTGATTTTTTCAATTCAAGCATGTGTCATGCCTTGACTTCTTCCAACCCGACACATGCTCTTCTCTTTACTTTGATAGCCAACATGAGTGGGTTGAGAGTTGTATAATTGTGTCTTATGGTAGAACCATGGCTCGTGGACCTGGGAAATAGCGCCGAAAACACGGGGTCTCCTATGGACCGCAACCATAAGGAAATACCGCCAGCGCTCGCTATGTCGGGTCTATGGTCATGATTCACTATAGTCCATAATTAATGTGTTTTCTCCTTCTTTGTAAACTCTTTTGGAAATCCATATCCATACTTCTCTAGAAATTCTGAAAACCTTATATAGGTTGCAATCACCTTTTGCTTCTCGGTTGCAATTTTGATATCAACTTTATTGTTTTACAAAGTTTCTTATAAGTCAATATATATTTGACATATTTTTTTCCCCATTACTTGTCCCACGGATTTGTCACCTTGAAATTCGGAATTTGATTTTTGTTAAGGGGAAAGATCTGCATATTCCGCTTAATTATGAACATCTTGTTGCATTGCTAGTAGATATCATTGCATTGCATATGTTGCTTTTAGCATTTATATAGTGCATATGAGGTGTTTCTTATGTTTTGTGAAATAAGGTTTTAGTTATTGATTGAGAGCTTGGTAAATTCTTGTGAATTTATTAGATGTTTAATAAGTTAGTTTTCAATGAATGAATTTTATCAATGTTGGGTGTTGTTTTGTGTTCTCTTTGTTAGTTTGTGTGTAACTTTGGCTGAACCCTAATCTAGCTAGGATGTTATATGTAATTTTTGCCACGACTTGTGTTGCGTCGTGTGGAATGAAGCCAAGATTTTGTGGGGTCTCTTAAATGACTCTTGCCATGCACATCTCTCTTTGATCTTCGATAACTCCTTGGTTTTCGCCCCTAAAATCTTGGTTGATTATTTCCAAACTCTTCTATCCAAATTCTTCTAGTGGTATATCCTTGGCTTTGATCTTGAATCACCGTCCATGGTGACTCTACGCCTTGGAACTCCTTTGTTTGCTATCCTTCGTTCAGTAAATCCTTGGTCATCACTAATTTTTATCATATGAATTCTCTCCGTGGTTGTGGTTTTGACCGTGGTATTATGATTAATTTCTAATCATAATCCATTACAAAACTACGCTAAAGCATTCCCTTACCGTGAATTTCCTTGGCTCTTTATCTATATTCTATCCGAGGACTCATTATATCGGATCTGTTGTTTTGTGAGTTCTTGCGGAAGTTACAAGAAAAGGTGACCCTTGAAGAGCAAGTCACCGACATCAACATTAATGGACTACAAGAAGTGGTAGATAAGAGACTCATTTTAACCATTTCGAAGGTTAGGATCATTGTGGCATCTTGTTGCCGCCACGTGTTTTTTCGAACGCCGTGAGCATCCTCTCCCTCTCCCGCTGGCGCGTATTTGTAGTCTCGTTGTGCTTCGCCTGGCCAGGATCGCAGCGGCGTTACGCCGCACTTCGCCGTCCTCGCGCCCAACACGGCGCCCCTCCTTTATCTGCACTCCACTCGTGTCTCTCGGCCTCTCGCCCTCGTCCCCCGCACAGGACCCCCCTTCTTCTCATCTTTTTGACGCGATCTCACGCCACGCCTCCTTGCGTGAATCCACTCCTCTCATCCTCTTCCTCTCTCCCACCTTGGTTTCGCAGATAGTAGAAGCGTGCCATGGCCAATCTTGTCCAGCACCGCCGGTGATGCTCTTCCACTCGGCCTACTTCCGGCGTGTTGTGCCCTATCTCGCCCACCAAGCTATAAAATTTCCTACACCCCCTTTCCCCTTCCCATCTTCGGTCGAGTAGATCTCGTGAGTTGTTTCTCTCCACCAGTTCTCGTCGTGAGGAAGATTGGAAAGCCACCAAGCCAGGAAGGAAGGAGCGGATGGACATAGAGTTACCCGATATGGCGTTTCGTTGAAGTTTTTGTTCTTGGAATGCTTTTCATCTTGGCGCTTTGTAATGATCGAAAGTGTTCACGATCCCGCTTTTGGTTCCGTTGGTCTTTTGCCATGTTCGGATAATCATTATCCTGTTGTTCCTTCATTGCCCTCGCTTATCGAGGTTTTGTTTGATTAGGCGCTTTAGTTGTCGTCCGTGCTCTTAGCCGTGTTGTTCTAGATCCGAGTGGTTTAGTTTTCAAAGTCATGTATTCTCTCCGAGTGTACTTTTAGATCTGTGTATGTTAATCGTTTTCTCCCCTTCTCATTTCGTTCGAATCTCGGGGACGAGATTCTGATATGGGAAAGGGCCGTAACACCCCAGTGTTACTTATCGCTTAAGTCATGGATTAGACAAAATTAAGTTTATTTTATGTTTTTGATCCTAAGTGTGTTGTTGGATGAGGGTTGATAGTATAGGTTGGGAATCTGAAATTTGAATCAAATTCAAGTTTGAATTGAACTCAAAAAACCCTAAATTCCTTTCTTTCTTTTACCCCTTTTCTTTTTATTCAAAATTTATAAAGAATTTGGGTATGGTTATTAAAGCAAATTTGTAGAGTTTTCAAAGTTGAACAAAGTTGGTATTTTGAGTTTTCAAAGTTTAGTTCAAAAATTTAGAGTAATTTTGAAAATACCAAAATTAGGGTTTTGTCCCCTTTTGATTTAAAAACCATATTTCAAAATCTAAGCAAAATTTGCAAAAACTTTCAAAAGTTAGTTTGTAGATCTTGTTGAGATGAGCAAAAGTCATGTACAAAGTTTTTCAAGTTGTTACATGATTTTAAAAGTAATTTTGAATTCAAATTTCAAAATTTTGAACTGCATTTCAAAAAGTCATATTTAGAGGCCGAATTTGAAAATCTTCCAATTGTGAAAATTGTAGATCTTGAAAAATTAGGCTAAGTCACTTTTGAGTTTTTGAAGATCAGTTCAAATTTTGGGAGAATTTGATCAAAATCAGAAAGTTAGGGTTTGGGTGCTACAATCTTGCGGCATGGCCGCCCATGCCGTTCATCGGCGCCGGCGTCCGCCGTGGCCGCCCGACCCCTTCCGACGTCCCCCGTGCACCCGGCCTGTTGGACGAGTTCGCGAAGTCGCCATCCACGTCTCCGTTCCTTTCTTTCTCTCTTAAGGTCGAGCCGACGTTGGTTCTTCTTCTTTCTTCTTCCTCCGCCACCGCCGACGACCTTCCGCGCCGCCTTGTACCCGTCGTCTTAGCGTCCCCAATCCACCAGATTGACAGCGCCCGCTAGCTCCGTTGCATCCTTGCGCATCCCTTGAGCCCCAAAGTACTGACCCTCATGGCCTAAACCGCCCGCGTGCCGCCTTCTTCCTCACGGCCGGCACCGCGCCGCCACAAGTCACCTCGCATGCCGCCACGCCACTCGCTAAGCTTTGCGCCTAACCATCTTATGCAATAGCTTCGCCTCATCGCTCCGATGCTCGTGCTTTCCTCGATGGTTTTCGTAGTTGTGCACCTGCGTGCGCGGAACGCCGACCATGCCATCGAGTCCGCCGCCGCCGCCGCGGTCATCGCCGCCATACCATCTCCGCCTTGCCCCGGCTTCATCCAGGGCCGCGAAAGCACCAAGGTCGTGGTAAGCTTCGCACGACGCGCTTGTGTCGTTAGTTTTTACTTTTCCATATCGTAGTCGCCGAACGAGGGTCGCCGACGAGGTCCGTCTTGTCCGTCGCCGCACACGTGGCCGTTGGTTAGGGTTCGTCTTAGGCCCGATTAGGTGAGGGGTTTTGGTCGCCTATAGGTGCTAGAGGTGTTGCTATCCTCGCGTTAGTCGGAGAGAGCTCCGTGGCTCGAGCTCCGACGGCCGCCGCGCCGCCGTGGCCGGTGCTTTGCTCGGGCGCGGGCCGTGGGACCCAAGAAAACAAGAATAGAAGAAAGTCTAGGGGTCTTTTGAAAAGTCCCCGACTCATGTGAATAGTGCCAAATAGTGTTAGGGACTAAGTTGTAATTTTGTAAATAACCGAGGCTCGCTTTTGCAAAACAGCCCTGTCAGCCCGGCAGCCGCCGGGCCGGCCTGATCCAGTGTTGGGCCATCCGGTAGTCGCGCGTGGGCGGGTCGGGCTGATTTGAGCCGGGTGCTCCTTTTCTTTTTCAAAATGATTTGTTAATTTCTATATGTTTGAATAGTGCCGATTCTTTCAAAATTCATAGAAATTTGAAAATAGCTCCTTAAATTCTGAAAATTTTTTGTAGAAGCTTTTTATGAGTATATGAATCCATGAAAAATTTGAAACTTTGATTTTGAGTAGTTTTTGCATGATTTAAAAATACAAATTTTAATTAAAAATGCATCTTCCTTGATTTTTAATAATTATTTTATTTATTCAAAAATCATGAAAATTTATTTGGTACTGTTTTATGTTGTGTCCTACTTGTATAAAAAGTTTGGAGTCGTTTTGACATGTTTAAATTATTTTCTATCTTAAGCTCTATTATTTTATGAAAAGTTATAAGTTGTTTAGTGTCAAATAATTTAGGTTTTTGTGTGTCTTTTTGGGTTGTTTTGTGAAACTTGGATCATATCATAATCAAGTGGTCCTTGAGAACTCCTTAGGCAATGGTGATGATATCTTGTAGAGTAGTTCAACAAGTTGGTTTTGTTGGGTTGCAACTTTATTGTGAAGGAAAGTTGTACTCAAGTTGTTTATCATTTCATGCATCATCACGCATCATGTTTACCATTCCATCACGCTAAAGCATGCATCATCATCTACGTGTAGAGTATACGAGAGTGAGTCGGATCGTGTTGATGAAGCTTTGGAGAAGGTGTTGATATGGTTCGCGATGATCAAGCTTCAGAGAAGATCCGTCCGTCGATAAGGATGATGTCAAGTTTGACTTCGACAATCTTTCTACAGGATCTGACTTTCCCTGTAATACAGGCAAGCCCCGGAGCATAAACCCTTCGCTATTTTATAAATGTTTTATTCACCTTAAGTCTAGTGCAATGTGCATTAAGTTAGTAGGAGTTGGTTGATACCGTTGCTGCATGATTACCTTGATCTACAGTTATTCCAGAATTTATCCCACTAGTATGTGTAGGTCGATCTTTTATGCTTAGTAATGCCTAGACTTCGGTAGAAGTCGAAAGTGATGGTTTCATCATTCGCGAGATATAGGTTTTATCTTTGTTCCTCCCCGGCTATGGAAAAGAGAACACCCCGATGGTGGTTCATGAGAATAAGTATGGTAGTGATGAATTTGAGATCGGACGGGCGTAGGTTGAAAGCCGGCGGGATACCTAGTCGTGCTTGTCCCGTGTTGGTCGATAAGGACCGTCCGTTGTTTGGATTGTTAAGTTCGGGACTTTTGAACGCAAGTACGCCCGAGGCCTTCGGCAAAGGCACGGCCGCTGGTTGTCACCCCGTGTCGGTCGACCCTAACTAGCCACATACTCGGTAAGTTCGGATCTCGGTGGAGCCAAATCGGGAATGGCAACCACGCAAGACCGGGAGTGGAGAGATGGCGGGAGTAGCGTGTACCCACCCTCTTTGGGTAAACCGTCATTGTCATTAGGACCTGGCGGGGTAGGGAGGTGGAGTATCGTACTCTCGGGTGGGCGCAGCCTCGTCCCCGTTTTGGACAAATCAAAGAAGGTTGATATATGCAAGCTTAAGTGCTACATATGTCGCGTGTGGTTAGGGATCCCCAATTTGGGTATTAATCGGTTCATGAATCGCCGTTGCTTTCGGTTATGGAGACCCGTTCTTACGCCCATTCATCGTAGTAATTGAAGAAACAAGGTTACTCATGGTTTTGCAAGGAAAAGAGATGCGAGATAAGTTGAGATGTGTTGCTTAAAAAGTGTTTGAGATAGAACAGTGCAAATCTAGCTTTATTTATGCTCCAATAAAATTTATGCTAAAAAATATTGAAAGTAAGGATCCACTTGTAGTAAGCTTTTCTACAAACTCCCCTTCTCTAGCTCTACTTCCCTTAAGCCAAAGATATCCTTGGAGTCTTTTTTTTTTTTTCTGTAAGTCTTTATGGAGTACATTGTGTACTCGAGGGGTTTGTTAACCCTTGTTGCAGGTGTCCGACTCTTGTCGCTAACCAAGGTTGTGTCGGTGGGCTCGACATGACTTGGATGTCTCCTATAGTTAAACTCATCTTCCACAAATTAAGTTAAGTTTACTCAAATGTAACTCATTCACCTTTTGTAAAATTAATATTATTATTCTTCCGCACTCGATTTGTATTTTTGTAACAAATGTGGTAATGTTGTAGCTACTCCTTTGTTGACCTCGGTATGAGAGTGGTGTAATCGGGTTTTCGATGACACCGACAGCTTCTTAAGTTATTGGGTGCTTCTAAACAGCTGTTAGAGGTCTTTGGGACAAAGACAGGTGCAGGTGGGCCCAGTAATTAGGAGGTTCTGTCACATTGAATAATTGATAACTACCCAAGTCTAAGATCATCATATGCCACTAATATCATACGAGCTATTAACATCATATAGAAAGAATAGAAAGAATATTCCTAAGATACTCCTAATCATATGTCAATGAATACTATAATTAGTGCAAATACATCTAGCTATCATGGCAAGGTTGCAATACATCTACACATGGTAAGCATTACCAATGACAATCAAGGACGAAAACTTGATCATCACCGTAATTATGGCTCAACTTGGCCTATCATTCGGTGGGTGGACTCCAAAGGACTCAATAGGATTTGTCACTCCGGCCGATCTACCACACGTCCCGGAATGTAGGGTGCAATCGCAGATAAACGTTGTATAAACACCACGTTTATACATTGCTTATCACCCACATAGTGATCATCTAAGTGGATGCTATACGATTCCATGCATAAGATATAAGACAAACTCACTAAACTAATATATAACTATAGCATGTATGGATACATATCACTAAGAATATAATCATTATATAGATCAAAGTCATATCAATTGTATTCCAAGAATAATACTTACAGATCGGATACAAGAGAGAAGCCACGAGAACACTGCTCCCGTTACTTCTTGACTATCAGGAATCCAAGATGAACTTGACTTCCTCTAGAACTAGCTAGGTAGCTAACTACTTCAAATATGATGAACTAGGGCATAGGTCTAGACTTGGTTGGACTTGATGTGAGTTGAGATGAACTCAGAATGAATTGATAATGAATTAGGGTTTAGCCCTGGGGTCAGGTGGTCTTCTTATATAGCACTTGGCGATGAACAGGGACCCTTGGATCAAACCGACCTTCAATAACGGTGTAGATACAACCTCAAGGTCGTTGGTAAACCGACATAAAAATCTGAGGCTGACAGGAGGACCCCACCTGGTGGCCGGCCTAATTGTTCCTGGCGGCCGCCAGGGGATAAGATCACAATGCGGTATCCCTTCTCCTGGTGTGTTCTGGTATCTTCTAGAGTGTTTTAGTCCATATTTTGGGTTGAGTTACTTCACGGTTAAGTCTTGTCATCGTATAGGATGTAAACTCTTCGGTTTCTCACCGTTCTTCTCTGTTTTTATCTGTTAGTCCCTGCAAATTCATAGAATACCAAAACTTGTGGAAATATGTTAGTTAGACCCCTAGACTTATGTTGATACTCATCTTAAGCCCTTATTCTATGTTTAATTGACTAATAATATTATGCTATAACAGGTGTCAACATCGAGCTTGAGCTCGTGCCTGGGGAGCCCATCTCGATGAGAGCTCGTTCGAGGCGGAGTAGCAGTCATCAGTCGAGCTCGAGCTCGTGCGAGACGGACGAGGCTCGTCGGTTCTGCTTGCTCATGGGCCGGGCTGTCCTCCGATGGCCCGTATTCCACACCATTCATCAATCCAAATCTTCGAGATCGAAGAAGGAACGGGTAGCGTTCGCATTTCTATCCGTTGGGGCGACTTCGGCGGTCGCCTCGACGACGGGCCGCCGCCGGTGACGGCACCGGGCCGCTTCCCTTGCGCCGCCACCGGCGACCTCCCCTTCCCCATCCCCCGCACCACCCTTCCTCTCGCCCACGGCCGGTGGCCGCAAGACCGATGGAGACGCCCACAAACCGCTGGCGCCGGTTGTAGCCCGGCGCTGACGCCGCCACGCCGGCCACCGGGGCAGCGGGTTCTCGCCTCCGCCACCACGATCGAGGTCCTCCACGACCGGATCCGTCGCCCCGGCACCTCGCAGCCCCTCCCCGTCCCTACCACCGCCCCCGCACCAGTTCCCGACGATGGCCAAGGCCACCGCGGAAGTCGTGTGTCGCCTTGTCCCGCCGGCACTTGGGGCCGCAGGCCCGGGAGCCGCCGCCACCCTGGACCGCCGCCCCGCTTGCCGCAGCGCCGTCGACGCCCTGGGTCTTTCTCCGCCACCCTCCAAGCCCCCGCGGCGCGACGGGCGGCCCCCGTGGGCGGCCCGACGGTGGAGCGGCAAAGGCCGCCCGGGGGAGGAGGGGCTTGCCGCCGTGCCCGGGCTGCCCTCACCACCACCGGTGATGCCCATCCCGGGCGCCGCAAGGCTCTGACGGGTGCATCCACGGCCGCCTACCCAGCATCGACACCTTGCTCGCCGGTTGTTGGTATTTGATAAGCCTACAGAAATATTTAAAATAATCCGCAAGCGATCGGATACTAATGAGCATTTCACCCGGGAGAGGGTTTTAATATCGAATCCACAGGGAGGATGGTGTGAGGATAACTGAGGCATATAACTAATCCCTGAGCAATAATCAAGGATCGGGAGAGGATAAAAAGGTAAGAAGATTCCTATGGTTGTCTAGTTCTTCTCCTTGTAAGCTATGTTGATATTGTCTTAAAGGGACGTACTCAAAGGAAAACAAGGTCGAAACTTGCTATTCCTCCAGCAACATTGTCCTACTAGTCCTATCCAACGGGAGATGGAATCCAAAGGAATCAATGGTACTGTCACTACAACGATCTACCACACTCCGGATGGTAGGGTGCATTCACAAGTACTCACAGTCTAGGCACCACGCCTACACCTAAGCCACTCCTCTAATCTATAGATTCCCATAGATTAAAGTACTCAAAAAGTTATGAACAATAAGAACAATACTAACACTTTAGATAACACGATACTTACTCAAACAAGAAGTTGATCCACCATAGAAGTCTCAGGATCAAGTGCCATAGGCCCTTGATCCCGGAGTTACAAGCGTAGAGGAGTCACCGACATGTCCGGTGCTTCCCCTTCTTCTCCTCCACCCACTCTTTAGCTCTCAAGACTAGATCTAGTCACTTTCATGGAGGACTATGGATCTAATCTATCAACTTAATATTTGCTCTCAAGTCACTCTAATCCTTCTTGTTCTACATGATCTTCTAATATAGATTAGAACTAGAGAGGAGAGGTTGTCCTCACATTGGGACACCTCTGACCAAAAGGTCAAGAGATAATGAGATAGAATGAGTTAGGGTTTAGCCCTGGGGTCAGGGGGTCTTCTTATATAGGCCTTGGCGATGAACGATGACCATTGGATCAAACCGACCTTCAATAACGGTGTAGATACAACCTCAAGGTCGGTTACAAAGCGACATAGAAAGATGAAGCTGATTGGCCACTGTAGCCTGGCGGCCGGCCTAAATCCCTCTGGCGGCCGCCAGGGGTTGGTCTCCTCTCGGCTTCTCGTTTCTTCTGGTGTCTTCTGGTATCTTCTAGAGTGTTTTAGTCCATTACATTTTGGGTTGAGTTACTTCACGGTCAAGTCTTGCCATTGTATGAGATGTATATTCCGGAACTTTCTCCATTCTTCTCTGCATTTATCTGTTAAGTCCCTGAAAATATATAAATCACCAAAGCTCGTGGAATTATGTTAGTAAATCCCCTAGACTTATGTTGGTATTCATTTTATGCCCTTATTTCATATTAGTAGACTAGTAATATTATGCTATAACAGGTGTCAACACCGGTCTGGCCAGGGGTCCCCACGGTCTTCGTCCGGCCTCCACACCTCCGCCTGCCGTCTATTGCGGGTGGCCACGATGGGGATGTGGTGGCCCTGGAGGCCTCCAATTTGGACTTCGTCCGGTCTCTTGCATCCCCGGGCATGGGGAGCACGCCCACGTCTCCAAAGCTGCTACCCGCAGTGGAGGGCGTGTGTTGACGGTAGTTATTGTCAACTTTTTACCATAAAATAATAGATCATTTGAGAACAAGAACAAATAGAAGATAGGGTTTATATTAATAATTTCCACAAGTTTTGTATACAGTCAGTTTTACAGGTAAACTCTGGAAAAGCCCAAAAATTAGAGAGAGAAAAGAGGAGAAATCAAGACACCGAAGAAAAGGATCAAATCAGGGCGATTAGTATAAATTCCAGTGGTCCAAATGAGAAGAGAGGACAACTCACGAAGGCCGGGGCCCACTTGCTGACAGGTGGGCTGGGCGGCACCCCCTGGTGCCGCGCGACATGCCCCTGTGGAGCCACGTGTCCTGCTTCTGGAAGCTTCCTATAACCGAACTATGGAGTAGATCTACACCGTCCAATCAAGTTGGTTTGATCCAAGGGTTGAGATTCATCCTATGGGGCTATAAAAGAAGGGGCAAGGCAACCCCTTGAAACCCTAATTCAGTACTAAAGATCGAGAGATCCGAAGTTTCGAGAGATCAAGTCTAGAGCCATAAACCCTAGTTTCTTAGAATAGTTCTAGTTATAGAGAGATTAGCTACTTAGTAATAGATTGGAAGGAGATCCAAGCATAAGAAGGCTTGAGCTTGATTCTATCAAGGTGTTCATAGGTATATTGTTATATCTATTGATATATTTATATCTTTGATATATTCATTACTCATTGATCATCTATGATATTGTTCGTTATCTTTATTATATTATCATTTGTTTTGTCTATTGTTTGCTTTAATATGTCTAGTAGAGTTATTTATTTAGTATGGATTGCATGCTTAGGGATTGTATAGCCCTCATCTTGTAACGTGCAAGATAGGTGTTATAACTTATGTAAGCAGGGTGCTTATATATATTATATCTGCAAATGCCCGCTATATGTCGAGTCATGGGGTAGTTCATAGAGGTTACAACTCTATTGAGTCTTCTATAATCCTCCCTCCGTATGTAGTGAACGGTAGGTCGTGTGTCGCGAAGAAAGTGAAGATCTCATTATTGAATCCTTCCTACTTGATGACCCTTAAGTTTGATATGAAGTAATGGTAGTAGCCATGATAGCTAGATGTTTAGCAATAACATGTGATGATAGTTACACATTAGTAAGTTTTCCTTATATTACCCACGTGAGTCCTTAGACTAGAATATTCTGTTGAATCTTTATCATTTCATGATGGCTTGATCCTTGTATTTATCATTTATCTTTATGAGCATTTGTCATACGTATCATTATCATATTATTATTTCATGTGACATTAACCCTGTTGTTGAGTAGAAGCATTATCATTATTGGTTATAGACATTCCATACATAAGGACATTATTAGTGTTACACATTAAGTAGTTTAAGTTGTCTTCCTTGTGGATTCGACACTCTTACTCTTTAAAATGCTACAATGGTATTTATTATTTTGTCCGCTTGTAGAGCCTTGTCTTATATTCTTTATCTTATTATATTTCCTACCTAGTCGTATCATTTTATGTCGTGTTGTACTTTCTAGTTGCATAAGTGGATTGACAACCCTCTTTACTAGAAGTATAGGTTATCTTTGACTAGTTCATAGTGGCTTAGTAATTGTTACAATACCAAAGACTTTGTTTGGGGATCATTGGTTTTATAGTTAGAGTCAACGACGCCTAGCTATATTAGTGATATCGTTAAGCAGTGTCAATAGCGTGGTCGAGGACGTTTCCGACGAGGACGAGTGTTGACACCTGTTATAGCATAATTTTATAAGATAAATAACATGAAATAAGGGCTCAAGTCAAAGACCAAACATAAGTCTAGGGTCTAACTAACATAATTCCACGAGTTTTGGTATTACGTGACTTTCTAGGGACTTGATAGATAATTGCAGAGAAGAATGGAGAAAGTTCGGAATATACAAGACATATGAAGACAAGACTTGACCGTGAAGTAACTCAACCCGAAAAGTGGACTAAAACATTCTAGAAGATACCAGAGGACACCAGAAAAGACGGGAAGCCGAGGTGGCATGCCACCTTGGCGGCCACCAGTGCCAACTAGGCCGGCCGCCAGGTGGGGCCATCCAGTCAGCCTCTCCTTTCTAGGTCGGTTTACTACCGACTTTGAGGTTGTATCTACACCGTTGTTGAAGGTCGGTTTGATCCAAGGGTTGACGTTCATCGCCAAGTACTATATAAGAAGACCGGTGACCCCGTGGTCGATAACAATTTCATTATCATACTCATTCATCAACTCATACTCATCTAGTCCAGCCAAGTCTAGACCTAAGCCCTAGTTCATACTAGAAGTAATTAGCTATCTAGCTAGTTCTAGTTGAAGATCAAGTTCATCTTGAGTTCCCGATAGTCAAGAAGTAGCAAGGATCATCATTCTTGAGACTTCTCTCTTGTATTCGATCTGTAAGTACTCTTATATTTAGAATACAATTGTTATGGCTTTGATCTTTATAATTATTATATTCTTATTGATATGTGTTTATGCTTGCTATGATTATATGTTTAGTTTAGTAAGATTGCTTTATATTTTATGTATGGAATTGTATAGCATCCATATAGATGATCACTATGTGGGTGATAAGCAATGTGTAAACGTGGTGTTTATACAACGTTTATACGCAATTGCACCCTACATTCCGGGCCGTGTGGTAGATCGCGCGGGAGTGGCAGTCTGTTGAGTCCTTTGGAATCCACCCTCCGAATGTAGGACTAGTCAAGTTTATTATTACGGTAATGATCAAGTTTCGTCCTTGGTTGTTATTGGTAATGCTTGCCATGTGTAGAAGTAATCCAACCTTGCCATGATAGCTAGATGTATTGTACTAATTGTAGTATTCATTTGACATATATGATTAGGAGTATCTTAGGAATATTCATTCTATTCTTTCTATAACATGTTAATAGCTCGTATGACACTAGTGGCTTATGATGATCTTAGACTTGGGTATTTACCAATTATATATTTATCTTTATCCCCGTGACTTATCTTGTTGAGTAATGTTAGATGCATATGGCTACTCGCATTACAATACTCGTAAGGTGGATCTCATAAATAAATCACAATATAAATCATTAGACATCCTTTTCTCTCTACTTTCCATAGACTCCCTTCCCCTGTGGTAAAATATAAATACGATACCGGATTACTCCCGGTGAAGTGCTACAATTGGTATTTCTATCCGTAAACTGCGGATATCATGTTCATTCTTTTATCAAGGCCTTTCAAGAGTACCATGCCCCGCATTTCTTTGAGCGTTATTGCTAGGGTGTGAGACTAGTGTATAGGTAATGCCTAGAAATGAGTGGTATACCTTGAGTACATATCTGGTGAGATTAACTCCACTATGGATAATGATGCTAAGTTTACATCCCACTACTAACACCGCCTAACTCCGCTTTGTTGGATCATGAGGTTAATCCCATATCCAAGTTAACATGATTAGATAGATATCCCATATATATTTCTTTCGCCTTCCTAATTGGGATCGTGTAAGAAATATCAACAAGCATTTTCGGCGCCGTTCTTGAAGGAAGGCGTAGTCTATTTAGAAAAATAATTTTTCTTGACTTTGTTTTTCAAAACTTTCCTAGTTTGGGAGAGCATAGTCAATCTTTCAATTTTGAAAAGATGTTTTCAAAACTTCAAAAGTTTTTCTAGTGCTTCTTTCCAGCTTTCTCTAGTTTGGAAGGGTATTAGCCAAGACTTAGACAATGTTATTCCTATTAAGTTAGTATTGTTTTCGACTTTTTACTAGTTAGAAAGGGTGCTAGCCAAAAATCTTTTAAGCACATCATATAAGGAAACTAGAGAGATCCCTTACATCACCTAATGCATTGAGAACCCATTATCACATACTCAAACAGGTTCACCCATGTTCTCTATTTTGTTTTGATCTTATGCAGGGAAAAATATTTGTATGAATTGGAACCTTCCAGAAAATTATATTGAAGATCCTGAAAAATTAATCAGGCAGGCCAGAGCAAAACTCGGACAAACTCAAAGCACCTACATCATCATCATCATCATCATCATCATCATCTGAGAATCCAAGACCTACTGAATCGGAAGTTAATCAAGTTACTAAAGACTTGACATCTGAATTTGAAGCTATGGCAACCAAGACACTTCGTGAGTTCTCAGCTCCTACCACGGACAACATTCTCGTTGGTCCGAAGGTAGAGGTTGGAGACAAAGGCTTTGAGCTTAAGCCAGGGCTCATCAACATGGTGCAAGCAAGTCAATTTTGTGGAAAGGCACATGAAGATGCTAATGCTCATCTCCAACACTTCCTGGAGATATGCAGCACATTCACTATGAAGGATGTATCCGAAGATGCAATCTTGCTCCGTCTCTTTCCATTCTCACTATTGGGAAGAGCTAAGCAATGGTTTTATGCTACAAAAGATAAGAATACAACATGGGATATTTGTTCCACAGCCTTTCTTGCTAAGTTCTTTCCTGTAGGCAAGACAAATGCCTTAAGAGGGAAGATATCAAATTTTCAACAACAGCATGATGAATCAGTACCGGAAGCATGGGAGCGTTTCCAAGAATATATTTCAAAATGTCCACACCATGGGATGGAGAAGTAGCTATTGATGCAGACTTTCTATCATGGACTTGTTCCCAGTGCTCGTGAAACTATGGATGCTGCAGCTGGTGGTGCTTTCTTATCACTTACATTAACTCGTGCCATAGAACTTGTGGAGAAGATGGCTTCCAACCAAGGTTGGAGTGAAGAGCGTCAATCTCGCAAGAGAGGAATGCACCAGCTGAAAGAAGTAGATATGCTATCTGCTAAAATAGACCTTATAATGAAGAAGCTCGAGGATAGAGATCCTCAACCCAAGGCAGTCATGCAAATTCAAGACTCATACATGACTTGTGAAGAATGTGGAAACTTAGGCCACACTGGAAGGAATTGTCCAGAGATCCTAGAGGACATCAATTTCATCAATAACAACAATAATTTCCGTCCTCAACAGAATCAAGGTTGGAACCAACAGAGGCTCAATTATCAAAGCAACTACCAAGGTAACAATCCAGGTAACAATTTTAATACTTATCAACCTTCTTTGAGAGACCTTGTTGTTAACCAAGGTAAGACTATGGAGAATCTGTCAAGAAAGATAGCAACTAATGATAAAGCTCTTGAACTTATCAATACTTGTTTAGAAAGCTTTTCTTCAGTTATAAAGAATCAGCACAGCTTTAATAAGATGATAGAATCTCAGATTTCTCGGTTATACGTTCCACTAACCACACCAGAAAGATTCCGGGGCAGCGGAGGAAGAATTAGAAACCGCAAACCTTATCGATATTTATAATGCCGGGTCGTTACTATAGAGAGACCTCGGGGGAAGTCGTTGGTTGGATGACTCGATGCCACCTAAGAAGGAAGATCCGGGGAGGCCAGTCATTACAATCAAGATTGGACAACACACATTCGACAATGCTCTCTGTGATTTTGGCTCAAGCGTCAACATACTACCCAAGGTAATTTATAAAAAGATTTATAGTGAACCACTTTGGAAAACGAATATGTGCTTGCAGCTTGCAGATCAATCATTCTGTTATCCCGAGGGGATCCTTGAAGACGTGTGTGTGGGAATCAGAGGTTCATACGTGCCAGCAGACTTCGCAGTTGTAGACACCGAAAGAAATGAAAGAGCAACAATCATACTTGGTAGAACATTCTTATGCTCAGCTAAAGCTGTCATCTACGCAGACAGTGCGAAGATTATTTTTAACATCAAAGGGAAGAGGGAGAAATTCACTTTCAAGAACAAGGTACACACTTCTCTTACTTATTCTTAAAATACCAATCATTATGTTCTAGAACCGAAGGTAGAAAGCTACAACAAGAACAGAAGGAGGAATCAGAGTCAAAATCAGAATCAGAACAAGAACAAGACGGCACAGCCTACAAAGGTAATGGTAGTAAATAAACAACATCTTATAATGACCATTTACTTGAATCTCCAATGCTTCATCAGCAAGATGATCCAGGTACTCCTACTATTCATTGCTCTATTAATCAATGGAATTTCTATAATACATATTGCGATCTTTGGATCCGCATTAATCTAATGGCAAAGGTTACATATGAATTATTATTTGGAAAATTGCCGTTGCAACCAACATATGTGCAGCTGCAGATGGCAGACCAATCCTATAGAGTTCCTGAAGGAATTGCCAAAAACGTACCAGTCAAGATTATGGACCACTATGTTCTCACTGACTTTGTAGTCATGGACATGGGGAAAGAAGAAGATCCTCCACTAGTGCTTGGGAGACCGTTCCTCAACACTACTCGTGCAATCATCTACATCCATACGGGAGAGATTCATTTCCAATTCCCTAAGGAGAAGGTACGTGTTTACTTTAATAGTTATAATGAGTATACAAATCCTAGGGGGAAAAGCAGGGCAGCTCGTCGCCGCCATAATAGACGATGGATCAAAAATCTAGAAGAAGATAAGGTAAGTGAAGAGGCTAAAGCTCTTACACCTAATACATCCACGGATAAAGGAGAATCAAGTACTCCAGAGAAGAGTTCATCATCCAAAAGATGGAGGAAGAAAAAGACATCTCCCAGAACATCATCAGAAGAGACCATAGAATCATCAGTGCCACCGATTGTGACAACTGATATACCATGGGAGTAAAGAGCAGAACTTGAAGTCTTGTTCGGAGGACTCTAAACACCAAATCCTCGCCAAAAGGTAAGTCGGTAAGTTATCAATAAAATCCCTACATTGTATAGTTATTCTTTCTCTATCATATCTTTTTAGTATCTCATATCTGCATTTGAAAACAACAAAAATATTTTGAGCTTTGTTTTGAGAAAACCTTTAAGCCCCATGTTAATATCCTGAGGCTTAACACCTCTAGGCTATTTGTTTGTGGTGGCATAAAAAATAATAAAATAAAGGTAATGTACTTATGCATCAGTTATTCTTTATCTTTTCTTACATATAAAAATAAAATAAAAATTTGAAAAATGAAAATCCAAAAATACATCCCGGGCAACCTAAAGCAATGTGGCTAACCCCTAATACTTAATCAAGTTCCACTAGCTTTGTTGTCTATTTGAGATCAGCAGATTTCAAGAGGAGAAGAGATATGTTAGGCGCCATCCTTTGTTGCCAACTACCTCAACTTCTACATCATTAAAGATTACACTCCAATCTAGCTTGGGGAGTGCAACCCCGATTATCCGAGATAAGTACCTCTATCTATTTATATATTTATATTATTATTATTAGTTAAATATCTTGTTTGCTAGAAAGTTTGTTAAGAGTCTAATAGTTTATAGAGTCTTTTGTTAGTGTGAATAAAAGGATCAAGAGAGAGTGCACACTAAGTTTACTTTTGCTCAACTAAAAGGAACCCCAAAATGTCAACATTGAGATGATGAATAGTTGCTCCGTTGTTATACTTTTTAGTACCTAGCTTTCAAGCTTAATTTCTCTTGAGCTCCATTTGCAAAATTACTTTGATTTGATATTTACTCTAAAAAAAACACTGAAACCTATGGGATGCAAATGCTTGCTCTAAAAGTCTAGGTAATTGACGGATATGATATATAGTCCGAAATGCTATTTGATCTTACTCCTAGTAACACTAGATTTACGGAGATTTATATTTTGAAAATTGAAAATGCACATGATAAGTTCCTGTGTGACAAGAGTGTGAACCTCCTACCACGACCATATATACATGCTCTTTAGATTAGGAAAACCTTTAAGATATATATATATAGGTCGCTTACTTTTGCATTGAGTTTGTTCAATCTTTGTCGACCCTTAGAAACTTGTCATCTTGATCATGTACACTCCACTTCATTCCACTCCACTATATTCCACTCCACTCGACTCCATACACATATGCTATTTCCATCCCGGAAGTACGCATCCACTACATATACATCCACCATATATATACCACTATCATTTCACTCTAGCCAGCAAAAATGTTCTACTCCTATCCTAGGAGAGAGCAATCAAAAATACTCACTATACCCATTCACTCATTCATTGCTAGCCAATATCTTACAAAAGCTCCATTATATTTTACCTCTCAAAAAGTTATTGCAAAAAGAGATCCGGGTTGTAGATAAAAAAAAAAAGAGAGAGAAAAAAAGAAAAAGGGAGATGAAAAATGGACAAAAGTCCTACGGGCGAGTAGAGCCTACCTCCCTAAGAAAAAGAAAAAGGGGGATGAAAAATGGACAAAAGTCCTACGGGCGAGTAGAGCCTACCTCCCTAAGAAAAAGAAAATAATAAAGATGAAAAATGGACAAGTGTCCGAGGGTGAGTAGAACCCACATCTTTAAAAAGAGAGAAAATAAAAGACAAAAAGTCTAGGGTGAGTAGAGCCCACCTCTCTAAATAAAAAAAAAAAATAAAGAAAGAAAAAAGATACAACCAGATTCTCTATAAAGTTTCCAAATCCAAAAAAGAGAAGATTCCTCAAGGAGTAAAAGTAAGATTTCCCCTCATCTATTCTATTCTCTGCACTATACACCTTACTATGTTCTCTATATTCCATCCACCATACACATGTACCACTTGATCAGTGTGACTTGTAACTTTGGATCCATTGCTTGAATTTACAATATATGCTTAGTAAGTAAATAAATTATTTTCTCCTACCTATGAACTCCACATATAAGCCTTAGATATAGGGTGAGAGAGAAGAAGGCATAGTGTGCTACTGCCTTAGCCAAAAATACTACATACTATGAGAGAAAGGCAACACTACCTTATTGCCTTAGAGAGGATCCACAAATACCACAAATAAGAGATTAGAGAAAGTCATACTGAGGAACTTTGAGTTTTATTTGAAAACCAGCAAAAACTCCAGAAAGACAGTTGATCGAAAGAGTTTGAGATATAGTGTTCGACTTGACTGTTCTATCTTTCAATTACCCAAGATTGAAGAAAGAGATATAAAGCCCCTAAAGGTAAGAGGTAATTTGAGTAAGTTGAAGTTTTAAAAAGTTCACCTATTCTGGAGAGAAATTTTGTTTGAAAGCATGTGTACTCTTAAGGTGTGATAGCGTTGTAGCAACTCCTGATCCAAGTAAGTAATTTAATATAATATCATGTGTCTTGCTAAGAGACTAGCAAGAGGTAAGCTTGGGGGAGCTTGTTGACACCTGTTATAGCATAATTTTATAAGATAAATAACATGAAATAAGGGCTCAAGTCAAAGACCAAACATAAGTCTAGGGGTCTAACTAACATAATTCCACGAGTTTTGGTATTACGTGACTTTCGAGGGGACTTGATAGATAATTACAGAGAAGAATGGAGAAAGTTCGGAATGTAACACCCTGGTGTTAAGCATGTCATTAGCATCTACATTTCATGATGCATAATCATCATTTAGTTATATGCATTCATGCACATAAAATGATACCCCTCTTTTGCATGTTTGATTGCATTGAATTTGCTTTGTCTTATCATTTCATGTATGAAATGCTTACATAATTCATTGGTTAATATTTATTTATTCTTAGTGATGTTTATAGGATGTTTTAGAGCAAGGTTGAAGTTGGTCATGTTCTCTAATTATGTTTTATAAAAGTAGTTTGACTTGGTTTGACTTGATTTGACCATGATAGTGCTTTTGTCTTGTTTTGATTAAAAGTCCTAGCTAGGGTTTATGCATGTGTGTGCACCCTTCATGGAAAGTGTGGGTAATTTAGTGTAGAACAAAAGGCGTTATAGGATCGTTTCATGAATTTGGATGGATCGTGTCCGAAAAGTCGAAAAACAGTTTGATTTGAATGAAATTAGGGTTTGCTTTGACCTCGGAGTAGTTGTGCTTTGATTGATCGTAGTTTCCAAACTAGGCCGAATTAGGAGAAAGTTTGTGTACGTGTTTTGTTCAGAATTTCGTAAGGAACATTTCATTCAATTGGAGTTTTTGCTGAATCGGCACGTATCTCGAAGCACAGGGCAAAATAGAGCGATTAGGGTTTGATTTCAGGTTTTTAGTGACGCTTTCGTTTCTGCCGTCACTGAAATGCCGTGGCCGGCCACCACCGACCGCGTGCGCCGCGTGTCGCGCTCCTTCTGACATCACGCCGCACCGTGCCTTGTTGAAGGAGGAAACCTGCGTCCCGTGCTCGCCACTCCCACTCCTCCCACTCCTCTCGCCTCTCCTTCGCGCAAGAACAGCAGCAGCAGCAGCCAAACCGGCCGCCGTGGCCATTGCCGGCGCCGCCAGCGTCGAGCACGCCCACCACCGCACCCTGGCCCGCTCCAGCTCGCCCTGAGCTTTGCCTCCCTCCCTCTACCTCCCAGGCCAAACCGTCGAGCCGAACGCGCGGTGAAACGCGCGCATCGCGCGAGTTTTTTTCCCTCGCCGGAAAAATCGGCCGAGCCGGGCTCCGCCGCCGCGCGACGCGCCAACCGCCGCACCGTCGACTGATTCCTCGCGTGCACAGCCCCGCCGCCTCGCTAGCTACCTGCTCGAACCATTGACGTCCAAATCGGGCCATGAAACGACCCGAATCGGCCGTTTCTGCCGCCGCCTTGCCGGAGCGCCGCCGCGCGCGACCTCTCCGCGGCCAGCCCAGCCCCGGACCTCTCCGGCCGTCCCAGCGTGCGCATCGTGCTCGCCTCGTCGTAAGGATGGAGGAACCCTAGCCGGTTGGGACCTAAGTGGCCCCACCTCGCCGGAACGCGGCTGCGCCGCCGCATGCATGGCCGCCGTCCGCCGCGCCGCCGTCCGCCGTCGCCTCGACGTCCCGGGCCGCCAGCTAGTGGATCCGGTCCGCCTCGACCTCAGGAAGCTCGTGCTCACCTCGCCCTGCGTCGCCGTCGCCGAAAACGGCGAGGACGTCGACGACCGCGCCGCCCATCGCCGCCGTACGCCGTCACCGCCGCTAGCGTCCACCAGAGCATGCACCAAGCCCACCAATCGATAGATCTCCTCGAGACGAGTCCAACGGTGCCCATGGTTCGCCGGGAAACCTCCCCGCCGGCGAGATCCCGTCGACCCGCGCCGCTCCCCTGCCCCCGTGTCACTGACGAGCGGGCCCCACGCGTCAGCCGAAATATCCTTTATTGTTTTTATTTTCCAGATTTGCAAGCATAGCTTGTAAATTCCATATCTTGGTCATTTTAGCTCCAAATTGAGTGAGACAAATTTTGTCATGTTTGTTATGCTCTGATCTATGATAGAAAAAATATGAGATAGCTTTTTCTGGTAGTTTTTATATTTATTTATATTTATGCTAGTAAATGCCATGAAACTAGATAAATGTGTATCTTTCTTTTGGTGCATGATAAAATAGTAGTTCCTGTACAAAATGTTCATGTTTTGTGATGTACATCATGGGAAAAATATGATTGACCCTAGGTTCTGTGGTGGAAATATCATTTTTGATTTATGTGCTATTTACTATGCTTTCTTAGGAAATTCATAGAAAAATAATTACTAGGGTTTTGGATGTGAGACTTGGTGTGATTGGTTTTGATAGGTTCTAGTAGCTTTTCATACTCAGAAATCTGTTGTCTGACACTTTTTATAGTACAAAGTATTTTCATGCATAGTTTTATTGCTAGCTTGTCATTTTTGTGTAGGACAGTATATGCATGATCTTGCCATGAAAATTTTATGGTAGCTTTTGTAGACCAGTATCATGCTATGGTAATTTTTGTAGAATTTTCTGAAGTAGTTATGTATTTACCATATTTATGTTGCATGGAAAATAGCGTAGAAATGCATGTTTATGTTAAGGTAATGTGTGTTGATAATTTTATTGTATGTTCTTAGCATGAATAGGATCTGTTGGTAAGCTTAGTTTGATAAGCTTGGCAGTTTGGTAGATTTATTAATCCTAGCTTTTATAGTTTAAGTGTGCATATATAGTGTTTATCTTAGGGAATGTCATTTCATGTGCATTAGTTTATCTTTTGGCTTGTTTCATAGGTTTATTTGATAGATTATGACATAGTTTGCTTGCTGGTCAAGTTTGATAAGGTTTGCATGAGTAGTTTGCAAGTTATAATAGTTGCATGTTGCTTATTAGGTTAGAATCAGAGCCTCTGTTTTCTCTGTTTTTGAGGCTGTTAATATCAGAATCAGTTCGGGGTGGTATGGAATGTTTTGTAGATGTTTTTGTTAGCTTTCCAACAAGTATTTGTTTGCTGCATTTGGAGTTATAGAACTCCCTGTGTGACTGTTTTAAGGACAGCATGTCTAGCTGCCATTTTCAGTGTATTAGTGAAATAGGGTGTTTGCTTGATGTAGATTATGAGGGTTTCTTGTGTAGTTATAATTGTGTTTCTACAGAAGAGATATCCACTTACTAATATCATACATCATAATGCATTCATCCATTTTTCGTTAATCATGCATTCCTTAATATTCATTCTTGCATGCACATTCATATTGGATCGAAAGAGAGAGCCCGATGTGATCAAGGAGTAGCAGGGGGGAGAGGTACACATCTAGAAGTGCAGCAAGAGGAGGTCCCAGAAGACGCAGGACAAGCCATCGAATTGCTGAAGTGCCCAAGACACTTTCTAACCCTCTTCTGAAGGCAAGCCCGGTGCTTATTTGCCCTTTCCTATGCTTTCTAACTAAATTGATTTGCGTCCTTTATATATGTTGATGCATTAAGTTTAGGAAAGTGGTTGAAACCCGTTGATGCAATGATATCCTTGCTTTGAAGTTGTTGCCCATCCTATGTAGGAGTCTAGGTTAAATGCTCGTTACAATGTTTGCGATGAGACGGTGATTTCCGGGCCACCGAGAGGATGTTTGTGGTTAGTCACATGGGTGACTAACAAGCCGCTATTCTTGAGAACCGAATAATAAAACATGTGAGATCGGATGGATATTGTGGTCTTCCATCGACCGGCTAAGGACTCTACCCTTTGTCGGAATGTGGTCGGAAGTTGAACGCACTGTTCATAAAGTAGGCTCCGCCCGGGTCGCGGAGCCACGGTTCGTGGAGAATGCTAGGGCCGGTACCGTGACGCTTTAACGCCCCTCCTAGGTGATGGTTGGTGTGGTTAATCGGGCACAAGAAGATGCGCACGAGGTGTCGTACTCGTTGCCTGCTCACTTGGTGGCTCGAGAGGAGGGGGTTGCCGATGGTCCGAGACTTTACGCCCCTAACGTCTTGGGAGTGATCGGGTTTACTCGATCCGGTAGAGACTGGTTTATGACGGGGTATTCGCCCGGTGGTTTGCAAATCGATTCGAATCGCCATCTCTCCTAGTAAGTGAGAACCCGGGTTGCGCCCACGACATCGTAGTCTAATATCACAATAATGGTTATTCTTATTCATGTTGTTGGTGATAAAATGTTGATCAAGTTACTTATGCTGTTATTTATATATCACTGAGCATATGTCTTTAACCTTGACTATACAGGATCTATGGTTATGTATATAATAAATAACCTTTTAACTTGGAAGAATTCAAGTAGTATGTGTAGGTTCACTAATCAACCTTATTTTATGAAATTAAATGTGAGTCAGCCAGCTCCAGATAAAGCCAAGCATGATCCTTGGAGTCTTTTCCTTATTTTTCGGTTTCAGACGGGTAAGTCTTGCGGAGTACAATTGAGTACTCACGGGTTTATTCCCACTGTTGCAGGTGACTCCGTCTTCCATGGTCCTAGCCAGTTGTGTGTTGCTATGGTTGAGAATAATGCCTAGGGCATGGCAATCTCCATATTTTCTCTGTCTCGTGCTATTACCGGGTTGACACTATGTTGGCACTATCTTATTTTGATTTCCGCTAAACAACTATTTGGTTTTGAAAACTATTGCTTCCGCACTCTGAATTACTTTGTAAATAAATGTGTACATCGCCCTCGATTATAATATATTGAAATTGGTTTAAGATACCTGCGATTTGAACTCATCGAGCTCAACGATCCTTGTTGTGTATTGTTGATGAGTTTGAAATCACTCGGAGATTTCCGGAATACCGGGTTTATATGGACTCAAGTGTAGACTGCGATTGCTTCGGTAATTACGAATTATACTTGATTTCTTATAAATTGGTCGGCTCTGTCACACGGAATATACAAGACATATGAAGACAAGACTTGACCGTGAAGTAACTCAACCCGAAAAGTGGACTAAAACATTCTAGAAGATACCAGAGGACACCGAAAAGACGGGAAGCCGAGGTGGCATGCCACCCGGCGGCCGCCGATTGCCAACTAAATTTTGCCGGTGGGGCCATCCAGTCAGCCTCTCCTTTCTAGGTCGGTTTACTACAGACTTTGAGGTTGTATCTACACCGTTGTTGAAGGTCGGTTTGATCCAAGGGTTGACGTTCATCGCCAAGTACTATATAAGAAGACCGGTGACCCGTGGTCGATAACAATTTCATTATCATACTCATTCATCAACTCATACTCATCTAGTCCAGCCAAGTCTAGACCTAAGCCCTAGTTCATACTAGAAGTAATTAGCTATCTAGCTAGTTCTAGTTGAAGATCAAGTTCATCTTGAGTTCACGATAGTCAAGAAGTAGCAAGGATCATCGTTCTTGAGACTTCTCTCTTGTATTCGACTGTAAGTACTCTTATATTTAGAATACAATTGTTATGGCTTTGATCTTTATAATTATTATATTCTTATTGATATGTGTTTATGCTTGCTATGATTATATGTTTAGTTTAGTAAGATTGCTTTTTATATTTTATGCATGGAATTGTATAGCATCCATATAGATGATCACTATGTGGGTGATAAGCAATGTGTAAACGTGGTGTTTATACAACGTTTATCCGCAATTGCACCCTACATTCCGGGCCGTGTGGTAGATCGCGGGAGTGACAAATCTGTTGAGTCCTTTGGAATCCACCCTCCGAATGTAAGACTAGTCGAAGTTTATTATTACGGTAATGATCAAGTTTCGTCCTTGGTTGTTATTGGTAATGCTTGCCATGTGTAGAAGTAATCCAACCTTGCCATGATAGCTAGATGTATTGCACTAATTGTAGTATTCATTTGACATATATGATTAGGAGTATCTTAGGAATATTCATTCTATTCTTTCTATAACATGTTAATAGCTCGTATGACACTAGTGGCTTATGATGATCTTAGACTTGGGTATTTACCAATTATATATTTATCTTTATCCTGTGACTTATCTTGTTGAGTAATGTTAGATGCATATGGCTACTCGCATTACAATCTTTCGTAAGGTGGATCTCATAAATAAATCACAATATAAATCATTAGACATCCTTTTTTCTCTCTACTTTCCATAGACTCCCTTCCCTATGGTAAAATATAAATACGATACGGATTACTCCCCGGTGAAGTGTTACAATTGGTATTTCTATCAGGCGCTTGCGGATATCATGTTCATTCTTTTATCAAGGCCTTTCAAGAGTACCATGCCCCCGCATTTCTTTGAGCGTTATTGCTAGGGTGACAGGACTAGTGTATAGGTAATGCCTAGAAATGAGTGGTATACCTTGAGTACATATCCTGGTGAGATTAACTCCACTATGGATAATGATGCTAAGTTTACATCCCACTACTAACACCGCCTAACTCCGCTTTGTTGGATCATGAGGTTAATCCCATATCCAAGCTAACATGATTAGATAGATATCCCATATATATTTCTTTCGCCTTCCTAATTGGGATCGTGTAAGAAATATCAACAACGAGCATGAAGACAATGTGGGCATTGTGGCTCCTGCTCGGGGGGCCGGCGTCGCCAACTCCTGCGCCGTGCGCACGTTGGTGGGGGGCGTGGTCGGGGCGTGGTCGAGGACGTGTCTGACGAGGACGGGGATGAAGATGGTGTGGGCGTTGCGGCTCCTGCTCGGGTGGCCGGCGTTGCCAACTCTAGCACCGTGCACACGCCGAAGGTGTTGCCGCTCTCTCCATGGTCGCAGCAGTCTGCTGGCGGCCCCATGCCAAGGCGGTCATCCCTCTCCCCGCCCTCACGCTGCCCTCTTCCACCCTCGGGCAGTTTGAGTGGGTGCTCGAAGGCTTGGCGTTGGATGGATGTTGTCGGCGCCTCTCACGACAAGTGTACCCCTGCTTCGCGCCCATCATACCTCGATGTCGCCCGCCAAACTCTCCGGCAAAGGTGGTGCCCCCGCCGGTCATCGAGGGTGACCCTCGTGGCCCGGGGTGGGTCGGTGGCGTCATCGACGGCGAGCGGCACCGGCCTAGCCTGCAGGTCGCACGGGTGCATGCACAGAGTCAACTCCACTCGCAGTAGGCTATGAGGATTCTGGTATCCCAGCGCCTTGGCCCGCGGCGGCTGTCCGTGCCCGACGTCGACGCCGATGGTTTTCAGACGGTCATGGGTCGTCAACAACGACGCCGTCTGAGGGTAGCGGCACCCAAGACGCGTCGTCTGGTCCCGCCGGAGCTTGCGGGATGTTACTTCAACTGCCTCGCGCGCAGCCACGTCGCCACTCATTGTCGCTCGCCGTCATGCTGCTTTCGGTGCAAAGAGGGCGGCCACCGGGCGCGGGCATGCAAGCGTCAGCATAGGGCTTGCGGCCCTCCGCCCCAGGAGGTGGCCGGGCTGGATGCCACCAAGGGCGCCTCTGGGGACCGCGACGCTTCAGGACATGCCCAGGCCTCGCCTCGCTCAGAGGGGCCGTTGGACCACACAACGCCGCCTCCTTGTGTCTAGCACTCGCCGCATCCGTCGACCGAGTAGGATGCATTGCGCTCCGCTCCATAGGTGCTGCTCGCCTGACCTTGTAGTGTTCCGCGGCCTGGAAGGCCCGAGTCGGGATTTTGATCCCATGCTCATCGAGGTGGAGGCGCCTAGGGTGGCCTAGGTGGTGTCGCTGGCCTCGGAGGATTGGTGGGCAGGTTTGGCTGTCGCTGAGCTTGGTTCAGCTCGTCCTCCAAGTGTCGCATCGCTCAGCTCAGCCTCCAGGGGCCTCGAGCTGCCCACGTCGCCAGCGCGCGAAGATTGGTGGGCCGATCTTGCTGCAGGTGAGCTCGCAAATGAGGTCCCATACTTTCTCTCCATGCTATCAGCGGCTGGTGCTGATGGTGTCGTTGCTGGCGAGACGCCAGAGATGGTTGCTGACGTCGGGGCAGCAGGCCCCCCTCGGTCGTCCATCCCCACCGTCGTAGCACAGTGGGCTGACAATGGGGATGCGGCACCACCGTGCAAGCTGCCGCCGGAGATCAAGACTGCTCCGAGGCCCGGGTTACCAGGATCCTCGACGTCGAGACCCCACGTCACAGTCATCGTCTAGCTGCCAAAGCGCCATTCCGGGATCCAAATCCGGAGAGGCAGGCGGAGCGCGTCCTCGCCAAGACGTTCTGCTAGCTGGCTGTTTTGCTCTTGCTCTTCGTCACACAATTAGTTTTACTTCTTAGTACAACCCTCTAAGCGCCACCGTTCTAGCCGGTGCCATTTGTATGTGTGTCGCCTAATGGGCTTCCGGGCAGCTCGCTAAGAAACCCCATTAGGATGTAATTTAAACATTCCCACTTCTCTTAATGCAGTACGTGCCAATGGTACGCTTTTTAAAAAAAAAAACTTCGAGATCAAGATACTTGTGACCAAATATCGTGTGACAAACCGCAACTTACCACTACAAAACACATTGTAGTCACAGCAACATCAATCACCAAATTAGGGTCTCGATGTGTAATGTGTTCATCATTGGTATGCACTAATCCACTTCTTTACTAAAGGAAGGAATTAACCACACAGTAAAGGAAGGAATTAACCACACAGTAAAGGAAAGCATTAACCACATAATAAAGGAAGTAATTAACCACGCACGTTGGTTGTTGCGACAAAAATAGGAAGGAAACCGTGACTCCTGCTCTTCCACCCGTCCGTAAATAGAAGGAGAAAATCTAGGAGAAAAAAAGAAAAAAAAATCCCACAGCACCCATTCTCTCGAAGGGAAAAATCTCAGAGGAAAAACACCGACCCTACCTACCATGCTTTTTTTTTTCTTTTTTGAGCTTCAGTGAGAGAAAATTACAAAACTAAAAATAAAAAGATCCGCATGCACCCCTCCCCATGCCCAAGCGAATTTAGAAGGTGCGATCAATCATGCCCTCCCCACCTGCACGCAAATTTGGACGGTGCGATCCTCTCAACCCATGAGAATTTGGAAGGTGTGATCAATCACGCCCTCCCCCACGCCCATGCAAATTTGGAAGGTGTGATCAATCATGCCCTCCCAACCCGCACGTAAATTTGAAAGGTGCGATCCTCTCCACCCATGCGAATTTGGAAGGTGCAATAAATTACGCCCTCACCAAGCCCATGCGAATTTGGAAGGTGTGATCAATCACACCCTCCCCCACCCGCACGTAAATTTGGAAGGTGCGATCCTCTCCACCCATGTGAACTTGGAAGGTGCGGTCAATCACGCCCCCCCCACCCAGACGCATAAATTTGGAAGGTGCGGTCGCTCTCGGCCTCCCCACTCACACGCAAATTTGGAAGGTACGGTCTCTCTGGCCTCCCCACCCACACCATTGGTCAAGTATGCATATAGTGGTTCTTGATAATATTATCTTAGGCAAATTATGAAGAAGCCCATAAAATAGAGTTTAAAACCCACGATATCCATGATTGATTGTATTACTTTCACAAAACTTATTTAGATTAAATGTCACTTTAATATTATTGTTTAATTTTATAATATTGTTATCTTATCATACGATCTATGTGTTTTTATATAAAATTTAATTATCCCGTAAGCAACGCACGGCCTTTTAACTAGTAATAATAAAAAAAAAAAATATAGCCTATGTTGCATCTCATTCTTCATTTACTAATAATTGTCTAAGATAAGATACAATGCATGTCTTCATATACAACACATGTGCAGACGTTCTAATCGAACTACAACTTTGATGATCGAAGCAACCAAGGAGATAAACGCATACAGAACCCTATGCAATTGATCCAGCATGGGCCGGCTGGTGCATACTACCGGATCACCATACCGGGGCTGATCCTCTTTAGTGACGGCCGTGCCATTACTCTCTCCCACCACGCCTTAACATGAGGGTACGAGTCGAAGAGTGATGCGTGTGGTGTCGTCATGACGTGAAATGTAAATGGGAAATGGTTGAGGTCTGCGAAGCTGAAGAAGTCCCCAGCGAGGTATAGATGCTTGCTCTCGGAGAGGTGCGTCTCGTACACGTCGAGGACCTTCTTGAGCTTCTCTAGGCTTCCGTCCACCACCTTCTGGTTGGTCGGGGTGCCATGCTTGGCAGGGTACACGACGCACTCGTAGAAGATGGGCGCGATGGCGGGAAAGTATGTGTGTGCCTCAACCTCTGTCCACATGTCCACCATCGCAGCTTCCTCCGGGTTACCTTCTCGCAGCAGGTCGGCATGGCCCGATTTGGAGTATTTGCGGAGCACGTACTTTGCGATTGCTCGGGACTCTGGAAATTCAAAGAGTTAGTCTACAAATGATTGACCCGGATGGTTGATAATCTACGCTTGAGGCCACAGTTGCTCGAGGATGAGGACAGAAAGACAAATACATCAGTGTTGTGATGTTTGCTAGATGACTATGTATTGAAAGTAGTGCCAGTCAATAAAGCAGACGTGCACGGCAGATGGTCGTGCAACTTGGAGAAAGTGAAGTGTGCCAGTGTGAGTGTGAAACTCCTAAGAAATTGGATACACATTAAAATCTTCTTACCTGCTGGCAGTCGAGTGTCCGATAAAGATGAAATCCATTGGACGCCCTCCTACCCGCCTACAAATGAACGACCCCACGAGTGCACCATGTTCCTCGTGCGGAGCCATGCCGTCCCACTCGTGCACCTCGCCCCCTGCGCATGGACCACGCCATCCCCTCGTGCACCTCATCCTCAGTGGCGGATCTAGAGAATTTTGGAGGGTGCAACCTTATGGTCTAACGAGAGAGCAACGATGTAACTTAATAGCCACATTTCATGATTTTGTTCTGAATAATTTAAAACAAGCAATATTAAATGTACATCATTACATCAACAAGAAAGAAGTAGCAGTAATAGCGAATATATGCTTACCATTTATCAAAATAAAGTTATAGAATCCCACATTTATAGTAACAAATTTTTGACGACGTTGGCAAAATCCAATCATCAACCATGAAATCCTCTTTGACCTAAACGAAAAAGAAATAAATTATCATTCATACAATATGTATTGTATGGTTCAAAGATTGAAAACCTATACATTTTACCTCTTATTATAGATCAAATTGACGCCCTTTTCCTTCCATGTTCATGAAGCGATTAACCACATCATCATTGGTAACTTTATGTAATTCTTCTTTCTCCACATAGCAAATAAGTCTATTACTCAAGTGTGCATCACCCAAGCGGTTACTAAGAGTTGTTTTGACAATCTTCATCCAAAAAATATTCTCTCCACTGTTGCAGTAGCAATTGGCAATACCAACATAAGTTTCAATAGTCGATAAACTAATGGGTAACAAAGATCTTTTCTTGTCTCCACCATTTTTTAATACGCGTTAAAATCATCTGACGTGCAAATGCTCGGATGTCTGGTGGAGATGAAATCCATTGGACACCCTCCTGCCGGCCTGCAAATGAACGTCCCCACAAGTGCACCTTGCTCCCCACGCGTGGACCACGCCATCCCACTCACGCACCTCGCCCCCTGCGCATGGACCACGCTTTCCCCGTGCACCTCCCTCCCACCATCCCCTCCACCAAGGGCGGTAAATTCGCCAATATGGCCGCCGTGCAACCACTCAGCTGGGGCGGCACACCCGGGTGCAGCCCGAGAGGCAGCGGCGACCTGAACAACTGGCCCTAGGAACTACAAAGATTTTGTCATGTCCACCACAGGTCCAAGGAGAGGGCCGATGTAGTAATCCGATGGTCGAGGTACATGACGGTGTTCGTGGCCCTCATGGCGGCCATGGACCAACTGTTGCAATATCGTAAACGACTATTATAATCAGCAGGAAAACATTCAGCAACATCGAAAAACACATGTTGCAATATCTGATGGTGATGGTGAAATTCTCCTTCCTGATGATATGCATACCATAGACCAGGGAAGGCAGTGATCTTGATACACTAATTGACTCCATATCCCTGCTCTCAAAACGCCAATATGTCAAACAAGAGCTACACCATTTCACGAGCGATATTATCACCATTAGGTTGATAATATTAACATGAAGATGATAAGTCGTTTCCAAGGGGATGAGATGGTGTACCATAGCTTTGATAGTGCGGTGGATGATCCACACAACTACTATCCATCCGAGTTAAACACTTTAACCTCTAATGGTCTCCCTCCACATGTGTTAAAGCTCAAGATTGGGTGCCCGATCATATTGCTAAGGAACATCGACAATGCAAGTGAACTTTGTAATGGAACTAGGTTGGTGGTCCACGGGTTTCAAAGAAATACCATCGCTGTAGAGATTATTGTCGGAGACCATGCTGGGAAACAAATCTTCCTACTACGGATTCTCAAGTTATACCCATCGGATGACAAGATTTTCTCGTTACAATTCAAGAGGAAACAATTTCTTTGTTAGACTAGGTTTTGCCATGAAGATTGACATGGCTCAAGGGCAGACTTTCCAATGCCGATGTGTATTTGACTGAACCGGTGTTCTCCCATGGTTGGTTGTATGTTGAGCTATCTAGAGCCACTGCCAAATCAAACGTTAGGATCTTTGTTGTCCCAACCAGGGATAAGAAGGATAAGAAAAAGAAGAAAACAATAAATGGTACATACATAAAAAATATTGTCTACAAAGATGTCCTAACATCATGATAAGGTATTTTCTTATGATTTTCTAACGGTTATATTTTTATATTTGTATCCTTTGTTACTTACATTGGTTGTATCCATCTAAATTTCTGTTAATAGAGGAGTCGAAAAGAAATGACAGACAAATAGTTATGTCTTGTTCACATGTTATTGATTGGATGTATATAACATATATTATTATAACCAATTGATTGTAATAGTTTTAAAATGTTTCTCTCGTATTAATGATTTGTGGTTGCCCCTAAAGGAAGAAAAACAAGATATGTTATACTGAGTATGCGAACCAAGCAAAATTTACGCCATCTACTTGTACTAGTAAAGATCGTCGTCCGGTCCGCATATGTCACACAACGCCCCCCTACTTGGTTGTATCTCATGATATATCTTACCTGTAGCAACCGGGCCCCCGCACTAAACTAGTGAAGTGTACAAATATGTGGTCTACTTCTTTTTGGAAAGTTCCATATTGATGTATTTTTCCGTGTGGATGGATGTTAGCCATGGTTTTTTTAAGGAAAAGGTCCAAATTACTCCCCTCGGGTATAACCAAAGTCGAATAACCCCTAAATTATTTCTTGGTTCACTTTACCCCTAAATTATGCACATTGGTTCAATTTACCCCTTAACACAATTTATTTTTTGTTTCTCCATATACACAAGTGGAGTTTTAAGTTCAAATTTTGCAAGTTTATAGCACACAACATAAGGTATGTTAGAAAAATATATCATGAAATTTTTATCAATATTTTGATAGGGTAATATATTTAATAAGAAAGTTTATCATTAAGATACAAAATTATATAAAATCAATGATGAAAAATTCGTCAAATATTTTTTTTAATATAGATTATGATGTCCGCGACACCTTGCAAAGTCTCAAATTAAAATTCAACTTGGGTAAGGAGAAACAAAAATGACAAGTTGCATTATGGGATAAGTTGGAACCAAATAGCATAGTTTAAGGGGTAAATTGAACCAAAATATGCCTTAGGGGGTTATTTGGACTTTCTCTATTCTTCAAGGGAATAATTTGGACTTTTTCCTTTTTTTAACATGATAGAACGTGGTATAGACAAAGCTGTGTACGACATCATGATTTAGCGTGTCACCTTTTTATAATGTGATGTGATCAAAAGCAAATGTGTTATTTGCTTTGGTCTTAAATTTTCAAACAAAATAATACCAAACACGAGGTGCATGACATATTTTATTACCGTATTACTAGATAGTATTAGTTTTTGTTGTGCATTGGTCTAAATTTTTCAAACAAACAACTTTTATGACGTGTACTAGGAAGTATTAATTTAACTTTGCATTGGTCTAAATTTTCCAAACCAAACAAAATAATACCTGCATGCATGGAGGGCTGCACACGTGAACAAACAAAGAAGGGCCATACTGTGCCCGCTCAAGTCTCTCCCTTGATTCGAGGATTTGAGATCTTTTTTCCTTTTCTTAAGTTAATAATTAATTAAAAAAATCAACGGCTCAGATTTGTTTAATACTACTACATCGTACGAGTAAAAAGAGTGTACCATAGCATTGCCCATATATAAGGTTTGTCATGCCATTCTCACACACTAAAAAAACACAAATGGCAAAGAGAATTTGCCATTTCTTAAGCGAAGGGCAGTGGAGGCCCGCCTGATAACAAGATCAGGGCTAACAAATTGAACGAGTACAACATCGTTGCGGCGAAAGCAAAAGGCAACGACTGAGAAACCAAAATATATTATGCCCTACTTCATGTGGGGGCTGGGGCACGGGCGAGCCATAATTAATTTGAAAACAATTTATTCAAAAGCAGCAGCGCAAACAAGACGAATTGAATCTCTGGCTTGCTCAAGAGCTTCGCTCAGAGCTTTCCTAGTTGACGAGCCTGCAGTTGTTCCTTATCTCGCCCTCACCGCCGGTCTTGACGCCAATGGCGGCCATCTTGACCATGGCCTTGGCGAACTTCTTCTCCCAGGGGCCTGCGGAGTTGGCGTTGGCACGCACCATCTTGGCGGTGTTGGGCGCCGACAGCAGCGCGGCGTCCGAAGGGAAGAGCACATTGTGCGCCAGCACGTTCTTGTAGAACTGGTTGTCCAGCACGTCCGGGCTGACCACGTCCTGGGACACCACCGCGTCGTTGGCGGTGGTCGGGTTGGCGGGGCACTGCTTTCTCAGCAACGACGCCAAGGACGTCGCGATGTCGGACGGGGCGCTGAGTCGGGTCTGGACGAAGGAGGTGCAGTGGGAGCGACCGATGGAGTGCGCGCCCGAGAGCACGACCATGTCCTCGGCGCTGAGCCCCTTGCCGGCGAACGCGGAGACGAGGCTGGAAAGGTTGGAGCCCGGGCCGGGAAGGAACACGCCGGTTTCGCTGGCGAGTGACTTGCGTCCGTCCAGCCGGCCTGCCGGCATCTGGAAGCTGACCTTAGAGTCACTGAGCAGGTAGGACGCGTCGCGCCCCGCGAAGGCGACGATGTCCGCGCAGGAGACCGTGCCAGGGCACGCCTTCTCGACTGCGCTCTTGGCCGCGTCGATCACCTCGTAGCCTCGCAGGCTGGGGTTGTTGGGACGTCCCAGCTTCTCTGGCTGCGGGTTCGCCGGCGTCGGGTCCAGCAGAACGGACGCATCACAGCCCTGTGGCAGAGAGACTTACTTGGTCAGTGACATACTAAACGACAACGTGGCATTTCCCATGCGTTGATGCAAGTACCAGCTGCAGCAAGATGCAAGTACCTCGACGAAGCAGTCGTGGAAGAGCATGCGGATGAGCCCGGCGCCGACGCCGGGGTTGGCGAGCACGGCCTTCTTTACCGCGGCCTTCACGAGGACCTCGGCACTGGGACATGTCTTCTTGTAGTAACCCACCTGGAGACCTTGGGTGCCCGTGGCCAAAACCAGGGCGCATGAGAGTATTATGCCCAACGTCAAGCTGGTAGCCATGGCTATATCTTAGCTGCTGGACCAGCTGATCAGTCTACTACACACTCTACAGTGTTCACTGTTCTTGTTCGGTTGAGGTCGAACTGAAGAGGTTGGCTGTGTGCACAGTCCAGATATGGCTATTTATAGATGGAACTTGGAATAACGAGTAGGTCGATGACTCGATGCATGTTATGTATGTCCAAAGTGGCATGCTTGTTTTGGGATATATAGTAATTAGCTAGCCGTACCTTTATTTGGCTGCAGGTTATAATACTGTTGGGCAGCAGCTTTACTACTGGCAGCTATGAGCCACCAAACACGGCTGTCCAAAGTCCTTTAAGCACGTTTGGGCTATGTATTAAGTTTTTTTTCTACTACCACCTTTGGCAACAATTATTTTCTCCATACTCATAAAGAAAGTCGTTTTGTACAAAATTTCAATCATATAAATTGTAATTATTTTTAAGCTGTTGGGTTTGTAATGTGAAAATTATGTGAATAGAATTATCTTAAAAAATATTTTTATAAAAGTATACATATATCGCTTTTCTATAAATACTTTTAAAATAACAAAGGATAAACTTGTGTTTTGGAGGGCATCGTTGTTCTAAACAACTGAGTTTTGTACTGGTGCTCTTCTAGGAAAGAACGCCATAAAGCCGACAGTATATGGTTTTGTACTGGTACGTACTTTTCAGACTGCATGCAATGCAACTGGGCATCTAGTCCCACTGCCGAATAGAAATGATTCTGCACAACTCGATTAAATTTGTACCAATAAATCTGTCGGCATTCACTACCACGCGAGAGGATTGAGTAAAGTAAGTAGCGTGGACAGAGGTCTGAGCGTGGAATAATATATACTAGCATAGGTACAAACGCGCAACACGCGTGCCAACAGATTGTTCATGCGCTTCGCAGAAATTGGCATCTCAACATTGGGAGAAGTATATGCTTCCCTCGAAAATTGACATCCTCCCAACAGACACTTATGTGTTTTCAAACAGATATAATACTAACATGACGAAGCAGCGTGGTTATGCAATTATTGCACTTAATTAGAATGTTTTTTCAATTGTTTATGCAAAACATATTATAGCTTCTAATTACCTTTCTTCTTCTTTTTTCTCTTCCATGTCTTGCCCTGAAATCAATAGTTTCATTAGCTTTTTGTAAGTTCCCTTCTGTACCGTTGTTGTTTATTTTATGATTTTTTTCTTCAATAATTGAGGAAATATTCAATGGCTCACATCCATCGAAAGCGGATGAACCGATGGCAAAAAAGTTGGTGGCAATGGCAACCAGAAGCAATTTTTATGTCTATGACGGTGGGCCATATAATTAAAAATCGTCCTTCATTGCCTCCGCAAATGTAGTGATTAGGAGTGGACGTTAATTGCATTCTCGTATTTAGTTTATTTGATAAGGGTAAAATGGTAATTGTTGTGCGCAAACGGCACGCCTTGCTCTCCGTGTACCGCAGCCGCACCGCCTTGTCCATCAACGACGACAGCAGCTGCGGCGAGAACGGCGAGAACAAGCGCTCGTCAGAGGCTATGTCTGATGTCACTGTGCAAGCAGCAAGCACATTACCACAGTATTTTGCGCCAAAAAAACTAGAGTTTTGTTAGCCTTTCTTATCACCTGAAGTACTTCTTCTATCGTCAGTCACTTGTGCATGTCTAGTTTTATTGACACCACATCGTCAAATGCCCGCATATTACACTAACATACTGCACTTCAACTTCAAAACGTTTATATGGGTTAGTCAATGTTTATTTATTTATTTATTTTTGGTCGCCAATGCATGTCTACATTCTACCATCAGCTTTGCAGATTACACGTTAGTATTTACTTTAGTTGCTTAGCTAGTTGAAATAACCGCCTCGATTGACCTAATAAGGGTCTAGGCCTCATGCAAGTAATGAGTATTATCTATCAAATTACTCCAGGTCAGGGCGATCCCAGGCCACGGATTCCGTTGTGAGCGCGTCGGAGGGTTCCCGGGTTGAGGAGCACTCGGGCAGCACCTCGCTGGATCCCCGGATCAAGGTCCTCTTCGATGCGATGATGTCCCGGTTTGACGAGATGGAGAATCGGGGCTCCCGGCCGTCGATGCCGCGGCTCCGGTCCTTGAGGCGCTGCATGGAGCATCGGCGGCCATAGCCGCGGCGGTGGCGGCCATGGAGCGTGCGTCCGTGGCGGCGCAGGAGTCCCTATCCAGGCGGATCTCCGATCTGGAAGCGGCGCCGGCGGATCGCAAGTGAATGCGGTGGACCGCCGCGTTGCTACCCTGGAGGCGTCGTACACCGATCACGATGCGGAGTTCAACAGTCGCCTCGCCGAGCTTGAGAGTATACGCATAGCTCACATCCATGCCGAGCGCGATTCGCGGGTGTCTTCGCTGGAGGCGCTCGACGGGGAGTTGTCGTCGTGGCACCCCGACGTGGAGGGCTCTCTCTCCGACTTGAAGAGGGCGTTCCACAGAGCTGATCCGATGCTTGCACGCCGAGGTGTTCGACGGAATTCCTCGCTGCACATCTCCTCGGGAGCTCGATCGGTGGTCGCACGCTCACCTGCCGGATTCCCCACCACCACACCCGTGTTGGGGGCCCGCGTCGAATCCTCGACTGTGATGGCCGGGATCCAGTTCTCCCACCATGGTACGTCCAGTTTCCCATCCTCGTCGTTCACCTCGTTCTCGCGAGTCTCGGAAGTCCATTTCCCTCCGTGTTCGTCCACCCAAATCACATACTCCGTCCACCAGACCCGACCCGAGTGTCCACCATATTTCATCCCCACCTACCTCCCCAATGTCCACCTGAGCTATTCCGCTCCACCCCAGCTCTTCCACCTACGTATCCTCCACCTCGCCCTCCTGAAAATCATGACAACCACTCTTCCAATCTCCTTCCCAAAGTCTCGTTTCCCACCTTCGACGGTGACAATCCTCGCCGTTGGCATTCCCGATGTGAAAATACTTCCGCATGTATGGCATTGATCAATCATAGTGGATCAGCCTCGTCGAGCATTACGTCGAGGGTCTAGCAGTCGTCTGGTATCAGTCGGTATCATCCCTGTTGCCCAGTGCAACATGTGAATCCTTCTGCCAGATGTTGCATGATCGCTTCGATAGAGATCAGCATGAGTCGCTTCTTAGACAGATGTTCAATGTTAGACAATCTTCATCTGTTCCATCCTATGTCACTACCTTCTCTGAGTTAGTCGACCAGCTCAGTTCTTATTTGCCCAACTCAGATCCTCTCTTCTATGTGACCCGCTTCATTGATGGACTTCGCCCAGATATCCATTCTGCTCTCGCTATGCATCACCCCTCCACGCTCGATTCTGGCTGCCGCTATGCATTGTTGCAGGAGGAGATGGTGGGCGCTCAATTGGGAAAGCACGGTCGTGTTCATGGTGATTGGTCTTCAGCGACAAAGCACGAGCACCCGGTGGTTTCCCCTTCTGTCACAACAGTTGAGAAGGCCTCTGCTACACCGAGTACATCTACACTAGCTCCTACTGATTCAACACTTAAAGCTCTCAAGGCCTATCGAAGAGCTCAGGGCGTGTGTTACAAATGCGCGGCCAAATGGACTAAAGAGCACAGGTGTTCGCCTGATGTGCTCATGGCAGTGGAAACCATTTGGCAGGATTTCACAGATGGTGATGAGGACTCTGCTCCAATTTCTTCTAAAGAAGTTGTTGATCAAGTGTTCCTCACAGTCTCTAAAGCTGCGTCGCAAGGATCGTTGTCCTCTCGGTCTATGCAGTTTGCTGGAACGATTGCCTCTCATCTTGTCTCTATGCTGATTGATTCGGGTAGTTCATCATATTTTCTGAACTCAGTAATTCTATCCAAGATTTCAGCCAAGCCTCTGTTACAGTCACCTTCTAGGGTTCAGGTAGCCGGTGGCGGTATTCTTGAAAGTCTGGGTGTTCTACAGAAGGTGCCATGGTCAATAACAGGCTGCCAATTTAAGTTAGAATTCAGAGTGCTTCCACTCAGCTTTTATGATGTTATCGTCGGTATGGATTGGTTGGCTGCTCACAGCTTGATGCATGTTCATTGCGAACAGAAATGGTTGGTTATTCCTTACCAAGGACAACAAGTCTTGTTGCAGGGTCTGGAATCCACTCCTCCATCAAAGCTCTAATTGCAAATTTTCGCTATGGCTTCATAAGAACAATCTATGATGGACTCTACTTTAGTACCAAGCGAGATTCAGAACATTTTGCAGCAGTTCCAGATTCTATTCTAGGAACCCAAGGAACTTCCCCCTTCTCACCCTTGCAACCATCGCATTCAACTCATACCTGGTGCACAGTCTGTATTCACATGGCCTTACCGTTATTTACGCTGGGATCGAAGGATGATATTGAAAAGCAAGTGGGTGATATGTTGAAGCAGGGCCTGATCCAGCCCAACCGCAGTCCATTCTCCTCTCCTATACTTCTTGTCAAGAAGAAGGATGGATCGTACAGGTTCTGTGTCGATTTATGTTAGCCAAACGTAATCACAGCCAGGGGCGGATCCATGGGGGGAGCTGCCCGGGCTGTAGCCCCCCCCTGGGAGGCTGATTTCCCATGCTAATTGATGTGCTTAGTCATTAAATCACCATTGGATTGCTTGATTTTTGTAACATCTTCATTAAATAGCACCCCCCGTGACCTAATCCCTGGCTCTGCCCCTGATCACAGCGAAGTCAAAGTTCCCTATACCCATCTTTGATCAGTTGACGGATGAGCTCCACGGCGCAAGTTGGTTTTCAAACCTGGACTTACGTGCCGGATTTCATCAAATCCTGTTGCACCCTGGTGATGAACCCAAGACAGTGTTCCAAACTCACCAAGGGCAAGACGAGTTTAGAGTAATGGCATTCGGACTATCAGAGGGACCTGGCACCTTCAAGAGTGCTATGAATGTAACCTTGGATCCTGGATTGAGGAAGTTTGTTATCGTCTTCTTTGACGACATTTTGGTGTACAATAAAACTTATGAGGAACACCTTTCTCACTTGAGAGCAGTATTCACTTGGCTGGCATCCGATTTCTGGAAGATTAAGTTGCCCAAGTGCTCCTTCAGGCAGCGTTCAGTGTCTTACTTGGGTCATACTATTTTAGAGCAAGGATTATCAACCGATCTAGCTAAGATTGCTGCCATCCGCAATTGGCCGACTCCACAGTTAGTTCGTGAGCTTCGAGGATTTCTGGGCCTAGCGGGATATCACCGTAAGTTCATTCGCCACTTCGATCTCATCGCTAAACCCTTGATAGATTTGCTCCACAAAGATGTGTTGTTTATCTGGACACGATTCATGTAGAGGCTTTCAGTGCTTTACAGTTGGCTCTCAGCTCAGCTCCAGTCCTAGCTTTGCCTAATTTTTCTCAGACCTTTCACATAGAGACTGATGCTTCTAGGTCTAGAATAGGGGCCGTTCTTCTTCAACAAGGTCACCCTTTGGCCTTCTTGAGTAAGCCCTTGGCTCCACGCAATCTTAGGCTTTCGGCGTATGAAAAGGAGTACTTGTCCATTATAAAGTACCTAGCCATTATCATGGCAGTGGATCAGTGGCGACATTACTTTCTCCAAACAAAGTTTGTCATTCATATGAACCATAGAAGCTTAATTCACCTAAATGAGCAGCGCCTTCATACTCCATGGCAACAAAAGGCCTTCGCCAAGCTCAGGGGGGACTCGCTACAAGATACAATATCGTCGGGGTTAAGAAAATGGAGTTGCGGATGCACTTTTCGCCGTGGTCATCAAGAGGAGTTCTTGGGTCGTGTCCTCCCCCGCGTATGAGTGGCTGATCGAGTTACGAGTTGGTATTCCCATCGACGAGGAGGCCAAGGCATTGCTGTCCAAATTGTCCCTCCAACCCTGACCAACAACCCTTCTCTTTGTGCCAAGGTGTGATCTACTACAAGGGGTCATATTTGGCTAGGCTCTAATCTGGACATGCAAGTAGAAAGTGCTTCAGGCCCTTCACGACAACGCAATTGGCGGGCATTCAGGCGCCCCAGCCACCATTCAGAAAGTGCGCCAGTTGTTTTTCTGGCCTAGGATGTGGAACACTATCTTACAAGATGTGTTTTTTTTTGTGGTAATTCTGCCTTTCATTATCGGCTAGCCGAAGCCTCATACATGATCAAGTCATACACGCACGCCGGAGTTACATGCCACATCTCCGATCGATGCGCACTTTCGACACCTTACGAGCTAGGCTATGAGCAACCTTATTACAATTTCTATTGACAAAACCGAAAGAAAACTCAAGAAAGGCACTACTTATCTCTTCGATTTCCTTCAGAAAGGATCAATCACCGATCTCTCGCATATGCTTTGACTCCCAAAGCTGCACCACTGGAGGCGATCTGTTTCCAATGCCACCCCGCGGACTCCAAACCGGACAGCCAAACTCAAACTATCTCGCACGCTATAGCTTCCATCGTGCACACATCCAAGGCCCTCTCATACCATTTTGCTTGAGCGACTACAAAGCGATCCCCGATCATTCCTCGAGAATAGCGGCGAGTCGCTCCCTGTTTGGCATCTTGAGAAAGCGGCATCGGAGTTGATCTTAACCCAGCCCTCCCTCGGCCGACACCACTTCACTGTCCTCGCATTGAGCCCGCCGGTCAATTTGGATGACTCGGTTGCCGCAGATCGAACGCTGTATCCTTTGCCCCAGTTCACCGCCTGATGGACTGGCATTGACAACTCTCCATGACGCCTTCTGTTCCTCATCATCCCAGAGCCCACATTCCGATCGAATCGGCGCCACGATCACTCCTTGGCCAGGCATCTCGCCATCAAGTCAGTAGCCCATGTTTCATCACATAGGCTTGGAATTTTGACACAGGAAGCTATCTTTACTTGGGCCCAAAAATTCTTAGCCACTGTACATTCCACAAGAACATGTTTAATCGATTCTTCGGGTTCACCACATACTTCCAAGGTGAGCCACTCGCTCAATATGCCGTCGCGCACAAAATTTGTTTAGAAGGTAGGAATTCATGCAACACCCTCCACCGTAAAAACTCGACTTTTGGAGGCACCTCCAATTTCCATATTTTCCTCCATACCGGATTAGCAGACGAGCTTGGGAGATGTCCATGATCCTCCTCCCATTGTCGATTATAAATCAACTTGTAGGCGGATCGGATTGTATATATCCCCGATCTCTCTGGTTCCCAAGCCCAGAAATCTGAATCACCCTGTCCCAACGGCTGACGCAAAATAGCATCACTGTCAATCGGAAGAAATAGCGATCTCACAGCTTCTGCATCCCATGTTCCATTCTCAGATATCGGGACGTAGACCGAGTTCGGGTGGCCCTCTCCGCCCCTTGGTGTGATTGGTTTCGCATCAAAGTGGTTTGCAATCCACCGATCACCCCAAATATTCGTTGAGTCTCCATTCACCACCCTTTTAATCAGGCCTTGACGTAGCCCTTCACGGCCTGCAAGGATAGCTCTCCATGTACTGCTCGCATGCTTTTTCCGAGTAGCTTGCAAGAAATCAGTATCATGAAAATAACGCCCTTTCGTAACTCTTGCACATAAGGATTCAGGTCTCGTAATAAGCCGCCAACCCCTGTTTTCCAAGCATAGCTAGGTTGAAGTTCCTTAGATCACGAAACCCCATTCCTCCCTTTGTGCTTCGGCTGATTAAGACGCTCCCAGCTCATCCAATGCATCCTACTATTATCCATCTGAACTCCCCACCAATAATTAGCAACTGCACTCTTCATTTTCTTGCAAATATTGATCGGTAGCGAGGAAGCAACTCATTGAATACGTGGGCAAGGCTTGAGCAACAGATTTTATAAGCACTTCTCTGCTCGCGGCTTGCTTGCCTCCCGTCCACACCAACTCTCAATTCTGCCTCTTACCCGAGATGGTAAGTACTCAAAACACCCACTCATACTCCTTCCGTCTCCGTGGGCGGACCAAGATAGCGTTCAGCCAATGCTTCTTTTCAATATCAAGTACTCGGCCGACCATCTCTTTAGATTCCGAGAGCAGTTTTTTGCTGAAGAAAATAGCTGATTTATCCCGGTTGACTAACTGTCCCGACCCCTCTCGATAATTCTCGAGGATTGCTTTTAGTCCGTCGCCCCTCCTTGCGATGTTTGAGAGAATACTATGCAGTCATCCGCAAAAAGCAAATGCGATATCCGGGGGAGTGAATACCTACTACGATACCCTAGAAATATGCCTTTGGTCCAACAGACTTTCAGCATGCATGAAAGGCTTTCGAACATAAGAGGAACAGATATGGTGAGATGGGGTCACCTTGACGTATTCCTCTAGTTGGCTTGAAGGTCTGTCAAAACACCATTGACCCTAACGAGTAAAAGGATACAAAGTGGTAACACAACTCATAATACGTTCCACCTAAAAACAGCATGGAAACCAAGCTTCAGCAGGATTCTTCTGAGGTATTCCCACTCAACCCTGTCATATGCTTTTGCCATATCTAACTTCACAGCACATGCACCCGATTTTCCTTTCTTCCTTTTCAGGTAATGGATGCATTCATAGGCGATCAAAACATTGTCTGTTATCAACCGCCCAGGCACAAAGGCACTTTGCTCCTCGATACGATGTCGTCCAAAAATTCCCTCAACCTCATTGCCAGAACTTTTGAACACAGCTTGTATAGGACATTGCATAAAGAGATAGGCCTAAAATCTTTCATCTCCTGAGGATTCCTGGTTTTTGGGATTAATACAAGTGTGGTGAGGTTAAGATCTTGCGGCATACCTCCACCATTCAGGAAATTCAGCACAGCTGCTATAATATGTTCCCCCACCAGGTCCCAATGCAGTTGATAAAATCCAGCAGTAAACCCGTCCGGCCCCGGGGGCTTTACTCGGCTTCATGAGATTCAAAGCTCGTTCAACCTCTCGAAGTCGTATAAGGGGCGAACCAGCGATCGTTCATTTCTTCCGTAACCTTGGTAGGAACATGATCAAGCACCAGGTCCGGCAACAACTCCTCCTGCGCCGAAAAGAGATGGCGGTAGAATTGAGTAGCGATACCTTCTATCTCCGCCTGCTCTGTGGCCAACGATCCATCTGTTCTTTTCAAAGCCATAATTCTATTTCTTTTGGTCCTTGCCCGAGACTTGGCTTGAAACATAGCCGTGTTTCGATCGCCATCTTTCAGCCAGTCCATGCGTGACCTTTGCTTTTCCATGATTTCTTCCCTGTACAACATTTCAGACATGCGCCCCATAATCTGTTTCTCCTGTCTGGTTGGTCCTGATCCTAGAGTCTGTCCACGGATCACCTCCAGTTCACATCTGAGGGAAGAGAGTGTCTTGCGGACAGAACCAAACACATCCCGCTCCCATGTCTGTAAGGCGGACTGGACCTCTTGGAGCTTCATATGCATCCCCCCTAAACCACCTCCATCATGTGGCGTCCAAGCATCTCGAATGAGAGCCATATAGCTCGGGTCTCGCTGCCACATGTTCTCATATCGAAAGTTTCTTTTCCTTCTTCTTCTATTCAAGGAGTGTTCCATACATTCAACCACCAAAGCACAATGGTCTGACATCGGAGTTTGGACGTGCCAGACCTTGACTTCCCGGAACAAGTCGAGGAATCCATCATTAGCAAAACCCCGATCTAATCTGACCTTTACATTACGGTCAGCGTCTTGACGATTGTCCCACGTGTAGGGTAATCCAATAAAACCCAAATCCGAGAATCCACATAACTCCACCACTTCCCGGAACCCTTCCATCTGCCACTCATTTCTCCCAGCACCTCCAAACTGTTCATTAGCATGTAGAATTTCATTGAAATCTCCTACGCACAACCAAGGCAGTGGGCTTTTATCATTGAGCATTCTGAGACAGTCCCAACTTCTATATCGTAACTCTCTCCTCGCTTCACCATAGAAGCCGGTGAAGCGCCATCTCTCCTCCCTCGACACTGGGTCTAGTACCGTCACATCTATATGGAGCTTATCCAAACTCTGGAGTTGGACACAGACTTCATCTTTCCATAACAGTGCTATCCCACCACCTCTCCCTCTGGTCCCAACACCAAGACCGTTCGCAAAACCAAGAGACCTTAACAAACCATCCACCCTGTCCGAGAAGAAACGTGTCTCTGACAGGAAGACCACCACTGGGCGATGTAGCTCACACAGGCAACGAAGATCACGAACTGCCTCGGGTTGCCCCAGACCCCGGCAGTTCAGACTTAAGATTTTCATTGTGCCCGGCGGGGGCTGTCCTCCGCAGCCGCCGCCGATCGTGCAATTGGGTTATTTCCACGCCTTTGCTTCTTCAAGGTTTCAATCATACTACTGCCGTTGTTATCTTTGCTAGCTCCCATCTGGCTCACTCTTGAGTTCACCAATCCCACAGGCACCAGCGCAGATGACTCCCCAGCAGGGATATTCAGGTCCGGAGTCCTTGTGTTGGAAGGATCCGCCTTTGATTTTCTTTTGCGGGCAGCCTGGCGAGAATCATCAGTCGCCTGCAAATCTAGCTTCCTACTAGCCATCGGAGCACCCTCATCTGTCGCTGGCATCTCATTTCTTTTTCCACTCTTTAGAGGAGACTGGACCTCATGTTCTTCAGTGCCCACTCCAGCATTCCCTGAATGTTGGGAAGCTGTCCTGGATCCTCCTTCCTCCGATCTGCTATAGTTCTTCTTGGGCTTGGAGGACGAGGACGAACCGCTACCAAACGACTCAGCAGCCGCCGCCCCAAAGGATTGAATACGACGACGTCGTTCCTCGGGAGCCCTAAGTTGCACATCGTATGGGAGTTTACCATGCTCATTCCTTTCCACAGGGTTTGAACACTCTACTTCCGAGTGACCCATCTTCCCACATGCAAAACAGATATAGGGAAGCCTCTCATATTGAACACCAAACCAGCGAGGTTCATCATTCTTACTCACACGCAGCAAAACCCCCCTCCTGATTGGTTTCTCTATTTCAATCGCAACACGAGCACGCAGGAAGGCACCACTTGCTTTGCCATCCTTATCCACGTCCATCTTGATCACCCGACCAATAGTACCCATCACTTTGGCACCCTTTGTGCGATTCATCCACCCCCGGTGGTAGGTCGAGGATCCGCACCCAAATTTCCATTCGATCAAACACGATGTTTGAGGCACTGAGTTTGCCATCAAACTCCTGCAGCAGAACTGCATGCTTCCCCACCATCCATGGCGATCCATGTAGCACTCTCTCCGTGTCACGACCCTTTGCCGAATTCGCCACAAACATATTGGCTTCCTTCTCCCCAATTGACCGAATTTTGAGGCCAACCGGGTTACCCCATGCCGGCTTCATAGCCGAGCGCACAATAGTGACGTTGATCGGCGGTGGCGACAACACCTTCCCTACCAACGCCAATTCGCCATCTCCGCCATCTCGTCATCATCGTCTTCACTCGGATCCACCACAGCCTCTTCCTCCTCCGTGAGGTTGAGTTTTGGAGCAGATCCTCGACATTAGGGGTTAGGCCTCCGGCCCTTCCCCTACACCGCCCTCACCCGTCTCGGCCATCCACAGTGAGCCACGGGGCAATGCGAAGGTGCGCTTGTGTATCAAGATCGACACGACCACCAAAACGAGACCCGACCTAGGGGAACCTAAGCGGCAAAACCCTAGTGGTATTTGTGGTCGACGGCGCCAAGGGCGGCTAACCGGCGATATGCGTGGCCGACACCCATCTGCAGGGGGGGCGACGGGGCGTGGGCGCCGCGACCGAGTGGCCGGGCGGCGCAGCGAGATCGATCGCCGGGCGGCGATCAGGTCAAGGTCGGGGCTTGTTCGCCAGTGATCGCCACGTAACGAGCTCCGTGAGTTACGGTCATTCTGTTCTCGGTCTCGATTGTCCCCTAAGGTTATCTTACAGTATGTGTAGGCATGCTCTGTTTGTGCACAGGCAAAGCCTAATCGGGCTCACTACCCAGGACTGTTACAGCCGCTTCCTGTTCCCAAAGGTGTGTGGCAGGTTCTTACAATGGACTTTGTCGAGGGACTTCCACTTCCAGGCTATGTTAATGCGGGGATGGTGGTGGTTTACAAATTCACCAAGTTCACGAATTTTGTCCCTCTACGGCACCCTACAACAGAATCTGTGGCCAAACTGTTCTTTGATCACATCTACCGACTGCATGGATTACCTCTGATCATTGTCTCGGATCGCGATAGAATTTTCACAAGTAACTTCTGGAAAACTCTCTTCAGCCTGCCAGATGTGCAATTGAACAAGAGTATAGCCTATCACCTGCAATCAAATGGCCAAACGGAAAGAGTTAATCAATGCACGGAGACCTTCCTACACTGTTTTGCCAACTCCTGTCCTCAGTGTTGGTCATCTTGGTTAACAGCAGTAGAGTTCTGGTATAACTCAAGCCTCTTGGTCGTTCTCCTTTTGAGTTCTTATATGGTTACCCCCCTCGGCACTTGGGATTGGATATCACTGCTGCGTCAGATATTCCTTCTCTGACCTTGTGGCTGCAGGACCGTGAGGTAGCACACAATCTCATTCAGCTACACTTGCAGCGAGCTTCAGAACGTATGAAGCATCAAGCTGATAAGAACCGTTTAGAAAGGACTTTTGCTATGGGCAATTGGGTCTTCGTCAAGTTGCAACCCTATATGCAAAGCTCTTTAGCCCGTCGAGCCAACCATAAGTTGTCTTTCCGGTTCTTTGGTATGTTTCTCATCGTGGAACGCATTGGCGCTGTTGCATATCATGTGGAGCTTCCCCAGGACGCCTCTGTGCATCCAGTTTTTCATGTTTCCCAGTTGAAGAAGTCCACAGGTGCTAGCCCCTTCAGTGCACAACTTCCTTCTAATCTTGTGGCATTTTAGGTACCAATGGCCATCCTGCAGCTAGCGTCGTTGGTCTTCTGGTAGGCAACCTGTCGAAGGTCTCGTTTAGTGGTCGCATATGCCGATCTCTCAAGCAACCTGGGAACCACTGGAGTCGCTCAAGCAACAGTTTCCCAAAGCTCCGGCGTGCGGTCACACCGACTCTTAAGAGGGGGAGGATGTTAGCCCCCAGGCATCTACACAAGCCCCGGCCCAAGTCAATGCTCCCAACATCGAAGATGCAGGTCCGTCCCGGCCCAAGAGGACACTGAAGCCCAACGTGAAGCTGACGGGTTCTGAGTGGGAGTGAGCGAGGGTATAAGTAGTAGAGAGAAAGGGGATGTGAACCATCAAACATTTTGTAATAGAACTCATTATTTTGAATTCAATTTATCGTTGCTAAGCTTTCACCGTCTCCAAGCTGCTTCCCTTCTTCCCCTTTTGCTAACATGTGGTGCAGCCGGGCAAAACAGGGTCACCTGCGGCCGTGTTGCTGGCCAGTTTCGTATGCCAATCAGGCGGTGTGAGATGACGCCTGGTGCAAGGTAACTAAATTAGTATCTTTTGGTTAAATTTGCGACATTAGTATTAGTATGTACTACGTTCGTCGCCTTAACATTTTTTGACAATTTTCCGTAAATTTGTTGTGTTTCAGAGCTGTCCATGGAGGTGAAGAGCTGGAAGACGGAAGAGAGGTATCTGCACATACTAAAATAAGAATTTGCAAGTGGCATGAGTTGAAGGAGGATGCAGAGAAGATCAGGAAGATGATGGATTAAGTCAAGTTCACGTAGCTGTCGATCATCGATTTGGAGCAACGGGAGGATCAGATGAATTTAGATGGTCGATTCAGAGTTGGGGATGCATCATCTTTTCAAGATTATTCAGACGTAGTAACTAGGATTGGTTGTGTTCCACTTTCATTTAATCTGGTTTTTAGTTGTTCCATTCGAATTAGTTTTCGATTTCAGGTTTGGTTTTCAGGCTGCAGTTTAACATTTGTGGTTGTAATTTTGTTTTAATGGATTTGGTTATGATATTAAATGACTTGATGACACAGATTTCTAAAGTATGTTCCTGACTAAAAATGACTTGATGGATTTGTTAAAAGTACATAGCACGGACGCATTTGTAGATGTGAATGAATATTGCGGATATACTCGGAACTTAATTTTAAATTATTAGTAGTTCCTGACATTACGAAGCACCGACGTGTATATGTGCATGATGTATGTGGACATACTTGGGCTGTACTAATGAAATAGCGTCTACAAGTATGGTAAACGCTTGTAGTCGGTAACCCAAAATGCTTTTCGGATTACAGAATGTTTCATTAATTAGGGGCGTATTTTTTTTTCATATGAACCGTAATGAAACATGTCAAAATTGGAGAGTGGTGGAGTTTGTTGCGTATTGGGCGGTTCAGTCAATGTAGAAGCTTGCATGCTCGTGCATGCAGGGGCTAGTGGGATGTATATACGCCATGATTTAATTTAGAGAATTAATAATATTTAGAGTAGCCCGTGCATGCAGTGGCAAGTGGGCCAGGGATATAGGCCATGTTTGAATTTTGAAATGCAGTTTTTCAGTTCCGATTTGGTCGCAGCCCACTTCTTAGCCACGTAGTCATCTCCACTTCAGAAAAGAGAGCAGGGTGGACTAAGCCCATGGCAGCTCTGGCCATCAGGCACGTAGTCATCTCCACTTCAGAAAGAGAGCAGGGTGGATTAGCCATCGGCAACTCTAGCCATCGGGTAGTGAAGAACGATGGCTCCATACGAGCAATGGAGTTGCACAAAGATCTATCATTGGAGGATAGGGTAGTGGAGGGAGTGCATGAGGAAGAACGCGCGATTGTAGAGTTTGATGAGGAGGTGGTTGTTGTCGGTTGTATTCAGGGGGCACAGGCAAATATGGATTCTTCAAAGAGGTCAGTTCTTTGCATTTCGATCACAGGTGTACTCGTGGCTGTAGGAATTTGTCTTTTGATTGGTGACTGAACCATCATTTAATCTCGTTTCAGTAATTAGGTTTTTGTATTGTAGTTATTTGTCTGGTATCCCTCTGTACTTGAAGTATGCTTTGATACTCATTCCATCAATCACAGTATTTGTGCATACTTTCAACTGAATTGGGTAGTGCAATTATTGTTCGTGGTTCAGGGGTAGCGATGCTGAGGATTCATATGAAGAAGTGCCAGATAGTTATTGTGACCCATACATTATGGAGCCAAAACTAGATCAGACGTTCATGGAGGAGGTAGATGCGTATTTCTTTTATAATCTCTATGCTGGTTATATAGGTTTTGGAATAAGAATGGGGAAGTGTCGGCATCGCACGGGCACTATGGTGAAAACTATGCAAGAGTATTGCTGCACTCGTCAGGTTTGTAAATTGAATTGTTCTAGCTCTATTTGGTTTCACTGTATCTCGTTATATGCATTATTCGATTTGAGTATGTGGTCATACTAGTAAGTATTCTTGTTTTGTGGTTGCGGTATATTGCAGGGGAGAAATAAAAGGGATGTGGTAAACCCAACTAGGATCAGGTGCAAGGCAATGCTAGGATTAATCGGGAGTGATCATTCTAAGAACTTCAGATCACATAGTCGTATAGATGATGGCACAAAGAAGATCCTTGCTAAAATGGTTGATACAGGCATTCCCGAATAAAAATGTATGGTTTTGTTGCAGGTCTACATGGAGGTCCTTCATTAGCCCCATTTACAAGGAAGGCTGTCAACCGAGTTGTGTGTTCCATAAGAAGGGAGGAGTGCAATGGTGATGTTGGGAAGACATTGGATTATTTCAACAAACTACAGGTGCAAAATAGAAATTTTTTCTACACGATGCAGGTTGATGAGTCCTCTAGGATAAAGGATATATTTTGGGCTCATGCATCATGTAGACTTAGTTATGAGTATTTTGGGGATGTTAATTTTGATACAACATATCGGACGAATAGGTACAACCTGCCATTTGGTATTTTTGTTGGGGTGAACAGCCACTTTCAGACATGTGTACTTGGTTGTGCATTGGTGAGGAAGAAACAGTGGAGTCGTTCAAGTGGCTGTTTAAGACGTTCACTCAAGCAATGAATGGGAAGGAGCCGGTTTCCATACTTACGGGTGGATGTTTTTTTTTTATTTGGAATAGTGCTGATTGTTTGATTTAGTATATGACACAGGTATGATGTTTTGTGTTTTTATAGATAACTATCACCAGATGGAGGTTGCTATCAGTGAAGTATGGCCAAATACTAAGCATAGGGTATGCAAGTGGCATGTTCTGACGAAAGCAAAGGAGAATCTTGGGAATATATATAGTAGGAAGAGGAGTAAGTTAAGGATGAATTCCATGAAGCAATCAATCTGTCACTTACACCTGATGAGTTTGAAAGGGCATGGATAACAGTTAGGGAGAAATATGATCTTAAAAAGAGTGTTTATCCGGATAGGTTGTGGGACATGAAGGAGAAGTGAGCGCCTGCATACTTTAAAGATTTCTTCTTCGCAAAAATGTCGACCCCCTAGAGGAGTGAGAGCACGAATCATGTGCTTAAAAAGTATATGAGTCCTTCTACATCGATTAATTCCTTTGTGAGAAGGCAGAGACTACAGAGGACTTCCATTGCTTCAATGTGAGTGCTATTTTAGTGCACTTTAATTAGTAATTGGAACAACACTGCACAGTTAGTATATAACAAAATTAATGTTTGTAATGTAATGCAGGGGAAGATGAACACAACAACTTCATCCCCCTTGGAAAGGCATGCTACTGTTGTGTATACCAGGGGGGCGTTCAAAAAGTTTAAAGAGCAATTCGTAGCAGCTTTTCTCATTCAAGGTAGAAGAAACTTCAATTGAGAATCAAGTGCATGTGTTGTATATCGGAGAGAATGCTGCGAAATGTTGAGGGAGTAGTTCATATGAAGTTTGTGCTGACATTGAAGGAAGAATTTACATGTGTGTGCAAACTATTTCCGCATATGAGTATACTTTGTAGGCACATTTTGTTGGTGAGTATGAATTGAAATTGAAGTATGTACTGTTTTGTTTTGGTTTTGACGTATACTAAGACTAGTAGTTTAAGTGCAGGTACTGTTGCATAATGGCTTCACTAAAATACCAGAGAAGTATGTTCTCAGAAGGTGGAGTAAAGGTGCCAAAGATGTAGTACCTGATCACAAACTTGGAAGGCATGTTAAAAGATAATGAAGAAATGGAGTCACGGGCCCACCTTCATGCGGTGATGCATGAGCATACTCTCACTGTTAAGAGGATCGGGAATACTAGTGCTGAGACGTGTAAGATGGCAATTGAGGGCTTGGTGAAGCTTATTGATAGTCTGAATTTAACTTGCACTCCACCGGATTCCTGCAAAAATAAATGTATGAGCGAACAGGTTTCTAGTAGGGTGAAGCCCAAGGTTCTTGATATGGATGTGGCTGAGGAAGATGATGAGCAGAGTAAAGAGGATGTAGATGACGCTGAATTCAATGACCTCGATGAGGAAGAAGTTAGTAGTGAGGATAATTCCATACTAGAGAAAGAAATACAACCCCTAGAATTTAGGAGGGGGAGAGGCAAGCCAAAAGTTACTAGGATTGTGTCAAATTGTGAGAGAGCCACAGCTGAAAAGAAAAGGAAAGAGCAGCAGGTTCAAGAGAAAAGAACCGGACAGTTACCCCGGATGGTTCTTCGGTCTAGTAAGAAGATGCAAATTAGGTACTGCAAAACCTGTGGGAAAACAGGACACAATAGTACAAACTGTGGTCGTGAATCTTTGTACAAGATGAAGTAGTAGACGAATAGGCTAGCTAGTTTTTGGTAAGGTGTAGTATATGTCATCATCTCGGTGGTATTTCTGCAATATCTTGTTCGTTGGCTCAAGATATGTTTGTTGCTTGTGGGGTACTTGACTTCCCAATTTACAATATGCTCGTTCCAATCAGGGAAGGCAGATTTCATACATTCCTGCAAGGCTTTGGAGACATGAATCCTTGTTCTATTGTGCCTGTGTTCGATGTCTTTCCCTTCCATGGATATATCCCTCACAGGGTCCAAGATACTTAATTAAGATTTTGTTCTCCATATCGAATGCATATAAAGCATAATGGACTACCTCAAAGATGGGGACAAATATCTAAAATGACATGATAGTGAGAAGTTATTAATAAACATTGGAATCACCGATTGTTTAGAGCTGTTGTATGGGATAAGTACCTGGCGGCATGATGATACGTTGTATGGGATAAGTACAGAGGAAGCAATTTCGAAATTGTCATTATAATAATGTGTGAAATAATACAAGTATGAGGGCATACTTACAGCAAAATTTTGGTTGAGGAAGTGCCTCCAGCCGACAAAGTGCAGTTGGCATGGACAACTAGATTAAATATGAGGGCATACTTACAGCAAATGTTTGGAGCTCATCCTGAAAAAGTGCATGGACAACTAGATTAAATATTTTCATGCATGGAGAACTTGGGCTGAAGGGTTTCTTGAAGGTATACTACATATAGCTTCATGAGAACCAGGTCTGAGATGTGGACCCAGAGCTTCCTGAGGAAGAGAAATCACATTTGGCTAGGCAAAAATTGTTTAAACATGGAGTTGGCATGAAGTATTATTAAAAAAATACTTTAGAGAGTCCTTGTTATGGATGGCAGTGGTGTATTCGAACAGGTCATCCAAAGCCTTGCTGTCATTCCTTTGGGTTGAATGTAGCTTGCATAGAAATGGTGACTTCACCATCGTACTTGGTTTTATAATACGCACGGGTAAATTAACAAGCAAATCTACAGGTTCTCCAAAGCCTGTCTTCTTGGATTTTGGGCGGCACATGTTATCAACATTCTCTATGCGGACTGCCACCCTAACTTTAGTAACTTGCTTTAGGATAGAATGCGGTGAGGAGGGAGGTGAAGTATCTTTCTTGCTTTCTAATCCATTGTGAGAAGAATGAAAAATGTAGTATTAGAAGGTGATATCAATGGTTTAAACATGATAATTTGTTTCATAATTAAACAAGATTATATTTCACCTGTACTAGATACACCTTGTCGAAATGGAGGAGTTTCTGGTACTTCAGTTTGATCTGCAACCGTGTCAAACTTGTCATGGGCACCGTAGGGTGCGGTCACCATGCAACCAGCAGCAAGAAAGGCATGGAGCAATCGGGATGCATGCTGATCAGATGAGGGCGCCAAGAATAAAAGGAAAGAAAAGGCCACACCTATTCTAGAGCCATGGTCACCATGCATGGCTGATCAGACGAGTGGCTAGAAGGAGAAGAGCTGGTCTTGGCCTTAGATTCAGGATCATTTAGCCCCTAGCTATCTCGGCCGAATGGCCCTATATACTTTGTAGTCAAGATGTTGAGAATTAAGCAATGAATTACCAAACTAATATATCTCTCTCTCCCAATGACTCTCAAGTGCTTAGGGCTGCTACCTTAGAATCAAGCCTGCGGTAGAGGGGTATAACCTCACCGGAGAAGACACTATCGTCATGGATCCTAGGTTCATGACAACTTGGTATCACGAGTCCGGCGATCCTCGCCTACTCGCTCCTGCTCATCATTACCACCATCCACCACCACCAACCACCCCCTCCAGTTACCCACGCCGACCACCCCACTGCCATTTACCTTCAATGGATCGTCCGCCGCGGTTCCAGAAGCGGGATTTTCCACACTACGACGGTAAATCCGACCCCCACATCTTCATCAACTGCTGCGAATCGTACTTCTGTCGGGAGCGTATCATGGAGGAAGAAAAGGTGTGGATGGCTTCATGTCATCTGGAAGATGACACCCGGGTTTGGTTCCTCCAAGTCTAGGATGAGGGCACCCCGGCATGGCGTCGCTTCACCGAGCTGCTATGCCTGCGCTTCGGATCACCAACAGCCACCGATGCCTTCAGCGCCCTTGCTGAGAGGCTCCAGCAGGCGTCCACATTGCAGCGCATGCTTGCGCTGCTCACGGAGAAAGCCGCACGTGAAGACCGCGCGGCAACACGCCTATAGCCAATAGCGCGTGGATTCCTAGCACGCCGGTGGGTGCAGTCCCTTTGTGGGGAGAAGCACCTTGCGGTGGTCTAAAGGGCCATCCCATGGCCGTCACCGCAGAGCAGGCTGCGGTGCACCCGCAAGCCGCAGGGCGCGGCTTCCTTGTTCGGGCGGGCGTCGCGGAAGATGCACATGGTGTTCAAATCATCGCTGCGGTGCGCGATCAGCCACTCGAGCCCGCCTATATTTTCTGCTACGTTCGAGGTAGGATGCCTACAAGCACCAACCATCACCGTGCAGGGGCACGCGCCACATGAGGTTCAATCTGTGCCACAAACTGCATTGGTTGTCTCATCTGTTCAGGCGCCCAATGAACTGGCTGGCTGCTACATCCTCCCTTCGTTTGACATGACGCCTGCGATTCAGCACTTCCCATGGGATACAGGAGGACATAGTTGTCGCCTACATTTATTTTATATTTTAGTTTCAAATTTATTTCTTATTTTACCTCTTCAATAACAGAGGTAAGCCAAGATGTAAAAGGCTTAACCTTAAGTCATGTCATTGGCCCCTTCCTCTTCCGCTATCTAGTACTGCAGCTCGTGACGAGCTGGTCCTCAAGGGAGGGGGAGATGTCATGGACACCGTAGGGTGCGGTCACCATGCAACCAGCAGTAAGAAAGGCATGAAGCAATCGGGATGCATGCTGATTAGATCAGGGCGCCAAGAATAAAAGGAAAGGAAAGGCCACACCTATTCTAGAGCCATGGTCACCATGCATGGCTGATCAGACGAGTGGCTAGAAGGAGAAGAGCTAGTCTTGGCCTTAGATTTAGGATCATTTAGGCCCTAGCTGTTTCGGCCAAATGGCCCTATATATCTTTGTAATCAGGATGTTGAAAATTAAGCATTGAAATCAATCCAATCTCTCACTCTGCCATGGCTCTCAAGCGCCTAGGCTAGAACCAAGGCTGCGGCAGAGGGGTATAACCTCGCCGGAGATGTCAGTTATCGACATGGACCCAAGGTCCATGACAAAACTGTTCTTGTAAATTACCTTGCACTTGATTTATTGGTGTTAATTGACCTGTAGTATTGTCGTTGTCAAGCTGTGAAAGGCCGAGGTCAAAACTTGGTGGATCAATGCCCCCAATGAATGAGGTTTGCTTGGGAGTGGATGCATGACGGACAACCTCTTGCACCTGCACCTAAAGTGTGGTTGAACCGAATCAAACATGTATGGGTCGATACAAAATGAGATTTAGTATCTGTAAGTACTCAGCAAGGAATTTGGATTGGGTTGAGGCTTAAATATTTTTTAGAATGAGGACGTGGTCAATCAGATTGTAAGTATGGGTTGATACTAGAATTTTAAATTAAATTGTATTAAAGAAATAATTGGAGTATGTCCTCATACTCTGAAGATCAGTACCTCTGCTGGAGTTATAAATTTGTTGTTGCCATAGCAAACATGAGCGCGATCATGGAGCTGTGACGAACAAATGGATAATAATCAGGGAGTGCCTGCTGTAGTAATGACAAACAAATAGGATACAGATAGGTACCTTGAGTTTTCCAAATGCTGGGAATGGAACCTATGTTGAATGACCATGTCTTTGTTTATGAAATCACCACAATATTGTCGTCATATGCTCTGATGCGTGGAAAGCAGTCATGTGCAGGAGTGTTGTTTCCATTGTCAAGGTTGTCCAAATAATAAATCTGTAAGAAACGTTATAATGGCAACTATGTCATACATATATTCATATTATGGGAGATAATAACAAATAATGATCTACCTGAAGTAATATGATGCAACCAGTGATGTAGCCGGCGCCTTTGCCCGACTTTAGCTTGTTTTGCAGACTATCCGCTGCAACTTTTAGCTCGTCAATCAATGACAAACTTTGCCCAGTTATATCTATGAACATTGTCAATATCAACCAAGGCCTTCATATACCTTGTTGATATGTGATTGTTCAGAGCTACCGGGCCTAAAAAATAGTGACAATGACCATTATGAATGCAGTTTTAAATTTGACAACATCAGTGACAGACATTGGACTGTCAGGTCTACTGTACGTATAAGATACCAGTGAGGAAGTGCAATACTTCTTCATAGTAACCACTTCTTGTTGGGTAGCAGGTACTATATTCTTACCTTCCCATGGAATACCAAGGACATGGTTGACATAGTGCTCTGTCAACTCCAGTTCAGATCTGGTACCATGATTAAACGCAGAGTAGATAGGATCGAATTTGCTGAGAAGCCAGGCACCATAATTCTTATTTGATTTGGTGACCTTAAGGAACCTCAACCCACTGAATCCCATATCTTCAATAGCTTGCAACCTTGTTTCATCTGTTATGCTACTGAAAATGTCCGAAGTGATTCCAGGGGAAGAACGAGTGTATACTATACGTTTCTTTGAACACCTGGCTTTATTAATTTTAGTACTCGTTCGTGGAGTACTAGCTTTAGTAGATGTATTTTGTGAAAGGTTCAACCCATTCTGCTGGCACACGTGTTTCAGTGCCTTTGTAAAAGCAGATCTTCTGGAACCTGAGCCACCGGAGCCATTGGATGTTGGACGGTGTTTTCGCCATCTTCAATGTAAATAAAAAAAATGTTATACACTAATCTAATAAAGTATTAGATCTGAAAGAATTAAGCAACATTGATCTTAATATATCAGAAAAAGTATCAGATGATACTCTCTGGAAAACAATGGAAGAAAAGTATCCAACGATACTCTTGTAGATTATAGAACATTTTAGATGATTCTCTATAGTCTGGGAAATAACGGACATGCAGAAGTATCAGATGATACTCTCTGGAAAAAAAATGTTATAAACTAATCTAATAAAGTATTAGATCTGAAAAATTACGCAACAATGATCTTAATATATCAGAGAAAATATCAGATGATACTCTCTGTAAAAAGAATGAAAGAAGTATCCAACGATACTCTTAGTGGATTATAGAAAATTTTAGAAGGTTCTCTAATCTGGGAAAAAACAAACATGCAGCAAGGACTACAGAACCGATGGTTCTCTAATCTGTGAAAAGAACATGCATGTAGCAATGATTACAGAATCGATGGTTCTCTAATCTGTGAAAAGAACATGCATGCCGCAAGGAGTACAGAACGCCCAGCTAGCAGAAGTACGAACCACACATGACACAACAATCGCCGGCCAATGAAAGCATGACCGCCCCAGACGTGGCCATTGTAATCGAGATGTGCTCGGCCAGCCGCGGCTTCGGCCAGCCATACAACAGCGGCGTATACTGCGCCAGTAAACCCTATCATCGGCGCCGGTAACGAATACTAGGTGATAGATCGATTACCTCGTCCAGATGACGACGGCAGCGACAGATTCCTTCAGCAGACGATGACGGCAAGAGAAGCAGCGAAGAAAAAGAGCGTGCGGAGGTTCTGCACCGTCAGCGGCAAGATGAGAATGTAGGCTTGGAACGGAGCAATAATCTCGGATTATAGTTGATCATTAGTCGATACGAAGGGCGTACGGATAAATTCAAAAGGGAGTCGTACCTATCTAAGACAGATGGATAATTATTGATTTATTAATTTATTAATAATTTATAATGGTATACCCGATGTATAAGGGAGGGGGGCATGCACCGTGTACAGCTTATCGGGTTCGTGAGATAATTCACCTGCTAAAGAATCCCGTTAGGCGCAGCAGCCGGCACCACGCTGCAGGAGGCTTAGTACGTGTAAATCTAGGTGGGAGTACAAAAGATTTTTCCCTGTTATATATGAAAGTCATCAGAGCCACACATATAGATGCACATAAGATATATATATGTTATCAATATATTACACAATGTGAATGAGACATGGTACAGTGCACAAT